>OY735240.1:5000-475000 GCA_963457665.1 Thysanoteuthis rhombus
TGATGTATTTTTCGATTCAGCCCAATTTGATGAAAAAAACCGCTATTGGTCGAGAAGGCACTTCCAGCACATACATAAGTGAGCCGTCAAAAATGGTCTTTTGAATGTCATTTTTACCTATCGATTTTATGGTTTTTCTGGCGTAGTTTGACGTGCTGATTGCAACGGTACCAATGGATAAGTGGATTTAATGTATTTTTCGATTCAGCCCAATTTGATGGAAATAGCCAATATTGACCGAAAATGCATTTTTACCGCATACATAAGTCAGCCGTCAAAAATGGTTTTTTGAATGTCATTTTTACCCATCGATTTTATAGCTTTTTCAGGCGTAGTTTGACGTGCTGATTGCAACAGTACCATTGGATCGGGTGGATTTGATGTATCTTTCAATTCAGCCCAATTTGATGAAAATAGCCAATATTGACCAAAAATGCATTTTCACCGCACACATCAGTAAGCCGTCAAAAGTGGTCTTTTGAATGTCATTTTCACCTATCGATTTTCTGGCTTTTTCGGCGTAGTTTGACGTGCTGATTGCAACGGTACCATTAGATCAAGTGGATTTGATGTATTTTTCGATTCAGCCCAATTTGATGGAAATAGCCAATATTGACCGAAAATGCATTTTTACTGCATACATAAGTGAGCCGTCACAAATGGTCTTTTGAATGTCATTTTTACCTATCGATTTTATGGCTTTTTCTGGCGTAGTTTGACGTGCTGATAGCAACAGTACAATTGGATCAGGTGGATTTGATGTATTTTTCGATTCAGCCCAATTTGATGAAAATAGCCGCTTTTGGTCAAGAAGGCATTTCCAGCACATTCATAAGTATGCCGTCAAAAATAGTCTTTTCAATGTCATTTTTACCTATCGATTTTATGGCTTTTTCTGGCGTAATTTGACGTGCTGATTGTAACGGTACCATTGGATCGGGTGGATTTGATGTATTTTTCGATTCAGCCCAATTTGATGGAAATAGCCAATATTGACCGAAAATGCATTTTCACTGCATACATAAGTGAGCCGTCACAAATGGTCTTTTGAATGTCATTTTTACCTATCGATTTTATGGCTTTTTCTGGCGTAGTTTGACGCGCTGAATGCTATGGTACCATTGGATCGGGTGGATTTGATGTATTTTTCGATTCAGCCCAATTTGATGAAAATAGCTGCTATTGGTCGAGAAGGCACTTTCAGCACATACATAAGTGAGCCATCACAAATGGGCTTTTGAATGTCATTTTTACCAATCGATTTTATGGCTTTTTCTGGCGTAGTTTGACGTGCTGATTGCAACGGTACCATTGGATCAGGTGGATTTGATGTATTTTTCGATTCAGCCCAATTTGATGAAAATAGTCAAAATTGACCGAAAATGCATTTTTACCGCATACATAAGTGAGCCGTCAAAAATGGTCTTTTGAATGTCATTTTTACCTATGGATTTTATGGCCTTTTCAGGCGTAGTTTGACGTGCTGATTGCAACGGTACCATTGGATCGGGTGGATTTGATGTATTTTTCGATTCAGCCCAATTTGATGGGAATAGCCAATATTGATCGAAAATGCATTTTTACCGCATACATAAGTCAGCTGTCAAAAATGGTCTTTCGAATGTCATTTTTACCTATCGATTTTATGGCTTTTTCTGGCGTAGTTTGACGTGCTGATTGCAACGGTACCATTGGATCGGGTGGATTTGATGTATTTTTCGATTCAGCCCAATTTGATGAAAAGAGCCGCTCTTGGTCGAGAAGGCACTTCCAGCACATACATAAGTGAGCCATCACAAATGGTCTTTTGAATGTCATTTTTACCTATCGATTTTATGGCTTTTTCTGGCGTAGTTTGACGTGCTGATTGCAACAGTACCATTGGATCGGGTGGATTTGATGTATTTTTTGATTCAGCCCAATTTGATGAAAAAAAACAGCTATTGGTCGAGAAGGCAATTCCAGCACATACATAAGTGAGCCGTCAAAAATGGTCTTTTGAATGTCATTTTTACCTATGGATTTTATGGCTTTTTCTGGCGTAGTTTGACGTGCTGATTGCAACGGTACAATTGGATCGGGTGGATTTGATGTATTTTTCGATTCAGCCCAATTTGATGGAAATAGCCAATATTGACCGAAAATATATTTTTACTGCATACATGAGTGAGCCGTCACAAATGGTCTTCTGAATGTCATTTTTACCTATCGATTTTATGGCTTTTTCTGGCGTAGTTTGACGTGCTGATTGCAACTGTACCATTGGATCGGGTGGATTTGATGTATTTTTCAATTCAGCCCAATTTGATGGAAATAGCCAAAATTGACCGAAAATGCATTTTTACTGCATACAAGGTTGAGCCGTCGAAAATGGTCTTTTGATTGTCATTTTTACCTATCGATTTTATGGCTTTTTCTGGCGTAGTTTGACGTGCTGATTGCAACGGTACCATTGGATAAGGTGGATTTGATGTATTTTTGATTAAGCCCAATTCGATGGAAATAGCCAAATTTGACCGAAAATTCATTTTTACCGCATACATAAGTGAGCCGTCAAAAATGGTCTTTTGAATGTCATTTTTACCTATCGATTTTATGGCTTTTTCTGGCGTAGTTTGACGTGCTGATTGCAACGGTACCATTGGATCGGGTGGATTTGATGTATTTTCGATTCAGCCCAATTTGATGGAAATAGCCGCTATCGGTCGAAAAGGCACTTCCAGCACATACATAAGTGAGCCGTCAAAAATGGTCTTTTGAATGTCATTCTCACCTATCGATTTTATGGCTTTTTCTGGCGTAGTTTGACGTGCTGATTGCAACGGTACCATTGGATCGGGTGGATTTGATGTATTTTTTGATTCAGCCCAATCTGATGAAAATAGCCGCTATTGCTCGAGTAGGCACTTCAACCACATACGTAAGTGAGCCATCACAAATGGTCTCTTGAATGTCATTTTTACCTATCGATTTTATGGCTTTCTCTGGCGTAGTTTGACGTGCTGATTCCAACGGTACCATTGGATCGGCTGGATTTGATGTATTTTTCGATTCAGCCCAATTTGATGAAAAAAACTGCTATTGGTCGAGAAAGCACTTCCAGCAAATACATAAGTGAGCCGTCAAAAATGGTCTTTTGAATGTCATTTTTACCTATCAATTTTATGGCTTTTTCTGGCGTAGTTTGACGTGCTGATTGCAACGGTACCATTGGATCGGGTGGATTTGATGTATTTTTCGATTCAGCCCAATTTGATATAAATAGCCAATATTGACCGAAAATTCATTTTTACTGCATACATAAGTGAGCCGTCAAAAATGGTCTTTTGAATATCATTTTTACCTATCGATTTTATGGCTTTTTATGGCGTAGTTTGACGTGCTGATTGCAACGGTACCATTGGATTGGGTGGATTTGATGTAATTTTAAATTCAGCCCAATTTGATGGAAATAGCCAATAGTGACCGAAAATGCATTTTTACCGCATACATAAGTGAGCCGTCAAAAATGGTCTTTTGAATGTCATTTTTACTTATGGATTTTATGGCTTTTTCTGGCGTAGTTTGACGTGCTGATTGCAACGGTACCATTGGATCGGGTGGATTTGATGTATTTTTGATTCAGCCCAATTTGATGGAAATAGCCAAAATTGACCGAAAATTCATTTTTACCGCATAGAAAAGTGAGCCGTCAAAAATGGTCTTTTGAATGTCATTTTTACCTATCGATTTTATGGCTTTTTCTGGCGTAGTTTGACGTGGTGATTGCAACGGTACCATTGGATCGGGTGGATTTGATGTATTTTTCGATTCAGCCCAATTTGATAGAAATAGCCAATAGTGACCGAAAATGCATTTTTACCGCATACATAAGTGAGCCGTCAAAAATGGTCTTTTGAATGTCATTTTTACCTATTGATTTTATTGCCTTTTCTGGCGTAGTTTGACGTGCTGATTGCAACGGTACCATTGGATCGGGTGGATTTGATGTATTTTTGATTCAGCCCAATTTGATGGAAATAGCCAAAATTGACCAAAAATTCATTTTTACCGCATACATAAGTGAGCTGTCAAAAATGGTCTTTTGAATGTCATTTTTACCTATGGATTTTATGGCTTTTTCTGCCGTAGTTTGACGTGCTGATTGCAACAGTACCATTGGATCGGGTGGATTTGATGTATTTTTCGATTCAGCCCAATTTGATGAAAAAAGCTGCTATTGGTCGAAAAGGCACTTCAAGCACATACATAAGTGAGCCGTCAAAAATGGTCTTTTCAATGTCATTCTCACCTATCGATTTTATGGCTTTTTCTGGCGTAGTTTGACGTGCTGATTGTAACGGTACCATTGGATCGGGTGGATTTGATGTATTTTTCAATTCAGCCCAATTTGATGAAAATAGCCGCTATTGCTCGGGTAGGCACTTCAGCCACATACATAAGTTAGCCGTCAAAAATGGTCTTTTGAATGTCATTCTTACCTATTGATTTCATGGCTTTTTCTGGCGTAAGTTGACGTGTTGATATCAACGGTACAATTGGATTGGGTGGATTTGATGTATTTTTCGATTCAGCCCAATTTAATGAAAATAGCTGCTATTGGTCGAGAAAGCACTTCCAGAACATATATAAGTTAGCCGTCAAAAATAGTCTTTTGAATGTCATTCTTACCTGTTGATTTTATGGCTTTTTCTTGCGTAGATTGACGTGCTGATTGCAACTGTAGCATTGGATCGGGTGGATTTGATGTATTTTTCGATTCAGCCCAATTTGATGAAAATAGCCAATATTGACCGAAAATGCATTTTTACCGCATACATAAGTGAGCTGTCAAAAATGGTCTTTTGAATGACATTTTTACCTATCGATTTCATGGCTTTCTCTGGCGTAGTTTGACGTGCTGATTGTAACGGTACCATTGGATCGGGTAGATTTGATGTATTTTTTGATTCAGCCCAATTTGATGAAAATAGCCGGTATTGGTCGAGATGGCACTTCCAGCACATACATAAGTGAGCCGTCACAAATGGTCTTTTGAATGTCATTTTTACCTATCGATTTTATGGCTTTTTCTGGCGTAGTTTGACGTGCTGATTGCAACGGTACCATTGGATCGGCCGGATTTGATGTATTTTTCGATTCAGCCCAATTTGATGAAAATAGCCGCTATTGGTCGAGAAGGCACTTCAAGGACATACATAAGTGGGCCGTCACAAATGGTCTTCTGAATGTCATTTTTAACTATCGATTTTATGGCCTTTTCTGGCGTAGTTTGACGTGCTGATTGCAACGGTACCATTGGATCGGGTGGATTTGATGTATTTTTCGATTCCGCCCAATTTGATGGAAATAGCCAATATTGACCAAAAATGCATTTTTACCGCATACATAAGTGAACCGTCAAAAATGGTCTTTTGAATGTCATTTTTACCTATCGATTTTATGGCTTTCTCTGGCGTAGTTTGACGTGCTGATTGCAACGGTACCATTGGATTGGGTGGATTTGATGTATTTTTAGATTCAACCCAATTTGATTGAAATAGCCAAAATTGACCGAAAATGCATTTTTACGGCATACATAAGTGAGCCGTCAAAAATGGTCTTTTGAATGTCATTTTTACCTATCGATTTCATGGCTTTCTCTGGCGTAGTTTGACGTGCTGATTGTAACAGTACCATTGGATCGGGTGGATTTGATGTATTTTTCGATTCAGCCCAATCTGATGAAAATAGCCGCTATTGGTTGAGAAAGCACTTCCAGCACATACATAAGTGAGCCGTCAGGAATGGTCTTTTGAATGTGATTTTTACCTATCGATTTTATGGCTTTTTCTGGCGTAGTTTGACGTGCTGATTGCAACAGTACCATTGGATCGGGTGGATTTGATGTATTTTTCGATTCAGCCCAATGTGATGGAAATAGCCAATAGTGACCGAAAATGCATTTTTACTGCATACATCAGTGAGCCATCAAAATGGTCTTTTGAATATCATTTTTACCTATCGATTTTATGGCTTTTTCTGGCGTAGCTTGACGTGCTGATTGCAACGGTACCATTGGATCGGGTGGATTTGATGTATTTTTCAGTTCAGCCCAATTTGATGGAAATTGCCAATAGTGACCGAAACTGCATTTTTACCGCATACATAAGTGAGCCGTCAAAAATGGTCTTTTGAATGTCATTTTTACCTATCGATTTCATGGCTTTCTCTGGCGTAGTTTGACGTGCTGATTGTAATGGTACCCTTGGATTGGGTAGATTTGATGTATTTTTTGATTCAGCCCAATTTGATGGAAATAGCCGCGATTGGTTTAGATGGCACTTCCTGCACATACATAAGTGAGCCGTCACAAATGGTCTTTTGAATGTTATTTTTACCTATGGATTTTATGGCTCTTTCTGGCGTAGTTTGACGTGCTGATTGCAACAGTACCATTGGATCGGGTGGATTTGATGTATTTTTCGATTCAGCCCAATTTGATGAAAATAACTGCTATTGGTCGAGAAGGCACTTCAAGGACATACATAAGGGAGCCGTCACAAATGGTCTTTTGAATGTCATTTTTACCTATCGATTTTATGGCTTTTTCTGGCGTAGCTTGACGTGCTGATTGCAACGGTACCATTGGATCGGGTGGATTTGATGTATTTTTCGATTCAGCCCAATTTAATGAAAATAGCTGCTATTGGTCGAGAAAGCACTTCCAGAACATATATAAGTTAGCCGTCAAAAATAGTCTTTTGAATGTCATTCTTACCTGTTGATTTTATGGCTTTTTCTTGCGTAGATTGACGTGCTGATTGCAACTGTAGCATTGGATCGGGTGGATTTGATGTATTTTTCGATTCAGCCCAATTTGATGAAAATAGCCAATATTGACCGAAAATGCATTTTTACCGCATACATAAGTGAGCTGTCAAAAATGGTCTTTTGAATGACATTTTTACCTATCGATTTCATGGCTTTCCCTGGCGTAGTTTGACGTGCTGATTGTAACGGTACCATTGGATCGGGTAGATTTGATGTACTTTTTGATTCAGCCCAATTTGATGAAAATAGCCGGTATTGGTCGAGATGGCACTTCAAGCACATACATAAGTGAGCCGTCACAAATGGTCTTTTGAATGTCATTTTTACCTATCGATTTTATGGCTTTTTCTGGCGTAGTTTGACGTGCTGATTGCAACGGTACCATTGGATCGGCCGGATTTGATGTATTTTTCGATTCAGCCCAATTTGATGAAAATAGCCGCTATTGGTCGAGAAGGCACTTCAAGGACATACATAAGTGGGCCGTCACAAATGGTCTTCTGAATGTCATTTTTAACTATCGATTTTATGGCCTTTTCTGGCGTAGTTTGACGTGCTGATTGCAACGGTACCATTGGATCGGGTGGATTTGATGTATTTTTCGATTCCGCCCAATTTGATGGAAATAGCCAATATTGACCAAAAATGCATTTTTACCGCATACATAAGTGAACCGTCAAAAATGGTCTTTTGAATGTCATTTTTACCTATCGATTTTATGGCTTTCTCTGGCGTAGTTTGACGTGCTGATTGCAACGGTACCATTGGATTGGGTGGATTTGATGTATTTTTAGATTCAACCCAATTTGATTGAAATAGCCAAAATTGACCGAAAATGCATTTTTACGGCATACATAAGTGAGCCGTCAAAAATGGTCTTTTGAATGTCATTTTTACCTATCTATTTCATGGCTTTCTCTGGCGTAGTTTGACGTGCTGATTGTAACAGTACCATTGGATCGGGTGGATTTGATGTATTTTTCGATTCAGCCCAATCTGATGAAAATAGCCGCTATTGGTTGAGAAAGCACTTCCAGCACATACATAAGTGAGCCGTCAGGAATGGTCTTTTGAATGTGATTTTTACCTATCGATTTTATGGCTTTTTCTGGCGTAGTTTGACGTGCTGATTGCAACAGTACCATTGGATCGGGTGGATTTGATGTATTTTTCGATTCAGCCCAATGTGATGGAAATAGCCAATAGTGACCGAAAATGCATTTTTACTGCATACATCAGTGAGCCATCAAAATGGTCTTTTGAATATCATTTTTACCTATCGATTTTATGGCTTTTTCTGGCGTAGCTTGACGTGCTGATTGCAACGGTACCATTGGATCGGGTGGATTTGATGTATTTTTCAATTCAGCCCAATTTGATGGAAATTGCCAATAGTGACCGAAACTGCATTTTTACCGCATACATAAGTGAGCCGTCAAAAATGGTCTTTTGAATGTCATTTTTACCTATCGATTTCATGGCTTTCTCTGGCGTAGTTTGACGTGCTGATTGTAATGGTACCCTTGGATTGGGTAGATTTGATGTATTTTTTGATTCAGCCCAATTTGATGGAAATAGCCGCGATTGGTTTAGATGGCACTTCCTGCACATACATAAGTGAGCCGTCACAAATGGTCTTTTGAATGTTATTTTTACCTATGGATTTTATGGCTCTTTCTGGCGTAGTTTGACGTGCTGATTGCAACAGTACCATTGGATCGGGTGGATTTGATGTATTTTTCGATTCAGCCCAATTTGATGAAAATAACTGCTATTGGTCGAGAAGGCACTTCAAGGACATACATAAGGGAGCCGTCACAAATGGTCTTTTGAATGTCATTTTTACCTATCGATTTTATGGCATTTTCTGGTGTAGTTTGACGTACTGATTGCAACGGTACCATTGGATCGGGTGGATTTGATGTATTTTTCGATTCAGCCCAATTTGATGGAAATAGCCAATATTGACCAAAAATGCATTTTTACTGCATACAAAAGTGAGCCGTTAAAAATGGTCTTTTGAATGTCATTTTTACCTATCGATTTTATGGCTTTTTCTGGCGTAGTTTGACGTGCTGATTGCAACAGTACCATTGGATCGGGTGGATTTGATATATTTTTCGATTCAATCCAAGTTGATGGAAATAGCCAATATTGACCGAAAATGCATTTTTACCGCATACATAAGTGAACCGTCAAAAATGGTCTTTTGAATGTCATTTTTACCTATCGATTTTATGGCTTTTTCTGGCGTAGTTTGACGTGCTGATTGCAACAGTACCATTGGATCGGGTGGATTTGATGTATTTTTAGATTCAACCCAATTTGATGGAAATAGCCAATATTGACCGAGAATGCATTTTTACTGCATACATAAGTGAGCCGTCAAAAATGGTCTTTTGAATGTCATTTTTACCTATGGATTTTATGGCTTTTTCTGGCGTAGTTTGACGTGCTGATTGCAACAGTACCATTGGATCGGGTGGATTTGATGTATTTTTCGATTCAGCCCAATTTGATGAAAATAGCTGTTATTTGTCGAGAAGGCACTTCAAACACATACATAAGTGAGCCGTCAAAAATGGTCTTTTGAATGTCATTTTTACCTATCGATTTTATGGCTTTTTCTGGCGTAGTTTGACGTGCTGATTGCAACGGTACCATTGGATCGGGTGGATTTGATGTATTTTTTGATTCAGCCAAATTTGATGGAAATAGCCAATATTGACCAAAAATGCATTTTTACCGCATATATAAGTGAGCCGTCAAAAATGGTCTTTTGAATGTCATTTTTATCTATCGATTTTATGGCTTTTCTGGCGTAGTTTGACGTGCTGATTGCAACGGTACCATTGGATCGGGTGGATTTGATGTATTTTTCGATTCAGCCAAATTTGATGGAAATAGCCAATATTGACCGAAAATGCATTTTAACTGCATACATAAGTGAGCCGTCAAAAATGGTCTTTTGAATGTCATTTTTACCTATCGATTTTATGGCTTTTCTGGCGTAGTTTGACGTGCTGATTGCAACGGTACCATTGGATCGGGTATATTTGATGTATATTTCGAGTCAGCCCAATTTAATGAAAGTAGCCAATATTGACCGAGAATGCATTTTTACTGCATACATAAGTGAGCCGTCAAAAATGGTCTTTTGATTGTCATTTTTACCCATCGATTTTATGGCTTTTTCTGGCGTAGTTTAACGTGCTGATTGCAACAGTACCATTGGATCGGGTGGATTTGATGTATTTTTCGATTCAGCCCAATTTGATGAAAATAGCCGCTATTGGTCGAGGAGGCACTCCCAGCACATACATACGTGAGCTGTCAAAAATGGTCTTTTGAATGTCATTTTTACCTATCGATTTTATGGCTTTTTCTGGCGTAGTTTGACGTGCTGATTGCAACGGTACCATTGGATCGGGTGTATTTGATGTATATTTCTATTCAGCCCAATTTGATGGACATAGCCAATATTGACCGAAAATGCATTTTTACCGCATGCATAAGTGAGCCGTCAAAAATGCTCTTTTGAATGTCATTTTTACTTATCGATTTTATGGCTTTTTCTGGCGTAGTTTGACGTGCTGATTGCAACGGTACCATTGGATCGGGTGGATTTGATGTATTTTTCGATTCAGCCCAATTTGATGAGAATAGCCGCTATTGGTCGAGAAGGCACTTCAAGGACATACATAAGTTAGCCGTCAAAAATGGTCTTCTGGATGTCATTTTCACTTATCGATTTTATGGCTTTTTCTGGCGTGGTTTGACGTACTGATTGCAACGGTACCATTGGATCGGGTGGATTTGATGTATATTTCGATTCAGCCCAATTTGATGGAAATAGCCAATATTGACCAAAATGCATTTTTACTGCATAATTAAGTGAGCCGTCAAAAATGGTCTTTTGAATGTCATTTTTACCTATCGATTTTATGGCTTTTTCTGGCGTAGTTTGAAGTGCTGATTGCAACAGTACCATTGGATCGGGTGGATTTGATGTATATTTCGATTCAGCCCAATTTGATGGAAGTAACCAATATTGACCGAGAATGCATTTTTACCGCATACATTAGTGAGCCGTCGAAAATGGTCTTTTGAATGTCATTTTTACCCATCGATTTTATGGCTTTTTCTGGCGTAGTTTAACGTGCTGATTGCAACAGTACCATTGGATTGGGTGGATTTGATGTATTTTTCGATTCAGCCCAATTCGATGAAAATAGCTGCTATTGGTCGAGAAGGCACTCCCAGCACATAAAAAAGTGATCCGTCAAAAATGGTCTTTTGAATGTCATTTTTACCTATCGATTTTATGGCTTTTTCTGGCGTAGTTTGACGTGCTGATTGCAACGGTACCATTGGATCGGGTGTATTTGATGTATATTTCTATTCAGCCCAATTTGATGGACATAGCCAATATTGACCGAAAATTCATTTTTACCTCATGCATCAGTGAGCCGTCAAAAATGCTCTTTTGAATGTCATTTTTACCTATCGATTTTATGGCTTTTTCTGGCGTAGTTTGACGTGCTGATTGCAACGGTACCATTGGATCGGGTGGATTTGATGTATTTTTCGATTCAGCCCAATTTGATGAAAATAGCTGCTATTGGTCGAGAAGGCACTTCAAGGACAAACATAAGTTAGCTGTCACAAATGGTCTTCTGAATGTCATTTTTACCTATCGATTTTATGGCTTTTTCTGGCGTAGTTTGACGTACTGATTGCAACGGTACCATTGGATCGGGTGGATTTGATGTATTTTTCGATTCAGCCCAATTTGATGGAAATAGCCAATATTGACCAAAATGCATTTTTACAGCACACATAAGTGAGCCGTCAAAAATGGTCTCGTGAATGTCATTTTTACCTATCGATTTTATGGCTTTTTCTGGCGTAGTTTGACGTGCTGATTGCAACGGTACCATTGGATCGGGTGGATTTGATATATTTTTGATTCAATCCAAGTTGATGGAAATAGCCAATATTGACCGAAAATGCATTTTTACCGCATACATAAGTGAACTGTCAAAAATGGTCTTGTGAATGTCATTTTTACCTATCGATTTTATGGCTTTTGTGGCGTAGTTTGACGTGCTGATTGCAACGGTACCATTGGATCAGATGGATTTGATGTATTTTAGATTCAACCCAATTTGATGGAAATAGCCAATATTGACCAAAAATGCATTTTTACCGCATAATTAAGTGAGCCGTCAAAAATGGTCTTTTGAATGTCATTTTTACCTATCGATTTTATGGCTTTTTCTGGCGTAGTTTGAGGTGCTGATTGCAACAGTACCATTGGATCGGGTGGATTTGATGTATTTTTCAATTCAGCTGAATTTGATGGAAATAGCCAGTATTGACCAAAAATGCATTTTTACCGCATATATAGGTGAGCTGTCAAAAATGGTCTTTTAAATGTCATTTTTATCTATCGATTTTATGGCTTTTTCTGGCGTAGTTTGACGTGCTGATTGCAACGGTACCATTGGATCGGGTATATTTGATGTATATTTCAATTCAGCCCAATTTGATGGATGTAGCCAATATTGACCGAAAATGCATTTTTACCGCATACATAAGTGAGCCGTCAAAAATGGTCTTTTGAATGTCATTTTTACCCATCGATTTTATGGCTTTTTCTGGCGTAGTTTAACGTGCTGATTGCAACAGTACCATTGGATCGGGTGGATTTGATGTATTTTCCGATTCAGCCCAATTTGATGAAAATAGCCGCTATTGGTCGAGAAGGCACTCCCAGCACATACATAAGTGAGCCGTCAAAAATGGTCTTTTGAATGTCATTTTTACCTATCGATTTTATGGCTTTTTCTGGCGTAGTTTGACGTGCTGATTGCAACGGTACCATTGGATCGGGTGGATTTGATGTATTTTTCGATTCAGCCCAATTTGATGGAAATAGCCAATATTGACCAAAAATGCATTTTTACCGTATACATAAGTGAGCCATCAAAAATGGTCTTTTGAATGTCATTTTTACCTATCGATTTTATGGCTTTTTCTGGCGTAGTTTAACGTGCTGATTGCAACAGTACCATTGCATTGGATGGATTTGATGTATTTTTCGATTCAGCCAAATTTGATGAAAATAGCTGCTATTGGTCGAGAAGGCACTTCCAGCACATACATAAGTGAGCCGTCAAAAATGGTCTTTTGAATGTCATTTTTAACTATCAATTTATGGCTTTTTCTGGCGTAGTTTGACGTGCTGATTGCAACGATACCATTGGATTGGGTGGTTTTAATGTATTTTTCGATTCAGCCCAATTTGATGGAAATAGCCAATATTGACCAAAAATGCATTTTTACTGAGTACATAAGTGAGCCGTCAAAAATGGTCTTTTGAATGTCATTTTTACCTATGGATTTTATGGCTTTTTCTGGCGTAGTTTGACGTGCTGATTGCAACGGTACAATTGGATCGGGTGGATTTGATGTATTTTTCGATTCAGCCCAATTTGATGGAAATAGCCAATAGTGACCGAAAATGCATTTTTACCGCATACATAAGTGGGCTGTCAAAAATGGTTTTTTGAATGTCATTTTTACCTATCGATTTTATAGCTTTTTCTGGCGTAGTTTGACGTGCTGATTGCAACGGTACCATTGGATTGGGTGGATTTGATGTATTTTTCGTTTCAGCCCAATTTAATGAAAATAGCCGCTATTGACCGAAAATGCATTTTTACCGCATACATAAGTGAGCCGTCGAAAATGGTCTTTTGAATGACATTTTTACTAATCGATTTTATGGCTTTTCCTGGCGTAGTTTGACGTGCTGATTGCAACAGTACCATTGGATCGGGTGGATTTGATGTATTTTTCGATTCAGACCAATTTGATGAAAATAGTTAAAATTGACCTAAAATGCATTTATACTGCATACATAAGTGAGCCGTCAAATATTGTCTTTTGAATGTCATTTTTACCCATCGATTTTATGGCTTTTTCTGGCGTAGTTTGACGTGCTGATTGCAACGGTACCATTGGATCGGGTGGATTTGATGTATTTTTCGATTCAACACAATTTAATGAAAATAGCCGCTATTGACCAAAAATGCATTTTTACCGCATACATAAGTTAGCTGTCGAAAATGGTCTTTTGAATGTCATTTTTACCTATCGATTTTATGGCTTTTTCTGGCGTAGTTTGACGTGCTGATTGCAACGGTACCATTGGATCGGGTGGATTTGATGTATATTTCGATTCAGCCCAATTTGATGGACATAGCCAATATTGACCGAAAATGCATTTTTACTGCATACATAAGTGACCCGTCAAAAATGGTCTTTTGAATGTCATTTTTACCTATCGATTTTATGGCTTTTTCTGGCGTAGTTTGACGTGCTGATTGCAACGGTACCATTGGATCGGGTGGATTTGATGTATATTTCGATTCAGCCCAATTTGATGGACGTAGCCAATATTGACCGAAAATGCATTTTTACTGCATACATAAGTGACCCGTCAAAAATGGTCTTTTGAATGTCATTTTTACCTATCGATTTTATGGCTTTTTCTGGCGTAGTTTGACGTGCTGATTGCAACGGTACCATTGGATCGGGTGGATTTGATGTATTTTTCGATTCAGCCGAATTTGATGGAAATAGCCAATATTGACCGAAAATGCATTTTTACCGCATACATAAGTGAGCCGTCAAAAATGGTCTTTTGAATGTCATTTTTACCTATCGATTTTATGGCTTTTTCTGGCGTAGTTTGACGTGCTGATTGCAACGGTACCATTGCATTGGATGGATTTGATGTATTTTTTGATTCAGCCAAATTTGATGAAAATAGCTGCTATTGGTCGAGAAGGCACTTCCAGCACATACATAAGTGAGCCGTCAAAAATGGTCTTTTGAATGTCATTTTTAACTATCAATTTATGGCTTTTTCTGGCGTAGTTTGACGTGCTGATTGCAACGATACCATTGGATTGGGTGGTTTTAATGTATTTTTCGATTCAGCCCAATTTGATGGAAATAGCCAATATTGACCAAAAATGCATTTTTACTGAGTACATAAGTGAGCCGTCAAAAATGGTCTTTTGAATGTCATTTTTACCTATGGATTTTATGGCTTTTTCTGGCGTAGTTTGACGTGCTGATTGCAACGGTACAATTGGATCGGGTGGATTTGATGTATTTTTCGATTCAGCCCAATTTGATGGAAATAGCCAATAGTGACCGAAAATGCATTTTTACCGCATACATAAGTGGGCTGTCAAAAATGGTTTTTTGAATGTCATTTTTACCTATCGATTTTATAGCTTTTTCTGGCGTAGTTTGACGTGCTGATTGCAACGGTACCATTGGATTGGGTGGATTTGATGTATTTTTCGTTTCAGCCCAATTTAATGAAAATAGCCGCTATTGACCGAAAATGCATTTTTACCGCATACATAAGTGAGCCGTCGAAAATGGTCTTTTGAATGACATTTTTACTAATCGATTTTATGGCTTTTCCTGGCGTAGTTTGACGTGCTGATTGCAACAGTACCATTGGATCGGGTGGATTTGATGTATTTTTCGATTCAGACCAATTTGATGAAAATAGCTAAAATTGACCTAAAATGCATTTTTACTGCATACATAAGTGAGCCGTCAAATATTGTCTTTTGAATGTCATTCTTACCCATCGATTTTATGGCTTTTTCTGGCGTAGTTTGACGTGCTGATTGCAACGGTACCATTGGATCGGGTGGATTTGATGTATTTTTCGATTCAACACAATTTAATGAAAATAGCCGCTATTGACCAAAAATGCATTTTTACCGCATACATAAGTTAGCTGTCGAAAATGGTCTTTTGAATGTCATTTTTACCTATGGATTTTATGGCTTTTTCTGGCGTAGTTTGACGTGCTGATTGCAACGGTACCATTGGATCGGGTGGATTTGATGTATATTTCGATTCAGCCCAATTTGATGGACATAGCCAATATTGACCGAAAATGCATTTTTACTGCATACATAAGTGACCCGTCAAAAATGGTCTTTTGAATGTCATTTTTACCTATCGATTTTATGGCTTTTTCTGGCGTAGTTTGACGTGCTGATTGCAACGGTACCATTGGATCGGGTGGATTTGATGTATATTTCGATTCAGCCCAATTTGATGGACGTAGCCAATATTGACCGAAAATGCATTTTTACTGCATACATAAGTGACCCGTCAAAAATGGTCTTTTGAATGTCATTTTTACCTATCGATTTTATGGCTTTTTCTGGCGTAGTTTGACGTGCTGATTGCAACGGTACCATTGGATCGGGTGGATTTGATGTATTTTTCGATTCAGCCGAATTTGATGGAAATAGCCAATATTGACCGAAAATGCATTTTTACCGCATACATAAGTGAGCCGTCAAAAATGGTCTTTTGAATGTCATTTTTACCTATCGATTTTATGGCTTTTTCTGGCGTAGTTTGACGTGCTGATTGCAACGGTACCATTGGATCGGGTGGATTTGATGTATATTTCGATTCAGCCCAATTTGATGGAAATAGCCAATATTGACCAAAATGCATTTTTACTGCATAATTAAGTGAGCCGTCAAAAATGGTCTTTTGAATGTCATTTTTACCTATCGATTTTATGGCTTTTTCTGGCGTAGTTTGAAGTGCTGATTGCAACAGTACCATTGGATCGGGTGGATTTGATGTATATTTCGATTCAGCCCAATTTGATGGAAGTAACCAATATTGACCGAGAATGCATTTTTACCGCATACATTAGTGAGCCGTCGAAAATGGTCTTTTGAATGTCATTTTTACCCATCGATTTTATGGCTTTTTCTGGCGTAGTTTAACGTGCTGATTGCAACAGTACCATTGGATTGGGTGGATTTGATGTATTTTTCGATTCAGCCCAATTTGATTAGAACAGCCACTATTGGTCGAAAAGGCACTCCAAGCACATACATAAGTGAGCCATCAAAAATGGTCTTTCGAATGTCATTTTTACCTATGGATTTTATGGCTTTTTCTGGCGTAGTTTGACGTGCTGATTGCAACAGTACCATTGGATCGGGTGGATTTGATGTATTTTTTGATTCAATCCAAGTTGATGGAAATAGCCAATATTGACCGAAAATGCATTTTTTCCGCATACATAAGTGAGCCGTCAAAAATGGTCTTTTGAATGTCATTTTTACCTATCGATTTTATGGCTTTTTCTGGCGTAGTTTGACGTGCTGATTGCAACGGTACCATTGGATCGGGTGGATTTGATGTATTTTTCAATTCAGCCCAATTTGATGGAAATAGCCGCTATTGGTCGAGAAGGCACTTCCAGCACATACATAAGTGAGCCGTCACAAATGGTCTTTTGAATGCTATTTTTACCTATCGATTTTATGGCTTTTTTGCGTAGTTTGACGTGCTGATTGCAACGGTACCATTGGATCGGGTGGATTTGATGTATTTTTCGATTCAGCCCGATTCAATGAAAATAGCCGCTATTGGTCGAGAAGGCACTTCCAGCACATACATAAGTGAGCCGTCACAAATGGTCTTTTGAATGCTATTTTTACCTATCGATTTTATGGCTTTTTTGCGTAGTTTGACGTGCTGATTGCAACGGTACCATTGGATCGGGTGGATTTGATGTATTTTTCGATTCAGCCAATTTGATGAAAATAGCCACTATTGGTTGAGAAGGCACTTCAAGTACATACAGAAGTGAGCCGTCAAAAATGGTCTTTTGAATGTCATTTTTACCTATCGATTTTATGGCTTTTTCTGGCGTAGTTTGACGTACTGATTGCAACGGTACCATTGGATCGGGTGGATTTGATGTATTTTTTGATTCAGCCCAATTTGATGGAAATAGCCAATATTGACCAAAAATGCATTTTTACTGCATACATAAGTGAGCCGTCAAAAATGGTCTTTTGAATGTCATTTTTACCTATCGATTTTATGGCTTTTTCTGGCGTATTTTGACGTGCTGATTGCAACGGTACCATTGGATCGGATGGATTTGATGTATTTTTCGATTCAGCCCAATTTGATGGAAATAGCCAATATTGACCGAAAATGCATTTTCACCGCATACTTATGTGAGCCGTCGAAAATGGTCTTTTGAATGTCATTTTTACCTATGGATTTTATGGCTTTTTCTGGCGTAGTTTGACGTGCTGATTGCAACGGTACCATTGGATCGGGTGGATTTGATGTATTTTTTGATCCAGCCCAATTTGATGGAAATAGCCAATATTGACAAAAAATGCATTTTTACTTCATACATAAGTGAGCCGTCAAAAATGGTCTTTTGAATGTCATTTTTACCTATCGATTTTATGGCTTTTTCTGGCGTATTTTGACGTGCTGATTGCAACGGTACCATTGGATCGGGTGGATTTGATGTATTTCTCGATTCAGCCCAATTTGATGAAAATAGCCGCTATTGGTCGAGAAAGCACTTCCAGCACATACATAAGTGAGCTGTCAAAAATGGTCTTTTGAATGTCATTTTTACCTATGGATTTTATGGCTTTTTCTGGCGTAGTTTGACGTGCTGATTGTAACGGTACCATTTGATCGGGTGGATTTGATGTATTTTTCGAATCAACCCAATTTGATGGAAATAGCCAAAATTGACCAAAAATGCATTTTTTCTGCATACATAAGTGAGCCGTCAAAAATGGTCTTTTGAATTTCATTTTTACCTATGGACTTTATGGCTTTTTCTGGCGTAGTTTGACGTGCTAATTGCAATGGTACCATTGGATCGGGTGGATTTGATGTATTTTTCAATTCAACACAATTTAATGAAAATAGCCCTTATTGGTCGAGAATGCACTTCCACCACATACATAAGTGAGCCGTCAAAAATGGTCTTTTGAATGTCATTTTTACCTATGGATTTCATGGCTTTTTCTGGCGTAGTTTGACGTGCTGATTGCAACGGTACCATTGGATTGGTTGGATTTGATGTATTTTTTGATTCAGCCCAATTTGATGAAAAGAACCGCTATATGTCGAGAAGGCACATCCAGCACATTCATAAGTGACCCGTCAAAAATGGTCTTTTAAATGTCATTTTTACCCATCGATTTTATGGCTTTTTCTGGCGTAGTTTGACGTGCTGATTGCAACGGTACCATTGGATCGGGTGGATTTGATGTATTTTTCGATTCAGCCAAATTTGATGAAAATAAACGCTATTGGTCGAAAAGGCACTTCCAGCACATACATAAGTCAGCCGTCAAAAATGGTCTTTTGGATGTCATTTTTACCTATCGATTTTATGGCTTTTTCTGGCGTAGTTTGACGTGCTGATTGCAACGGTACCATTGGATCGGGTGGATTTGATGTATTTTTTGATTCAGCCCAATTTGATGAAAATAGCCGCTATTGGTCGAGAAGGCACTTCCAGCACATACATAAGTGAGCCGTCACAATTGGTCTCTTGAATGTCATTTTTACTAATCGATTTTATGGCTTTTTCTGGCGTAGTTTGACGTGCTGATTGCAACGGTACCATTGGATCGGGTGGATTTGATGTATTTTTCGATTCAGACCAATTTGATGGAAATAACCAATATTGACCGAAAATGCATTTTTACTGCATACATAAGTGAGCCGTCAAAAATGGTCTTTTGAATGTCATTTTTACCTATCGATTTTATGGCTTTTTCTGGCGTATTTTGACGTGCTGATTGCAACGGTACCATTGGATCGGGTGGATTTGATGTATTTTTCGATTCAGCCCAATTTGATGGAAATAGCCAATATTGACCGAAAATGCATTTTCACCGCATACTTATGTGAGCCGTCGAAAATGGTCTTTTGAATGTCATTTTTACCTATGGATTTTATGGCTTTTTCTGGCGTAGTTTGACGTGCTGATTGCAACGGTACCATTGGATCGGGTGGATTTGATGTATTTTTTGATCCAGCCCAATTTGATGGAAATAGCCAATATTGACAAAAAATGCATTTTTACTTCATACATAAGTGAGCCGTCAAAAATGGTCTTTTGAATGTCATTTTTACCTATCGATTTTATGGCTTTTTCTGGCGTATTTTGACGTGCTGATTGCAACGGTACCATTGGATCGGGTGGATTTGATGTATTTCTCGATTCAGCCCAATTTGATGAAAATAGCCGCTATTGGTCGAGAAAGCACTTCCAGCACATACATAAGTGAGCTGTCAAAAATGGTCTTTTGAATGTCATTTTTACCTATGGATTTTATGGCTTTTTCTGGCGTAGTTTGACGTGCTGATTGTAACGGTACCATTTGATCGGGTGGATTTGATGTATTTTTCGAATCAACCCAATTTGATGGAAATAGCCAAAATTGACCAAAAATGCATTTTTACTGCATACATAAGTGAGCCGTCAAAAATGGTCTTTTGAATTTCATTTTTACCTATGGATTTTATGGCTTTTTCTGGCGTAGTTTGACGTGCTAATTGCAATGGTACCATTGGATCGGGTGGATTTGATGTATTTTTCAATTCAACACAATTTAATGAAAATAGCCCTTATTGGTCGAGAATGCACTTCCACCACATACATAAGTGAGCCGTCAAAAATGGTCTTTTGAATGTCATTTTTACCTATGGATTTCATGGCTTTTTCTGGCGTAGTTTGACGTGCTGATTGCAACGGTACCATTGGATTGGTTGGATTTGATGTATTTTTTGATTCAGCCCAATTTGATGAAAAGAACCGCTATATGTCGAGAAGGCACATCCAGCACATTCATAAGTGACCCGTCAAAAATGGTCTTTTAAATGTCATTTTTACCCATCGATTTTATGGCTTTTTCTGGCGTAGTTTGACGTGCTGATTGCAACGGTACCATTGGATCGGGTGGATTTGATGTATTTTTCGATTCAGCCAAATTTGATGAAAATAAACGCTATTGGTCGAAAAGGCACTTCCAGCACATACATAAGTCAGCCGTCAAAAATGGTCTTTTGGATGTCATTTTTACCTATCGATTTTATGGCTTTTTCTGGCGTAGTTTGACGTGCTGATTGCAACGGTACCATTGGATCGGGTGGATTTGATGTATTTTTTGATTCAGCCCAATTTGATGAAAATAGCCGCTATTGGTCGAGAAGGCACTTCCAGCACATACATAAGTGAGCCGTCACAAATGGTCTTTTGAATGTCATTTTTACTAATCGATTTTATGGCTTTTTCTGGCGTAGTTTGACGTGCTGATTGCAACGGTACCATTGGATCGGGTGGATTTGATGTATTTTTCGATTCAGACCAATTTGATGGAAATAACCAATATTGACCGAAAATGCATTTTTACTGCATACATAAGTGAGCTGTCAAAAATGGTCATTTGAATGTCATTTTTACCTATGGATTTTATGGCTTTTTCTGGCGTAGTTTGACGTGCTGATTGCAACGGTACCATTGGATCGGGTGGATTTGATGTATTTTTCGATTCAGCCCAATTTAATGAAAATAGCCCTTATTGGTCGAGGAGGCACTTCATGCACATACATGAGTGAGCCGTCAAAAATGGTCTTTTGAATGTCATTTTTACCCATCGATTTTATGGCTTTTTCCGGCGTAGTTTGACGTGCTGATTGCAACGGTACCATTGGATCGGGTGGATTTGATGTATTTTTCGATTCAGCCCGATTAGATTAAAATAGCTGCTATTGGTTGAGAAGGCACTTCAAGCACATACATAAGTGAGCTGTCAAAAATGGTCTTTTGAATGTCATTTTTACCTATCGATTTTATGGCTTTTTCTGGCGTAGTTTGACGTACAGATTGCAACGGTACCATTGGATCAGGTGGATTTGATGTATTTTTCGATTCAGGCCAATTTGATGGAAATAGCCAATATTGACCAAAAATGCATTTTTACTGCATACATAAGTGAGCCGTCAAAAATGGTCTTTTGAATGTCATTTTTACCCATCGATTTTATGGCTTTCTCTGGCGTAGTTTGACGTGCTGATTGTAACGGTCCCATTGGATCGGGTGGATTTGATGTATTTTTCGATTCAACCCAATTTGATGGAAATAGCCAATATTGACCGAAAATGCATTTTTACTGCATACATAAGTGAGCCATCAAAAATGGTCTTTTCAATGTCATTTTTACCTATCGATTTCATGGCTTTCTCTGGCGTAGTTTGACGTGCTGATTGTAACGGTACCATTGGATCGGGTGGATTTGATGTATTTTTCGATTCAGCCCAATTTGATGAAAATGGCCGCTATTGGTTGAGAAGGCACTTCCAGCACATACATAAGTGAGCCGTCAAAAATGGTCTTTTGAATGTCATTTTTACCTATCGATTTTATGGCTTTTTCTGGCGTAGTTTGACGTGCTGATAGCAATGGTACCATTGGATCAGGTGGATTTGATGTATTTTTCGATTCAGACCAATTTGATTAAAATAGCCAATATTGACCGAAAATGCATTTTAACCGCATACATAAGTGAGCCGTCACAAATGGTCTTTTGAATGTCATTTTTACCTATGGATTTCATGGCTTTTTCTGGCGTAGTTTGACGTGCTGATTGCAACAGTACCATTGGATCGGGTGGATTTGATATATTTTTCGATTCAGCCCAATTTGATGAAAATAGCCGCTATTGGTCGAGAAGGCACTTCCAGCACATATATAAGTGAGCCGTCAAAAATGGTCTTTTGAATGTCATTTTTACCTATGGATTTTATGGCTTTTCCTGGCGTAGTTTGACGTGCTGATTGCAACGGTACCATTGGATTGGGTGGATTTGATGTATTTTTCAATTCAGCCTAATTTGATGGAAATAGCCAAAATTGACCTAAAATGCATTTTTAGTGCATACATAAGTGAGCCGTCAAAAATGGTCTTTTGAATGTCATTTTTACCTATGGATTTTATGGCTTTTTCTGGCGTAGTTTGACGTGCTGATTGCAACAGTTCCATTGGATTGGGTGGATTTGATGTATTTTTCGATTCAGCCCAATTTGATGAAAATAGCCGCTATTGGTCGAGAAGGCACTTCCAGCACATAAATAAGTGAGCCGTCACAAATGGTGATTTGAATGTCATTTTCACCTATGGATTTTATGGCTTTTTCTGGCGTAGTTTGACGTGCTGATTGCAACGGTACCATTGGATCGGGTGGATTTGATGTATTTTTCGATTCAGCCCAATTTGATGAAAATAGCCGCTATTGGTCGAGAAGGCACTTCCAGCACATACATAAGTGAGCCGTCAAAAATGGTCTTTTGAATGTCATTTTTACCTCTGGATTTTATGGCTTTTTCCGGCGTAGTTTGATGTGCTGATTGCAACGGTACCATTGGATCGGGTGGATTTGATGTATTTTTGATTCAGCTCAATTTGATGGAAATAGCCAAAATTGACCTAAAATGAATTTTTACTGCATACATAAATGAGCCGTCAAAAATGGTCATTTGAATGTCATTTTTACCTATGGATTTTATGGCTTTTTCTGGCGTAGTTTGACGTGCTGATTGCAACGGTACCATTGGATCGGGTGGATTTGATGTATTTTTCGATTCAGCCCAATTTGATGAAAATAGCCGCTATTGGTCGAGAAGGCACTTCCAGCACATACATAAGTGAGCCGTCAAAAATGGTCTTTTGAATGTCATTTTCACCTATGGATTTTATGGCTTTTTCTGGCGTAGTTTGACGTGCTGATTGCAACGGTACCATTGGATCGGGTGGATTTGATGTATTTTTCGATTCAGCCAAATTTGATGAAATTAGCCGCTATTGGTCGAGAAGGCACTTCCAGCACGTACATTAGTGAGCCGTCAAAAATGGTCTTTTGAATTTCATTTTTACCTATGGATTTTATGGCTATTTCTGGCGTAGTTTGACGTGCTGATTGCAACGGTACCATTGGATCGGGTGGATTTGATGTATTTTTCGATTCAGCCCAATTTGATGAAAATAGCCGCTAATGGTCGAGAAGGCACTTCCAGCACATACATAAGTGAGCCATCAAAAATGGTCTTTTGAATGTCATTTTTACCTATAGATTTTATGGCTTTTTCTGGCGTAGTTTGACGTGCTGATTGCAACTGTACCATTGGATTGGGTGGATTTGATGTATTTTTCGATTCAGCCCAATTTGATGGAAATAGCCAAAATTGACCGAAAATGCATTTTTACCGCATACATAAGTGAACAGTCAACAATGATAATTTGAATGCCATTTTTACCCATCGATTTTATGGCTTTTTCTGGCGTAGTTTGACGTGCTGATTGCAACAGTACCATTGGATCGGGTGGATTTGATGTATTTTTCGATTCAGCCCAATTTGATGAAAATAGCCGCTATTGGTCGAGAAGGCACTTCCAGCACATACATAAGTGAGCCGTCAAAAATGGTCTTTTGAATGTCATTTTCACCTATGGATTTTATGGCTTTTTCTGGCGTAGTTTGACGTGCTGATTGCAACAGTACCATTGGATCGGGTGGATTTGATGTATTTTTTGATTCAGCCCAATTTGATGGAAATAGCCGCTATTGGTCGAGAAGGCACTTCCAGCACATACATAAGTGAGCAGTCAAAAATGGTCTTTTGAATTTCATTTTTACCTATGGATTTTATGGCTTTTTCTGGTGTTGTTTGACGTGCTGATTGCAAAGGTACCATTGGATCGGGTGGATTTGCTGTATTTTTCGATTCAGCCCAATTTGATGGAAATAGCCAAAATTGACCGAAAATGCATTTTTACCGCATACATAAGTGAACAGTCAACAATGATAATTTGAATGCCATTTTTACCCATCGATTTTATGGCTTTTTCTGGCGTAGTTTGACGTGCTGATTGCAACAGTACCATTGGATCGGGTGGATTTGATGTATTTTTCGATTCAGCCCAATTTGATGAAAATAGTCGCTATTGGTCGAGAAGGCACTTCCAGCACATACATAAGTGAGCCGTCACAAATGGTCATTTGAATTTCATTTTCACCTATGGATTTTATGGCTTTTTCTGGTGTAGTTTGGCGAGCTGATTGCAACGGTACCATTGGATCGGGTGGATTTGATGTATTTTTCGATTCAGCCCAATTTGATTGAAATAGCCAATATTGACCGAAAATGCATTTTTACTGCATACATAAGTGAGCCGTCAAAAATGGTCTATTGAATGTCATTTTCACCTATGGATTTTATGGCTTTTTCTGGCGTAGTTTGACGTGCTGATTGCAACGGTACCATTGGATCGGTTGGATTTGATGTATTTTTCGATTCAGCCCAATTTGATGAAAATAGCTGCTATTGGTTGAGAAGGCACTTCCAGCACATACATAAGTGAGCCGTGACAAATGGTCTTTTGAATGTCATTTTTACCTATGGATTTTATGGCTTTTTCTGGCGTAGTTTGACGTGCTGATTGCAACGGTACCATTGGATCGGGTAGATTTGATGAATTTTTCGATTCAGCCCAATTCGATGAAAAAAACCGCTATTGGTCAAGAAGGCACTTCCAGCACATACATAAGTGAGCCGTCGCAAATGGTCTTTTGAATGTCATTTTTACCTATCGATTTTATGGCTTTTTCTGGCGTAGTTTGACGTGCTGATTGCAACAGTAACATTGGATCGGGTGGATTTGATGTATTTTTCGATTCAGCCCAATTTGATGAAAATAGCCGCTATTGGTCGAGAAGGCACTTCCAGCACATACATAAGTGAGCCATCAAAAATGGTCTTTTGAATGTCATTTTTACCCATCGATTTTATGGCTTTTTCTGGCGTAGTTTGACTTGCTGATTGCAACGGTACCATTTGATTGGGTGGATTTGATGTATTTTTCGATTCAGCCCAATTTGATGAAAACAGCCGCTATTGGTCAAGAAGGCACTTCCAGCACATACATAAGTGAGCTGTCACAAATGGTCTTTTCAATGTCATTATTACCCTTTAGATTTTATGGCTTTTTCTGGCGTAGTTTGACGTGTTGATTGCAACTGTACCATTGGATTGGGTGGATTTGATGTATTTTTCGATTCAGCCCAATTTGATGAAAATAGCCAAAATTGACCGAAAATGCATTTTTACCGCATACATAAGTGAACAGTCAACAATGATCTTTTGAATGTCATTTTTACCTATGGATTTTATGGCTTTTTCTGGCGTAGTTTGACGTGCTGATTGCAACAGTACCATTGGATCGGGTGGATTTGATGTATTTTTCAACTCAGCCCAATTTGATTAAAATAGCCGCTATTGGTCAAGAAGGCACATCCAGCACATACATGAGTGAGCCGTCACAAATGGTCATTTGAATGTCATTTTTACCTATGGATTTTATAGCTTTTTCTGGCGTAGTTTGACGTGCTGATTGCAACGGTACCATTGGATCGGGTGGATTTGATGTATATTTCGATTCAGCCCAATATGATGGAAATAGCCAATATTGACCGAAAATGCATTTTTACCACATACATAAGTGAGCTGTCAAAAATGGTCTCTTGAATGTTATTTTTACCCATGGATTTTATGGCTTTTTCTGGCGTAGTTTGACGTGCTGATTCCAACGGTACCATTGGATCGGGTGGATTTGATGTATTTTTCGATTCAGCCCAATTTGATGAAAATAGCCGCTATTGGTCGAGAAGGCACTTCCAGCACATACATAAGTCAGCTGTCAAAAATGGTCTTTTGAATGTCATTTTTACCTATGGATTTTATGGCTTTTTCTGGCGTAGTTTGACGTGCTGATTGCAACGGTACCATTGGATCGGGTGGATTTGATGTATTTTTCGATTCAGCCCAATTTGATGAAAATAGCCGCTATTGGTCGAGAAGGCACTTCCAGCACATACATAAGTGAGCCGTCAAAAATGGTCTTTTGAATGTCATTGTTACCTATAGATTTTATGGCTTTTTCTGGCGTAGTTTGACGTGCTGATTGCAACTGTACCATTGGATTGGGTGGATTTGATGTATTTTTCGATTCAGCCCAATTTGATGGAAATAGCCAAAATTGACCGAAAATGCATTTTTACCGCATACATAAGTGAACAGTCAACAATGATCTTTTGAATGTCATTTTTACCTATCGATTTTATGGCTTTTTCTGGCGTAGTTTGACGTGCTGATTTCAACCGTACCATTGGATCGGGTGGATTTGATGTATTTTTCGATTCAGCCCAATTTGATGAAAATAGCCGCTATTGGTCGAGAAGGCACTTCCAGCACATACATAAGTGAGCCGTCACAAATGGTCATTTGAATGTCATTTTTACCTATGGATTTTATGGCTTTTCCTGGCGTAGTTTGACGTGCTGATTGCAACGGTACCATTGGATCGGGTGGAGTTGATGTATTTTTCGATTCAGCCCAATTTGATGGAAATAGCCAATATTGACCGAAAATGCATTTTTACCGCATACATAAGTGAGCCGTCAAAAATGGTCTTTTGAATGTCTTTTTTACCTATGGATTTTATGGCTTTTTCTGGCGTAGTTTGACGTGCTGATTGCAACGGTACCATTGGATTGGGTGGATTTGATGTATTTTTCGATTCAGCCCAATTTGATGAAAATAGCCGCTATTGGTCGAGAAGGCACTTCCAGCACATACATAAGTGAGCCATCAAAAATGGTCTTTTGAATGTCATTTTTACCCATCGATTTTATGGCTTTTTCTGGCGTAGTTTGACTTGCTGATTGCAACGGTACCATTTGATTGGGTGGATTTGATGTATTTTTCGATTCAGCCCAATTTGATGAAAACAGCCGCTATTGGTCAAGAAGGCACTTCCAGCACATACATAAGTGAGCTGTCACAAATGGTCTTTTCAATGTCATTATTACCCTTTAGATTTTATGGCTTTTTCTGGCGTAGTTTGACGTGCTGATTGCAACTGTACCATTGGATTGGGTGGATTTGATGTATTTTTCGATTCAGCCCAATTTGATGAAAATAGCCAAAATTGACCGAAAATGCATTTTTACCGCATACATAAGTGAACAGTCAACAATGATCTTTTGAATGTCATTTTTACCTATGGATTTTATGGCTTTTTCTGGCGTAGTTTGACGTGCTGATTGCAACAGTACCATTGGATCGGGTGGATTTGATGTATTTTTCAACTCAGCCCAATTTGATTAAAATAGCCGCTATTGGTCAAGAAGGCACATCCAGCACATACATAAGTGAGCCGTCACAAATGGTCATTTGAATGTCATTTTCACCTATGGATTTTATAGCTTTTTCTGGCGTAGTTTGACGTGCTGATTGCAACGGTACCATTGGATCGGGTGGATTTGATGTATATTTCGATTCAGCCCAATATGATGGAAATAGCCAATATTGACCGAAAATGCATTTTTACCACATACATAAGTGAGCCGTCAAAAATGGTCTTTTGAATGTCTTTTTTACCTATGGATTTTATGGCTTTTTCTGGCGTAGTTTGACGTACTGATTGCAACGGTACCATTGGATTGGGTGGATTTGATGTATTTTTCAATTCAGCCCAATTTGATGGAAATAGCCAAAATTGACTTAAAATGCATTTTTACTGCATACATAAGTGAGCCGTCAAAAATGGTCTTTTGAATGTCATTTTTACCTGTGGATATTATGGCTTTTTCTGGCGTAGTTTGACGCACTGATTGCAACGGTACCATTGGATCGGGTGGATTTGATGTATTTTTCGATTCAGCCTAATTTGATGAAAATACCCGCTATAGGTTGAGAAGGCACTTCCAGCACATACATAAGTGAGCCATCACAAATGATCTTTTGAATATCATTTTTACCTATCGATTTTATGGCTTTTTCCGGCGTAGTTTGACGTGCTGATTGCAACGGTACCATTGGATTGGGTGGATTTGATGTATTTTTCGATTCAGCCCAGTTTGATGAAGATAGCCTCTATTGGTCGAGAAGGCACTTCCAGCACATACATGAGTGAGCCGTCGAAAATGGTCTTTTGAATGTCATTTTTACCTATGGATTTTATGGCTTTTTCTGGCGTAGTTTGACGTGCTGATTGCGACGGTACCATTGGATCGGGTGGATTTGATGTATTTTTCGATTCAGCCTAATTTGATGAAAATAGCCGCTATTGGTCGAGAAGGCACTTCCAGCACATACATAAGTGAGCCGTCAAAAATGGTCTTTTGAATGTCATTTTTACCTATGGATTTTATGATTTTTTCTGGCGTAGTTTGACGTGCTGATTGCAACGGTACCATTGGATCGGGTGGATTTGATGTATTTTTCGATTCAAGCCAATTTGATGGAAATAGCCAGAATTGACTGAAAATGCATTTTTACCGCATACATAACTGAGCCGTCAAAAATGGTCTTTTGAATGTCATTTTTACCTATAGATTTTATGGCTTTTTCTGGCGTAGTTTGACGTGCTGATTGCAACGGTACCATTGGATCGGGTGGATTTGATGTATTTTTCAATTCAGCCCAATTTGATGGAAATAGCCAAAATTGACCTAAAATGCATTTTTACTGCATACATAAGTGAGCCGTCAAAAATGGTCTTTTGAATGTCATTTTTACCTGTGGATATTATGGCTTTTTCTGGCGTAGTTTGACGCACTGATTGCAACGGTACCATTGGATCGGGTGGATTTGATGTATTTTTCGATTCAGCCTAATTTGATGAAAATAGCCGCTATAGGTTGAGAAGGCACTTCCAGCACATACATAAGTGAGCCATCACAAATGATCTTTTGAATATCATTTTTACCTATCGATTTTATGGCTTTTTCCGGCGTAGTTTGACGTGCTGATTGCAACAGTACCATTGGATCGGGTGGATTTGATGTATTTTTCGATTCAGCCCAGTTTGATGAAGATAGCCTCTATTGGTCGAGAAGGCACTTCCAGCACATACATAAGTGAGCCGTGGAAAATGGTCTTTCGAATGTCATTTTTACCTATGGATTTTATGGCTTTTTCTGGCGTAGTTTGACGTGCTGATTGCGACGGTACCATTGGATCGGGTGGATTTGATGTATTTTTCGATTCAGCCTAATTTGATGAAAATAGCCGCTATGGGTCGAGAAGGCACTTCCAGCATATACATAAGTGACCCGTCACATACGGTCTTTTGAATATCATTTTTACCTATCGATTTTATGGCTTTTTCTGGCGTAGTTTGACGTGCTGATTGCAACGGTACCATTGGATCGGGTGGATTTGATGTATTTTTCGATTCAGCCCAGTTTGATGAAAATAGCTGCTATTGGTCGAGAAGGCACTTCCAGCACATACATAAGTGAGCCGTCACAAATGGTCTTTTGAATGTCATTTTTACTTATGGATTTTATGGCTTTTCTTGCGTAGTTTGACGTGCTGATTGCAACGGTACCATTGGATCGGGTGGATTTGATGTATTTTTCGATTCAGCCCATTTTGATGGAAATAGCCAAAATTGACCTAAAATGCATCTTTACTGCATACATAAGTGAGCTGTCAAAAATGGTTATTTGAATGTCATTTTTACCTATGGATTTTATGGCTTTTTATGGCGTAGTTTGACGTGCTGATTGCAACGGTACCATTGGATCGGGTGGATTTGATGTATTTTTCGATTCAGCCCAAATTGATGGAAATAGCGTAAATTGACCTAAAATGCATTTTTACTGCATACATAAGTGAGCCGTCAAAAATGGTCTTTTGAATGTCATTTTTACCTGTGGATTTTATGGCTTTTTCTGGCGTAGTTTGACGTGCTGATTGCAACGGTACCATTGGATCGGGTGGATTTGATGTATTTTTCGATTCAGCCTAATTTGATGAAAATAGCTGCTATAGGTTGAGAAGGCACTTCCAGCACATACATAAGTGAGCCATCACAAATGGTCTTTTGAATATCATTTTTACCTATCGATTTTATGGCTTTTTCCGGCGTAGTTTGACGTGCTGATTGCAACGGTACCATTGGATTGGGTGGATTTGATGTATTTTTCGATTCAGCCTAATTTGATGAAAATAGCCGCTATTGGTCAGGAAGGCACTTCCAGCACATACATAAGTGAGCCGTCACAAATGGTCTTTTGAATATCATTTTTACCTATCGATTTTATGGCTTTTTCTGGCGTAGTTTGACGTGCTGATTGCAACGGTACCATTGGATCGGGTGGATTTGATGTATTTTTCGATTCAGCCCAATTTGATGAAAATAACCGCTATTGGTCGAGAAGGCACTTCCAGCACATACATAAGTGAGCCGTCAAAAATGGTCTTTTGAATGTCATTTTTACCTATGGATTTTATGGCTTTTTCTGGCGTAGTTTGACGTGCTGATTGCAACAGTACCATTGGATCGGGTGGATTTGATGTATTTTTCGATTCAGCCCAATTTGATGAAAATAGCCGCTATTGGTCGAGAAGGCACTTCCAGCACATACATAAGTGAGCTGTCAAAAATGGTCTTTTGAATGTGATTTTTACCTATGGATTTTATGGCTTTTTCTGGCGTAGTTTGACGTGCTGATTGCAACGGTACCATTGGATCGGGTGGATTTGATGTATTTTTCGATTCAGCCCAATTTGATGGAAATAGCCAAAATTGACTTAAAATGCATTTTTACTGCATACATAAGTGAGCCGTCAAAAATGGTCTTTTGAATGTCATTTTTACCTATGGATTTTATGCCTTTTTTGGCGTAGTTTGACGTGCTGATTGCAACGGTACCATTGGATCGGGTGGATTTGATGTATTTTTCGATTCAGCCCAATTTGATGAAAATAGCCGCTATTGGTCGAGAAGGCACTTCCAGCACATACATAAGTGAGCTGTCAAAAATGGTCTTTTGAATGTCATTTTTACCTATGGATTTTATGGCTTTTTCTGGCGTAGTTTGACGTGCTGATTGCAACGGTACCATTGAATCGGGTGGATTTGATGTATTTTTCGATTCAGCCCAATTTGATGAAAATAGCCGCTATTGGTCGAGAAGGCACTTCCAGCACATACATAAGTGAGCCGTCAAAAATGGTCTTTTGAATGTCATTTTCACCTATGGATTTTATGGCTTTTTCTGGCGTAGTTTGACGTGCTGATTGCAACGGTACCATTGGATCGGGTGGATTTGATGTATTTTTCGATTCAGCCCAATTTGATGGAAATAGCCAAAATTGACTGAAAATGCATTTTTACCGCATACATAACTGAGCCGTCACAAATGGTCTTTTGAATGTCATTTTTACCTATGGATTTTATGGCTTTTTCTTGCGTAGTTTGACGTGCTGATTGCAACGGTACCATTGGATCGGGTGGATTTGATGTATTTTTCGATTCAGCCCAATTTGATGGAAATAGCCAAAATTGACCTAAAATGCATTTTTACTGCATACATAAGTGAGCCGTCAAAAATGGTTATTTGAATGTCATTTTTACCTGTGGATTTTATGGCTTTTTCTGGCGTATTTTGACGCACTGATTGCAACGGTACCATTGGATCGGGTGGATTTGATGTATTTTTCGATTCAGCCTAATTTGATGAAAATAGCCGCTATAGGTTGAGAAGGCACTTCCAGCACATACATAAGTGAGCCATCACAAATGGTCTTTTGAATATCATTTTTACCTATCGATTTTATGGCTTTTTCCGGCGTAGTTTGACGTGCTGATTGCAACGGTACCATTGGATTGGGTGGATTTGATGTATTTTCGATTCAGCCCAGTTTGATGAAAATAGCCTCTATTGGTCGAGAAGGCACTTCCAGCACATACATAAGTGAGCCGTCGAAAATGGTCTTTTGAATGTCATTTTTACCTATGGATTTTATGGCTTTTTCTTGCGTAGTTTGACGTGCTGATTGCAACGGTACCATTGGATCGGGTGGATTTGATGTATTTTTCGATTCAGCCTAATTTGATGAAAATAGCCGCTATGGGTCGAGAAGGCACTTCCAGCACATACATAAGTGAGCCGTCACAAATGGTCTTTTGAATGTCATTTTTACCTATCGATTTTATGGCTTTTTCTGGCGTAGTTTGACGTGCTGATTGCAACGGTACCATTGGATCGGGTGGATTTGATGTATTTTTCAATTCAGCCCAGTTTGATGAAAATAGCTGCTATTGGTTGAGAAGGCACTTCCAGCACATACATAAGTGAGCCGTCACAAATGGTCTTTTGAATGTCATTTTTACTTATGGATTTTATGGCTTTTTCTTGCGTAGTTTGACGTGCTTATTGCAACGGTACCATTGGATCGGGTGGATTTGATGTATTTTTCGATTCAGCCCAATTTGATGGAAATAGCCAAAATTGACCTAAAATGCATCTTTACTGCATACATAAGTGAGCCGTCAAAAATGGTTATTTGAATGTCATTTTTACCTATGGATTTTATGGCTTTTTCTGGCGTAGTTTGACGTGCTGATTGCAACGGTACCATTGGATCGGGTGGATTTGATGTATTTTTCGATTCAGCCCAATTTGATGGAAATAGCGTAAATTGACCTAAAATGCATTTTTACTGCATACATAAGTGAGCCGTCAAAAATGGTCTTTTGAATGTCATTTTTACCTGTGGATTTTATGGCTTTTTCTGGCGTAGTTTGACGTGCTGATTGCAACGGTACCATTGGATCGGGTGGATTTGATGTATTTTTCGATTCAGCCTAATTTGATGAAAATAGCCGCTATAGGTTGAGAAGGCACTTCCAGCACATACATAAGTGAGCCATCACAAATGGTCTTTTGAATATCATTTTTACCTATCGATTTTATGGCTTTTTCCGGCGTAGTTTGACGTGCTGATTGCAACGGTACCATTGGATTGGGTGGATTTAATGTATTTTTCGATTCAGCCCAGTTTGATGAAAATAGCCTCTATTGGTCGAGAAGGCACTTCCAGCACATACATAAGTGAGCCGTCAAAAATGGTCTTTTGAATGTCATTTTTACCTATGGATTTTATGGCTTTTTCTGGCGTAGTTTGACGTGCTGATTGCAACGGTACCATTGGATCGGGTGGATTTGATGTATTTTTCGATTCAGCCTAATTTGATGAAAATAGCCGCTATGGGTCGAGAAGGCACTTCCAGCATATACATAAGTGAGCCGTCACAAATGGTCTTTTGAATATCATTTTTACCTATCGATTTTATGGCTTTTTCTGGCGTAGTTTGACGTGCTGATTGCAACGGTACCATTGGATCGGGTGGATTTGATGTATTTTTCGATTCAGCCCAGTTTGATGAAAATAGCTGCTATTGGTCGAGAAGGCACTTCCAGCACATACATAAGTGAGCCGTCACAAATGGTCTTTTGAATGTCATTTTTACCTATGGATTTTATGGCTTTTTCTGGCGTAGTTTGACGTGCTGATTGCAACGGTACCATTGGATCGGGTGGATTTGATGTATTTTTCGATTCAGCCCAATTTGATGGAAATAGCCAAAATTGACCTAAAATGCATCTTTACTGCATACATAAGTGAGCCGTCAAAAATGGTTATTTGAATGTCATTTTTACCTATGGATTTTATGGCTTTTTCTGGCGTAGTTTGACGTGCTGATTGCAACGGTACCATTGGATCGGGTGGATTTGATGTATTTTTCGATTCAGCCTAATTTGATGAAAATAGCCGCTATTGGTCAGGAAGGCACTTCCAGCACATACATAAGTGAGCCGTCACAAATGGTCTTTTTAATATCATTTTTACCTGTGGATTTTATGGCTTTTTCTGGCGTATTTTGACGCACTGATTGCAACGGTACCATTGGATCGGGTGGATTTGATGTATTTTTCGATTCAGCCTAATTTGATGAAAATAGCCGCTATAGGTTGAGAAGGCACTTCCAGCACATACATAAGTGAGCCATCACAAATGGTCTTTTGAATATCATTTTTACCTATCGATTTTATGGCTTTTTCCGGCGTAGTTTGACGTGCTGATTGCAACGGTACCATTGGATTGGGTGGATTTGATGTATTTTCGATTCAGCCCAGTTTGATGAAAATAGCCTCTATTGGTCGAGAAGGCACTTCCAGCACATACATAAGTGAGCCGTCGAAAATGGTCTTTTGAATGTCATTTTTACCTATGGATTTTATGGCTTTTTCTTGCGTAGTTTGACGTGCTGATTGCAACGGTACCATTGGATCGGGTGGATTTGATGTATTTTTCGATTCAGCCTAATTTGATGAAAATAGCCGCTATGGGTCGAGAAGGCACTTCCAGCACATACATAAGTGAGCCGTCACAAATGGTCTTTTGAATGTCATTTTTACCTATCGATTTTATGGCTTTTTCTGGCGTAGTTTGACGTGCTGATTGCAACGGTACCATTGGATCGGGTGGATTTGATGTATTTTTCAATTCAGCCCAGTTTGATGAAAATAGCTGCTATTGGTTGAGAAGGCACTTCCAGCACATACATAAGTGAGCCGTCACAAATGGTCTTTTGAATGTCATTTTTACTTATGGATTTTATGGCTTTTTCTTGCGTAGTTTGACGTGCTTATTGCAACGGTACCATTGGATCGGGTGGATTTGATGTATTTTTCGATTCAGCCCAATTTGATGGAAATAGCCAAAATTGACCTAAAATGCATCTTTACTGCATACATAAGTGAGCCGTCAAAAATGGTTATTTGAATGTCATTTTTACCTATGGATTTTATGGCTTTTTCTGGCGTAGTTTGACGTGCTGATTGCAACGGTACCATTGGATCGGGTGGATTTGATGTATTTTTCGATTCAGCCCAATTTGATGGAAATAGCGTAAATTGACCTAAAATGCATTTTTACTGCATACATAAGTGAGCCGTCAAAAATGGTCTTTTGAATGTCATTTTTACCTGTGGATTTTATGGCTTTTTCTGGCGTAGTTTGACGTGCTGATTGCAACGGTACCATTGGATCGGGTGGATTTGATGTATTTTTCGATTCAGCCTAATTTGATGAAAATAGCCGCTATAGGTTGAGAAGGCACTTCCAGCACATACATAAGTGAGCCATCACAAATGGTCTTTTGAATATCATTTTTACCTATCGATTTTATGGCTTTTTCCGGCGTAGTTTGACGTGCTGATTGCAACGGTACCATTGGATTGGGTGGATTTAATGTATTTTTCGATTCAGCCCAGTTTGATGAAAATAGCCTCTATTGGTCGAGAAGGCACTTCCAGCACATACATAAGTGAGCCGTCAAAAATGGTCTTTTGAATGTCATTTTTACCTATGGATTTTATGGCTTTTTCTGGCGTAGTTTGACGTGCTGATTGCAACGGTACCATTGGATCGGGTGGATTTGATGTATTTTTCGATTCAGCCTAATTTGATGAAAATAGCCGCTATGGGTCGAGAAGGCACTTCCAGCATATACATAAGTGAGCCGTCACAAATGGTCTTTTGAATATCATTTTTACCTATCGATTTTATGGCTTTTTCTGGCGTAGTTTGACGTGCTGATTGCAACGGTACCATTGGATCGGGTGGATTTGATGTATTTTTCGATTCAGCCCAGTTTGATGAAAATAGCTGCTATTGGTCGAGAAGGCACTTCCAGCACATACATAAGTGAGCCGTCACAAATGGTCTTTTGAATGTCATTTTTACCTATGGATTTTATGGCTTTTTCTTGCGTAGTTTGACGTGCTGATTGCAACGGTACCATTGGATCGGGTGGATTTGATGTATTTTTCGATTCAGCCCAATTTGATGGAAATAGCCAAAATTGACCTAAAATGCATCTTTACTGCATACATAAGTGAGCCGTCAAAAATGGTTATTTGAATGTCATTTTTACCTATGGATTTTATGGCTTTTTCTGGCGTAGTTTGACGTGCTGATTGCAACGGTACCATTGGATCGGGTGGATTTGATGTATTTTTCGATTCAGCCTAATTTGATGAAAATAGCCGCTATTGGTCAGGAAGGCACTTCCAGCACATACATAAGTGAGCCGTCACAAATGGTCTTTTTAATATCATTTTTACCTATCGATTTTATGGCTTTTTCTGGCGTAGTTTGACGTGCTGATTGCAACGGTACCATTGGATCGGGTGGATTTGATGTATTTTTCGATTCAGCCCAGTTTGATGAAAATAGCCTCTATTGGTCGAGAAGGCACTTCCAGCATATACATAAGTGAGCCGTCGAAAATGGTCTTTTCAATGTCATTTTTACCTATGGATTTTATGGCTTTTTCTGGCGTAGTTTGACGTGCTGATTGCAACGGTACCATTGGATCGGGTGGATTTGATGTATTTTTGATTCAGCCTAATTTGATGAAAATAGCCGCTATTGGTCGAGAAGGCACTTCCAGCACATACATAAGTAAGCTGTCAAAAATGGTCTTTTGAATATCATTATTACCTATCGATTTTATGGCTTTTTCTGGCGTAGTTTGACGTGCTGATTGCAACAGTACCATTGGATCGGGTGGATTTGATGTATTTTTCGATTCAGCCCAGTTTGATGAAAATAGCCGCTATTGGTCGAGAAGGCACTTCCAGCACATACATAAGTGAGCCGTCACAAATGGTCTTTTGAATGTCATTTTTACCTATGGATTTTATGGCTTTTTCTTGCGTAGTTTGACGTGCTGATTGCAACGGTACCATTGGATCGGGTGGATTTGATGTATTTTTCGATTCAGCCCAATTTGATGGAAATAGCCAAAATTGACCTAAAATGCATTTCTACTGCATACATAACTGAGCCGTCAAAAATGGTCTTTTGAATGTCATTTTTACCTATGGATTTTATGGCTTATCCTGGCGTAGTTTGACGTGATGATTGCAACGGTACCATTGGATCGGGTGGATTTGATGTATTTTCGATTCAGCCTAATTTGATGAAAATAGCCGCTATTGGTCGAGAAGGCACTTCCAGCACATACATAAGTGAGCTGTCAAAAATGGTCTTTTGAATGTCATTTTTACCTATCGATTTTATTGCTTTTTCTGGCGTAGTTTGACGTGCTGATTGCAACGGTACCATTGGATCGGGTGGATTTGGTGTATTTTTCGATTCAGCCCAATTTGTTGAAAATAGCCGCTATTGGTCGAGAAGGCACTTCCAGCACATACATAAGTGAGCTGTCAAAAATGGTCTTTTGAATGTCATTTTTTCCTATCAATTTTATGGCTTTTTCTGGCGTAGTTTGACGTGCTGATTGCAACGGTACCATTGGATCGGGTGGATTTGATGTATTTTTCGATTCAGCCCAATATGATGGCAATAGCCAAAATTACCTAAAATGCATTTTTACTGCATACATAAGTGAGCCATCAAAAATGGTCTTTTGAATGTGATTTTTACCTATGGATTTTATGGCTTTTTCTGGCGTAGTTTGACGTGCTGATTGCAACGGTACCATTGGATCGGGTGCATTTGATGTATTTTTCGATTCAGCCCAATTTGATGAAAATAGCCGCTATTGGTCGAGAAGGCACTTCCAGCACATACATAAGTGAGCCGTCAAAAATGGTCTTTTGAATGTGATTTTTACCCATGGATTTCATGGCTTTTTCTGGCGTAGTTTTACGTGCTGATTGCAACGGTACCATTGGATCGGGTGGATTTGATGTATTTTTCGATTCAGCCCAGTTTGATGAAAATAGCCAAAATTGACCTAAAATGCATTTTTACTGCATACATAAGTGAGCCGTCAAAAATGGTCTTTTGAATGTCATTTTTACTTATCGATTTTATGGCTTTTTCTGGCGTAGTTTGACGTGCTGATTGCAACGGTACCATTGGATCGGGTGGATTTGATGTATTTTTTGATTCAGCTCAATTTGATGAAAATAGCTGCTATTGGTCGAGAAGGCACTTCCAGCACATACATAAGTGAGCCGTCACAAATGGTCTTTTGAATATCATTTTTACCTATGGATTTTTATGGCTTTTTCTGGCGTAGTTTGACGTGCTGATTGCAACGGTACCATTGGATCGGGTGGATTTGATGTATTTTTGATTCAGCCCAGTTTGATGAAAATAGCCGCTATTGGTCGAAAAGGCACTTCCAGCACATACATAAGTGAGCCGTCAAAAATGGTCTTTTGAATGTCTTTTTTAGCTATGGATTTTATGGCTTTTTCTGGCGTAGTTTGACGTGCTGATTGCAACGGTACCATTGGATCGGATGGTTTGATGTATTTTTCGATTCAGCCTAATTTGATGAAAATAGCTGCTATTGGTCGAGAAGGCACTTCAATCACATACATAAGTGAGCCGTCAAAAATGGTCTTTTGAATGTCATTTTTACCTATGGATTTTATGGCTTTTTCTGGCGTAGTTTGACGTGCTGATTGCAACGGTACCATTGGATCGGGTGGATTTGGTGTATTTTTCGATTCAGCCCAATTTGATGAAAATAGCCGCTATTGGTCGAGAAGGCACTTCCAGCACATACATAAGTGAGCCGTCACAAATGGTCTTTTGAATATCATTTTTACCTATGGATTTTATGGCTTTTTCTGGCGTAGTTTGACGTGCTGATTGCAACGGGACCATTGGATCGGGTGGATTTGATGTATTTTTTGATTCAGCCCAATTTGATGGAAATAGTCAAAATTGACCTAAAATGCATTTTTACTGCATACATAAGTGAGCCATCAAAAATGGTCTTTTGAATGTCATTTTTACCTATGGATTTTATGGCTTTTTCTGGCGTAGTTTGACGTGCTGATTGCAACGGTACCATTGGATCGGGTGGATTTGATGTATTTTTCGATTCAGCCCAATTTGATGGAAATAGCCAAAATTGACCTAAAATGCATTTTTACTGCATACATAAGTGAGCCATCAAAAATGGTCTTTTGAATGTCATTTTTACCTATGGATTTTATGGCTTTTTCTGGCGTAGTTTGACGTGCTGATTGCAACGGTACCATTGGATCGGGTGGATTTGATGTATTTTTCGATTCAGCCCAATTTGATGGAAATAGCCAAAATTGACCTAAAATGCATTTTTACTGCATACATGAGTGAGCCGTCAAAAATGGTCTTTTGAATGTCATTTTTACCTGTGGATTTTATGGCTTTTTCTGGCGTAGTTTGACGTGCTGATTGCAACGGTACCATTGGATCGGGTGGATTTGATGTATTTTTCGATTCAGCCTAATTTGATGAAAATAGCCGCTATAGGTTGAGAAGGCACTTCCAGCACATACATAAGTGAGCCATCACAAATGGTCTTTTGAATATCATTTTTACCTATCGATTTTATGGCTTTTTCTGGCGTAGTTTGACGTGCTGATTGCAACGGTACCATTGGATCGGGTGGATTTGATGTATTTTTCGATTCAGCCCAGTTTGATGAAAGTAGCTGCTATTGGTCGAGAAGGCACTTCCAGCACATACATAAGTGAGCCGTCACAAATGGTCTTTTGAATGTCATTTTTACCTATGGATTTTATGGCTTTTTCTTGCGTAGTTTGATGTGCTGATTGCAACGGTACCATTGGATCGGGTTGATTTGATGTATTTTTCGATTCAGCCCAATTTGATGGAAATAGCCAAAATTGACCTAAAATGCATCTTTACTGCATACATAAGTGAGCCGTCAAAAATGGTTATTTGAATGTCATTTTTACCTATGGATTTTATGGCTTTTTCTGGCGTAGTTTGACGTGCTGATTGCAACGGTACCATTGGATCGGGTGGATTTGATGTATTTTTCGATTCAGCCTAATTTGATGAAAATAGCCGCTATTGGTCAGGAAGGCACTTCCAGCACATACATAAGTGAGCCGTCACAAATGGTCTTTTGAATATCATTTTTACCTATCGATTTTATGGCTTTTTCTGGCGTAGTTTGACGTGCTGATTGCAACGGTACCATTGGATCGGGTGGATTTGATGTATTTTTCGATTCAGCCCAGTTTGATGAAAATAGCCTCTATTGGTCGAGAAGGCACTTCAAGCATATACATAAGTGAGCCGTCACAAATGGTCTTTTGAATGTCATTTTACCTATGGATTTTATGGCTTTTTCTGGCGTAGTTTGACGTGCTGATTGCAACGGTACCATTGGATCGGATGGATTTGATGTATTTTTCGATTCAGCCTAATTTGATGAAAATAGCTGCTATTGGTCGAGAAGGCACTTCCAGCACATACATAAGTGAGCAGTCAAAAATGGTCTTTTGAATATCATTATTACCTATCGATTTTATGGCTTTTTCTGGCGTAGTTTGACGTGCTGATTGCAACAGTACCATTGGATCGGGTGGATTTGATGTATTTTTCGATTCAGCCCAGTTTGATGAAAATAGCCGCTATTGGTCGAGAAGGCACTTCCAGCACATACATAAGTGAGCCGTCACAAATGGTCTTTTGAATGTCATTTTTACCTATGGATTTTATGGCTTTTTCTTGCGTAGTTTGACGTGCTGATTGCAACGGTACCATTGGATCGGGTGGATTTGATGTATTTTTCAATTCAGCCCAATTTGATGGAAATAGCCAAAATTGACCTAAAATGCATTTCTATTGCATACATAACTGAGCCGTCAAAAATGGTCTTTTGAATGTCATTTTTACCTATGGATTTTATGGCTTTTCCTGGCGTAGTTTGACGTGATGATTGCAACGTTACCATTGGATCGGGTGGATTTGGTGTATTTTTCGATTCAGCCCAATTTGTTGAAAATAGCTGCTATTGGTCGAGAAGGCACTTCCAGCACATACATAAGTGAGCTGTCAAAAATGGTCTTTTGAATGTCATTTTACCTATCGATTTTATGGCTTTTTCTGGCGTAGTTTGACGTGCTGATTGCAACGGTACCATTGGATCGGGTGGATTTGATGTATTTTTCGATTCAGCCCAATATGATGGGAATAGCCAAAATTACCTAAAATGCATTTTTACTGCATACATAAGTGAGCCATCAAAAATGGTCTTTTGAATGTGATTTTTACCTATGGATTTTATGGCTTTTTCTGGCGTAGTTTGACGTGCTGATTGCAACGGTACCATTGGATTGGGTGCATTTGATGTATTTTTCGATTCAGCCCAATTTGATGAAAATAGCCGCTATTGGTCGAGAAGGCACTTCCAGCACATACATAAGTGAGCCGTCAAAAATGGTCTTTTGAATGTGATTTTTACCCATGGATTTCATGGCTTTTTCTGGCGTAGTGTTACGTGCTGATTGCAACGGTACCATTGGATCGGGTGGATTTGATGTATTTTTCGATTCAGCCCAATTTGATGGAAATAGCCAAAATTGACCTAAAATGCATTTTTACTGCATACATAAGTGAGCCGTCAAAAATGGTCTTTTGAATGTCATTTTTACTTATCGATTTTATGGCTTTTTCTGGCGTAGTTTGACGTGCTGATTGCAACGGTACCATTGGATCGGGTGGATTTGATGTATTTTTTGATTCAGCTCAATTTGATGAAAATAGCTGCTATTGGTCGAGAAGGCACTTCCAGCACATACATAAGTGAGCCGTCACAAATGGTCTTTTGAATATCATTTTTACCTATGGATTTTATGGCTTTTTCTGGCGTAGTTTGACGTGCTGATTGCAACGGTACCATTGGATCGGGTGGATTTGATGTATTTTTGATTCAGCCCAGTTTGATGAAAATAGCCGCTATTGGTCGAAAAGGCACTTCCAGCACATACATAAGTGAGCCGTCAAAAATGGTCTTTTGAATGTCTTTTTTAGCTATGGATTTTATGGCTTTTTCTGGCGTAGTTTGACGTGCTGATTGCAACGGTACCATTGGATCGGGTGGTTTGATGTATTTTTCGATTCAGCCTAATTTGATGAAAATAGCCGCTATTGGTCGAGAAGGCACTTCAAGCACATACATAAGTGAGCCGTCAAAAATGGTCTTTTGAATGTCATTTTTACCTATGGATTTTATGGCTTTTTCTGGCGTAGTTTGACGTGCTGATTGCAACGGTACCATTGGATCGGGTGGATTTGATGTATTTTTCGATTCAGCCCAATTTGATGAAAATAGCCGCTATTGGTCGAGAAGGCACTTCCAGCACATACATAAGTGAGCTGTCACAAATGGTCTTTTGAATATCATTTTTACCTATGGATTTTATGGCTTTTTCTGGCGTAGTTTGACGTGCTGATTGCAACGGTACCATTGGATCGGGTGGATTTGATGTATTTTTCGATTCAGCCCATTTTGATGGAAATAGCCAAAATTGACCTAAAATGCATTTTTACTGCATACATAAGTGAGCCATCAAAAATGGTCTTTTGAATGTCATTTTTACCCATGGATTTTATGGCTTTTTCTGGCGTAGTTTGACGTGCTGATTGCAACGGTACCATTGGATCGGGTGGATTTGATGTATTTTTGATTCAGCCCAATTTGATGGAAATAGCAAAAATTGACCTAAAGTGCATTTTTACTGCATACATAAGTGAGCCGTCAAAAATGGTCTTTTGAATGTCATTTTTACCCATCGATTTTATGGCTTTTTCTGGCGTAGTTTGACGCACTGATTGCAACGGTACCATTGGATCGGGTGGATTTGATGTATTTTTCGATTCAGCCCAATTTGATGGAAATAGCCAAAATTGACTGAAAATGAATTTTTACCGCATACATAACTGAGGCTTCAAAAATGGTCTTTTGAATGTCATTTTTACCTATGGATTCTATGGCTTTTTCTGGCGTAGTTTGACGTGCTGATTGCAACGGTACCATTGGATCGGGTGGATTTGATGTATTTTTTGATTCAGCCCAGTTTGATGAAAATAGCCTCTATTGGTTGAGAAGGCACTTCCAGCATATACATAAGTGAGCCGTCAGAAATGGTCTTTTGAATGTCATTTTTACCTATGGATTTTATGGCTTTTTCTGGCGAGGTTTGACGTGCTGATTGCAACGGTACCATTGGATCGGGTGGATTTGATGTATTTTTCGATTCAGCCCAATTTGATGGAAATAGCCAAAATTGACCTAAAATGCATTTTTACTGCATACATAAGTGAGCCGTCAAAAATGGTCTTTTGAATGTCATTTTTACCTATCGATTTTATGGCTTTTTCTGGCGTAGTTTGACGTGCTGATTGCAACGGTACCATTGGATCGGGTGGATTTGATGTATTTTTCGATTCAGCCCAATTTGATGAAAATAGCCGCTATTGGTCGAGAAGGCACTTCCAGCACATACATAAGTGAGCCGTCACAAATGGTCTTTGAATGTCATTTTTACCTATCGATTTTATGGCTTTTTCTGGCGTAGTTTGACGTGCTGATTGCAACGGTACCATTGGATCGGCTGGATTTGATGTATTTTTCGATTCAGCCCAGTTTGATGAAAATAGCCGCTATTGGTCGAGAAGGCACTTCCAGCACATTCATAAGTGAGCCTTCAAAAATGGTCTTTTGAATGTCATTTTTACCTATGGATTTTATGGCTTTTTCTGGCGTAGTTTGACGCACTGATTGCAACGGTACCATTGGATCGGGTGGATTTGATGTATTTTTAAATTCAGCCCAATTTGATGGAAATAGCCAAAATTGACTGAAAATGCATTTTTACCGCATACATAACTGAGCCATCAAAAATGGTCTTTTGAATGTCATTTTTACCCATCGATTTTATGGCTTTTTCTGGCGTATTTTGACGTGCTGATTGCAACGGTACCATTGGATCGGGTGGATTTGATGTATTTTTCGATTCAGCCCAATTTGATGAAAATAGCCGCTATTGGTCGAGAAGGCACTTCCAGCACATACATAAGTGAGCCGTCAAAAATGGTCTTTTGAATGTCATTTTTACCTATGGATTTTATGGCTTTTTCTGGCGTAGTTTGACGTGCTGATTGCAACGGTACCATTGGATCAGGTGGATTTGATGTATTTTTGATTCAGCCCAATTTGATGGAAATAGCCAAAATTGACCTAAAATGCATTTTTACTGCATACATAAGTGAGCCGTCAAAAATGGTCTTTTGAATGTCATTTTAACCTATGGATTTTATGGCTTTTTCTGGCGTAGTTTGACGTGCTGATTGCAACAGTACCATTGGATCGGGTGGATTTGATGTTTTTTTCGATTCAGCCCAATTTGATGGAAATAGCCAAAATTGACCTAAAATGCATTTTTACTGCATACATAAGTGAGCCATCAAAAATGGTCTTTTGAATGTCATTTTTACCCATCGATTTTATGGCTTTTTCTGGCGTAGTTTGACGCACTGATTGCAACGGTACCATTGGATCGGGTGGATTTGATGTATTTTTCGATTCAGCCCAATTTGATGGAAATAGCCAAAATTGACTGAAAATGCATTTTTACCGCATACATAACTGAGGCTTCAAAAATGGTCTTTTGAATGTCATTTTTACCTATGGATTCTATGGCTTTTTCTGGCGTAGTTTGACGTGCTGATTGCAACGGTACCATTGGATCGGGTGGATTTGATGTATTTTTGATTCAGCCCAATTTGATGGAAATAGCCAAAATTGACCTAAAATGCATTTTTACTGCATACATAAGTGAGCCGTCAAAAATGGTCTTTTGAATGTCATTTTTACCTATGGATTTTATGGCTTTTTCTGGCGTAGTTTGACGTGCTGATTGCAACGGTACCATTGGATCGGGTGGATTTGATGTATTTTTCGATTCAGCCCAATTTGATGGAAATAGCAAAAATTGACCTAAAATGCATTTTTACTGCATACATAAGTGAGCCGTCAAAAATGGTCTTTTGAATGTCATTTTTACCTACCGATTTTATGGCTTTTTCTGGCGTAGTTTGACGTGCTGATTGCAACGGTACCATTGGATCGGGTGGATTTGATGTATTTTTCGATTCAGCCAAATTTGATGAAAATAGCCGCTATTGGTCGAGAAGGCACTTCCAGCACATACATAAGTGAGCCTTCAAAAATGGTCTTTTGAATGTCATTTTTACCTATGGATTTTATGGCTTTTTCTGGCGTAGTTTGACGTGCTGATAGCAACGGTACCATTGGATCGGGTGGATTTGATGTATTTTTCGATTCAGCCCAATTTAATGAAAATAGCCAAAATTGACCTGAAATGCATTTTTACTGCATACATAAGTGAGCCGTCAAAAATGGTCTTTTGAATGTCATTTTTACCTATGGATTTTATGGCTTTTTCTGGCTTAGTTTGACATGCTGATTGCAACAGTACCATTTGATCGGGTGGATTTGATGTATTTTTCGATTCAGCCCAATTTGATGAAAATAGCCGCTATTGGTCGAGAAGGCACTTCCAGCACATACATAAGTGAGCCGTCACAAATGGTCTTTGAATGTCATTTTTACCTATCGATTTTATGGCTTTTTCTGGCGTAGTTTGACGTGCTGATTGCAACGGTACCATTGGATCGGGTGCATTTGATGTATTTTTCGATTCAGCCCAGTTTGATGAAAATAGCCGCTATTGGTCGAGGAGGCACTTCCAGCACATACATAAGTGAGCCTTCAAAAATGGTCTTTTGAATGTCATTTTTACCTATGGATTTTATGGCTTTTTCTGGCGTAGTTTGACGTGCTGATTGCAACAGTACCATTGGATCGGGTGGATTTGATGTATTTTTCAATTCAGCCAAATTTGATGAAAATAGCCAAAATTGACTGAAAATGCATTTTTACCGCATACATAACTGAGCCATCAAAAATGGTCTTTTGAATGTCATTTTTACCCATCGATTTTATGGCTTTTTCTGGCGTAGTTTGACGTGCTGATTGCAACGGTACCATTGGATCGGGTGGATTTGATGTATTTTTCGATTCAGCCCAATTTGTTGAAAATAGCCGCTATTGGTCGAGAAGGCACTTCCAGCACATACATAAGTGGGCCGTCAAAAATGGTCTTTTGAATGTCATTTTTACCTATGGATTTTATGGCTTTTTCTGGCGTATTTTGACGTGCTGATTGCAACGGTACCATTGGATCAGGTGGATTTGATGTATTTTTCGATTCAGCCCAATTTGATGAAAATAGCCAAAATTGACCTAAAATGCATTTTTACTGCATACATAAGTGAGCCATCAAAAATGGTCTTTTGAATGTCATTTTTACCTATGGATTTTATGGCTTTTTCTGGCGTAGTTTGATGTGCTGATTGCAACGGTACCATTGGATCGGGTGGATTTGATGTATTTTTGATTCAGCCCAATTTGATGGAAATAGCAAAAATTGACCTAAAATGCATTTTTACTGCATACATAAGTGAGCCGTCAAAAATGGTCTTTTGAATGTCATTTTTACCCATCGATTTTATGGCTTTTTCTGGCGTAGTTTTACGCACTGATTGCAACGGTACCATTGGATCGGGTGGATTTGATGTATTTTTCGATTCATCCCAATTTGATGGAAATAGCCAAAATTGACTGAAAATGCATTTTTACCGCATACATAACTGAGGCTTCAAAAATGGTCTTTTGAATGTCATTTTTACCTATGGATTCTATGGCTTTTTCTGGCGTAGTTTGACGTACTGATTGCAACGGTACCATTGGATCGGGTGGATTTGATGTATTTTTTGATTCAGCCCAGTTTGATGAAAATAGCCTCTATTGGTTGAGAAGGCACTTCCAGCATATACATAAGTGAGCCGTCAGAAATGGTCTTTTGAATGTCATTTTTACCTATGGATTTTATGGCTTTTTCTGGCGTGGTTTGACGTGCTGATTGCAACGGTACCATTGGATCGGGTGGATTTGATGTATTTTTGATTCAGCCCAATTTGATGGAAATAGCCAAAATTGACCTAAAATGCATTTTTACTACATACATAAGTGAGCCGTCAAAAATGGTCTTTTGAATGTCATTTTTACCTACCGATTTTATGGCTTTTCTGGCGTAGTTTGACGTGCTGATTGCAACGGTACCATTGGATCGGGTGGATTTGATGTATTTTTCGATTCAGCCAAATTTGATGAAAATAGCCGCTATTGGTCGAGAAGTCACTTCCAGCACATACATAAGTGAGCCGTCAAAAATGGTCTTTTGAATGTCATTTTTACCTATGGATTTTATGGCTTTTTCTGGCGTAGTTTGACGTGCTGATAGCAACGGTACCATTGGATCGGGTGGATTTGATGTATTTTTCGATTCAGCCCAATTTAATGAAAATAGCCAAAATTGACCTAAAATGCATTTTTACTGCATACATAAGTGAGCCGTCAAAAATGGTCTTTTGAATGTCATTTTTACCTATGGATTTTATGGCTTTTTCTGGCTTAGTTTGACATGCTGATTGCAACAGTACCATTGGATCGGGTGGATTTGATGTATTTTTCGATTCAGCCCAATTTGATGAAAATAGCCGCTATTGGTCGAGAAGGCACTTCCAGCACATACATAAGTGAGCCGTCACAAATGGTCTTTGAATGTCATTTTTACCTATCGATTTTATGGCTTTTTCTGGCGTAGTTTGACGTGCTGATTGCAACGGTACCATTGGATCGGGTGGATTTGATGTATTTTTCGATTCAGCCCAGTTTGATGAAAATAGCCGCTATTGGTCGAGAAGGCACTTCCAGCACATACATAAGTGAGCCTTCAAAAATGGTCTTTTGAATGTCATTTTTACCTATGGATTTTATGGCTTTTTCTGGCGTAGTTTGACGTGCTGATTGCAACAGTACCATTGGATCGGGTGGATTTGATGTATTTTTCAATTCAGCCAAATTTGATGAAAATAGCCAAAATTGACTGAAAATGCATTTTTACCGCATACATAACTGAGCCATCAAAAATGGTCTTTTGAATGTCATTTTTACCCATCGATTTTATGGCTTTTTCTGGCGTAGTTTGACGTGCTGATTGCAACGGTACCATTGGATCGGGTGGATTTGATGTATTTTTCGATTCAGCCCAATTTGATGAAAATAGCCGCTATTGGTCGAGAAGGCACTTCACGCACATACATAAGTGAGCCGTCAGAAATGGTCTTTTGAATGTCATTTTTACCTATGGATTTTATGGCTTTTTCTGGCGTATTTTGACGTGCTGATTGCAACGGTACCATTGGATCAGGTGGATTTGATGTATTTTTCGATTCAGCCCAATTTGATGAAAATAGCCAAAATTGACCTAAAATGCATTTTTACTGCATACATAAGTGAGCCGTCAAAAATGGTCTTTTGAATGTCATTTTAACCTATCGATTTTATGGCTTTTTCTGGCGTAGTTTGACGTGCTGATTGCAACTGTACCATTGGATCGGGTGGATTTGATGTATTTTTCGATTCAGCCCAATTTGATGAAAATAGCTGCTATTGGTAGAGAAGGCACTTCCAGCACATACATAAGTGAGCCTTCAAAAATGGTCTTTTGAATGTCATTTTTACCTATGGATTTTATGGCTTTTTCTTGCGTAGTTTGACGTGCTGATTGCAACGGTACCATTGGATCAGGTGGATTTGATGTATTTCTCGATTCAGCCCAATTTGATGAAAATAGCTGCTATTGGTCGAGAAGGCACTTCCAGCACATACATAAGTGAGCCTTCAAAAATGATCTTTTGAATGTCATTTTTACCTATGGATTTTATGGCTTTTTCTGGCGTAGTTTGACGTGCTGATTGCAACGGTACCATTGGATCGGGTGGATTTGATGAATTTTTCAATTCAGCCCATTTGATGGAAATAGCCAAAATTGACTTAAAATGCATTTTTACTGCATACATAAGTGAGCCGTCAAAAATGGTCTTTTGAATGTCATTTTTACCTATGGATTTTATGGCTTTCTCTGGCGTAGATTGACGTGCTGATTGCAACGGTACCATTGGATCGGGTGGATTTGATGTATTTTTTGATTCAGCCCAATTTGATGGAAATAGCCAATATTGACCTAAAATGCATTTTTACTGCATACATAAGTGAGCCGTCAAAAATGGTCTTTTGAATGTCATTTTACCTACCGATTTTATGGCTTTTTCTGGCGTAGTTTGACGTGCTGATTGCAACGGTACCATTGGATCGGGTGGATTTGATGTATTTTTCGATTCAGCCCAATTTGATGAAAATAGCCGCTATTGGTCGAGAAGGCACTTCCAGCACATACATAAGTGAGCCATCAAAAATGGTCTTTTGAATGTCATTTTTACCTATGGATTTTATGGCTTTTTCTGGCGTAGTTTGACGTGCTGATTGCAACGGTACCATTGGATCGGGTGGATTTGATGTATTTTTCGATTCAGCCCAATTTGATGGAAATAGCCAAAATTGACCTAAAATGCATTTTTACTGCATACATAAGTGAGCCGTCAAAAAATGGTCTTTTGAATGTCATTTTTACCCATCGATTTTATGGCTTTTTCTGGCGTAGTTTGACGCGCTGATTGCAACGGTATCATTGGATTGGGTGGATTTGATGTATTTTTCGATTCAGCCCAATTTGATGGAAATAGCCAAAATTGACTGAAAATGCATTTTTACCGCATACATAACTGAGCCTTCAAAAATGGTCTTTTGAATGTCATTTTTACCTATGGATTTTATGGCTTTTTCTGGCGTAGTTTGACGTGCTGATTGCAACGGTACCATTGGATCGGGTGGATTTGATGTATTTTTCGATTCAGCCCAATTTGATGAAAATAGCCAAAATTGACCTAAAATGCATTTTTACTGCATACATAAGTGAGCCGTCAAAAATGGTCTTTTGAATGTCATTTTACCTATGGATTTTATGGCTTTTTCTGGCGTAGTTTGACGTGCTGATTGCAACGGTACTATTGGATCGGGTGGATTTGATGTATTTTTCGATTCAGCCCAATTTGATGAAAATAGCCGCTATTGGTCGAGAAGGTACTTCCAGCACATACATAAGTGAGACGTCAAAAATGGTCTTTTGAATGTCATTTTTACCTATGGATTTTATGGCTTTTTCTGGCGTACTTTGACATGCTGATTGCAACGGTACCATTGGATCGGGTGGATTTGATGTATTTTTCAATTCAGCCCAATTTGATGGAAATAGCCAAAATTGACTGAAAATGCATTTTTACCGCATACATAACTGAGCCGTCAAAAATGGTCTTTTGAATGTCATTTTTACCCATCGATTTTATGGCTTTTTCTGGCGTAGTTTGACGTGCTGATTGCAACGGTACCATTGGATCGGGTGGATTTGATGTATTTTTCGATTCAGCCCAATTTGATGAAAATAGCCACTATTGGTCGAGAAGGCACTTCCAGCACATACATAAGTGAGCCGTCAAAAATGATCTTTTGAATGTCATTTTTACCTATGGATTTTATGGCTTTTTCTGGCGTAGATTGACGTGCTGATTGCAACAGTACCATTGGATCGGGTGGATTCGATGTATTTTTCGATTCAGCCCAATTTGATGAAAATAGCTGCTATTGGTCGAGAAGGCACTTCCAGCACATACATAAGTGAGCCTTCAAAAATGGTCTTTTGAATGTCATTTTTACCTATGGATTTTATGGCTTTTTCTGGCGTAGTTTGACGTGCTGATTGCAACGGTACCATTGGATCAGGTGGATTTGATGTATTTTTCGATTCAGCCCAATTTGATGAAAATAGCTGCTATTGGTCGAGAAGGCACTTCCAGCACATACATAAGTGAGAATTCAAAAATGATCTTTTGAATGTCATTTTTACCTATGGATTTTATGGCTTTTTCTGGTGTAGTTTGACGTGCTGATATCAACGGTACCATTGGATCGGGTGGATTTGATGTATTTTTTGATTCAGCCCAATTTGATGGAAATAGCCAAAATTGACCTAAAATGCATTTTTACTGCATACATAAGTAAGCCGTCAAAAATGGTCTTTTAATTGTCATTTTTACCTACCGATTTTATGGCCTTTTCTGGCGTAGTTTGACGTGCTGATTGCAACGGTACCATTGGATCGGGTGGATTTGATGTATTTTTCGATTCAGCCAAATTTGATGAAAATAGCCGCTATTGGTCGAGAAGGCACTTCCAGCACATACATAAGTGAGCCGTCAAAAATGGTCTTTTGAATGTCATTTTTACCTATGGATTTTATGGCTTTTTCTGGCGTAGTTTGACGTGCTGATTGCAACGGTACCATTGGATCGGGTGGATTTGATGTATTTTTCGATTCAGCCCAATTTGATGAAAATAGCCAAAATTGACCTAAAATGCATTTTTACTGCATACATAAGTGAGCTGTCAAAAATGGTCTTTTGAATGTCATTTTTACCTATGGATTTTATGGCTTTTTCTGGCGTAGTTTGACGTGCTGATTGCAACAGTACCATTGGATCGGGTGGATTTGATGTATTTTTCGATTCAGCCCAATTTGATGAAAATAGCTGCTATTGGTCGAGAAGGCACTTCCAGCACATACATAAGTGAGCCGTCACAAATGGTCTTTTGAATGTCATTTTTACCCATGGATTTTATGGCTTTTTCTGGCGTAGTTTGACGTGCTTATTGCAACGGTACCATTGGATCGGGTGGATTTGATGTATTTTTCGATTCAGCCCAATTTGATAAAAATAGCCGCTATTGGTCGAGAAGGCACTTCCAGCACATACATAAGTGAGCCGTCAAAAATGGTCTTTTGAATGTCATTTTTACCTATGGATTTTATGGCTTTTTCTGGCGTAGTTTGACGTGCTGATTGCAACGGTACCATTGGATCGGGTGGATTTGATGTATTTTTCAATTCAGCCCAATTTGATGGAAATAGCCAAAATTGACCTAAAATGCATTTTTACTGCATACATAAGTGAGCCGTCAAAAATGGTCTTTTGAATGTCATTTTTACCTATGGATTTTATGGCTTTTTCTGGCGTAGATTGACGTGCTGATTGCAATGGTACCATTGGATCGGGTGGATTTGATGTATTTTTTGATTCAGCCCAATTTGATGGAAATAGCCAAAATTGACCTAAAATGCATTTTTACTGCATACATAAGTGAGCCGTCAAAAATGGTCTTTTGAATGTCATTTTTACCTACCGATTTTATGGCCTTTTCTGGCGTAGTTTGACGTGCTGATTGCAACGGTACCATTGGATCGGGTGGATTTGATGTATTTTTCGATTCAGCCCAATTTGATGAAAATAGCCGCTATTGGTCGAGAAGGCACTTCCAGCACATACATAAGTGAGCCGTCAAAAATGGTCTTTTGAATGTCATTTTTACCTATGGATTTTATGGCTTTTTCTGGCGTAGTTTGACGTGCTGATTGCAACGGTACCATTGGATCAGGTGGATTTGATGTATTTTTCGATTCAGCCCAATTTGATGAAAATAGCCAAAATTGACCTAAAATGCATTTTTACTGCATACATAAGTGAGCCGTCAAAAATGGTCTTTTGAATGTCATTTTTACCTATGGATTTTATGGCTTTTTCTGGTGTAGTTTGACGTGCTGTTTGCAACAGTACCATTGGATCGGGTGGATTTGATGTATTTTTCAATTCAGCCCAATTTGATGAAAATAGCCGCTATTGGTCGAGAAGGCACTTCCAGCACATACATAAGTGAGCCGTCAAAAATGGTCTTTTGAATGTCATTTTTACCTATGGATTTTATGGCTTTTTCTGGCGTAGTTTGACGTGCTGATTGCAACGGTACCATTGGATCAGGTGGATTTGATGTATTTTTCGATTCAGCCCAGTTTGATGAAAATAGCTGCTATTGGTCGAGAAGGCACTTCCAGCACATACATAAGTGAGCCGTCACAAATGGTCTTTTGAATGTCATTTTTACCTATGGATTTTATGGCTTTTTCTTGCGTAGTTTGACGTGCTGATTGCAACGGTACCATTGGATCGGGTGGATTTGATGTATTTTTCGATTCAGCCCAATTTGATGGAAATAGCCAAAATTGACCTAAAATGCATCTTTACTGCATACATAAGTGAGCCGTCAAAAATGGTTATTTGAATGTCATTTTTACCTATGGATTTTATGGCTTTTTCTGGCGTAGTTTGACGTGCTGATTGCAACGGTACCATTGGATCGGGTGGATTTGATGTATTTTTCGATTCAGCCCAATTTGATGAAAATAGCCGCTATTGGTCAGGAAGGCACTTCCAACACATACATAAGTGAGCCGTCACAAATGGTCTTTTGAATATCATTTTTACCTATCGATTTTATGGCTTTTTCTGGCGTAGTTTGACGTGCTGATTGCAACGGTACCATTGGATCGGGTGGATTTGATGTATTTTTCGATTCAGCCCAGTTTGATGAAAATAGCCTCTATTGGTCGAGAAGGCACTTCTAGCATATACATCAGTGAGCCGTCACAAATGGTCTTTTGAATGTCATTTTTACCTATGGATTTTATGGCTTTTTCTGGCGTAGTTTGACGTGCTGATTGCAACGGTACCATTGGATCGGGTGGATTTGATGTATTTTTCGATTCAGCCTAATTTGATGAAAATAGCCGCTATTGGTCGAGAAGGCACTTCCAGCACATACATAAGTGAGCCGTCAAAAATGGTCTTTTGAATATCATTATTACCTATCGATTTTATGGCTTTTTCTGGCGTAGTTTGACGTGCTGATTGCAACAGTACCATTGGATCGGGTGGATTTGATGTATTTTTCGATTCAGCCCAGTTTGATGAAAATAGCCGCTATTGGTCGAGAAGGCACTTCCAGCACATACATAAGTGAGCCATCACAAATGGTCTTTCGAATGTCATTTTTACCTATGGATTTTATGGCTTTTTCTTGCGTAGTTTGACGTGCTGATTGCAACGGTACCATTGGATTGGGTGGATTTGATGTATTTTTCAATTCAGCCCAATTTGATGGAAATAGCCAAAATTGACCTAAAATGCATTTCTACTGCATACATAACTGAGCCGTCAAAAATGGTCTTTTGAATGTCATTTTTACCTATGGATTTTATGGCTTTTCCTGGCGTAGTTTGACGTGATGATTGCAACGGTACCATTGGATCGGGTGGATTTGATGTATTTTTCGATTCAGCCTAATTTGATGAAAATAGCCGCTATTGGTCGAGAAGGCACTTCCAGCACATACATAAGTGAGCTGTCAAAAATGGTCTTTTGAATATCATTTTTACCTATCGATTTTATGGCTTTTTCTGGCGTAGTTTGACGTGCTGATTGCAACGGTACCATTGGATCGGGTGGATTTGGTGTATTTTTCAATTCAGCCCAATTTGTTGAAAATAGCCACTATTGGTCGAGAAGGCACTTCCAGCACATACATAAGTGAGCTGTCAAAAATGGTCTTTTGAATGTCATTTTTACCTATGGATCTTATGGCTTTTTCTGGCGTAGTTTGACGTGCTGATTGCAACGGTACCATTGGATCGGGTGGATTTGATGTATTTTTCGATTAACCCCAATATGATGGGAATAGCCAAAATTACCTAAAATGCATTTTTACTGCATACATAAGTGAGCCATCAAAAATGGTCTTTTGAATGTCATTTTTACCTATGGATTTTATGGCTTTTTCTGGCGTAGTTTGACGTGCTGATTGCAACGGTACCATTGGATCGGGTGCATTTGATGTATTTTTCGATTCAGCCCAATTTGATGAAAATAGCCGCTATTGGTCGAGAAGGCACTTCCAGCACATACATGAGTGAGCCATCAAAAATGGTCTTTTGAATGTCATTTTTACCCATGGATTTTATGGCTTTTTCTGGCGTAGTTTTACGTGCTGATTGCAACGGTACCATTGGATCGGGTGGATTCGATGTATTTTTCGATTCAGCCCAATTTGATGGAAATAGCCAAAATTGACCTAAAATGCATTTTTACTGCATACATAAGTGAGCCGTCAAAAATGGTCTTTTGAATGTCATTTTTACTTATCGATTTTATGGCTTTTTCTGGCGTAGTTTGACGTGCTGATTGCAACGGTACCATTGGATCGGGTGGATTTGATGTATTTTTTGATTCAGCTCAATTTGATGAAAATAGCCGCTATTGGTCGAGAAGGCAATTCCAGCACATACATAAGTGAGCCGTCACAAATGGTCTTTTGAATATCATTTTTACCTATGGATTTTATGGCTTTTTCTGGCGTAGTTTGACGTGCTGATTGCAAAGGTACCATTGGATCGGGTGGATTTGATGTATTTTTGATTCAGCCCAGTTTGATGAAAATAGCCGCTATTGGTCGAAAAGGCACTTCCAGCACATACATAAGTGAGCCGTCAAAAATGGTCTTTTGAATGTCTTTTTTACCTATGGATTTTATGGCTTTTTCTGGCGTAGTTTGACGTGCTGATTGCAACGGTACCATTGGATCGGGTGGTTAGATGTATTTTTCGATTCAGCCTAATTTGATGAAAATAGCCGCTATTGGTCGAGAAGGCACTTCAAGCACATACATAAGTGAGCCGTCAAAAATGGTCTTTTGAATGTCATTTTTACCTATGGATTTTATGGCTTTTTCTGGCGTAGTTTGACGTGCTGATTGCAACGGTACGATTGGATCGGGTGGATTTGATGTATTTTTCGATTCAGCCCAATTTGATGAAAATAGCTGCTATTGGTCGAGAAGGCACTTCCAGCACATACATAAGTGAGCCGTCACAAATGGTCTTTTGAATATCATTTTTACCGATCGATTTTATGGCTTTTTCTGGCGTAGTTTGACGTGCTGATTGCAACGGGACCATTGGATCGGGTGGATTTGATGTATTTTTTGATTCAGCCCAATTTGATGGAAATAGCCAAAATTGACCTAAAATGCATTTTTACTGCATACATAAGTGAGCCATCAAAAATGGTCTTTTGAATGTCATTTTTACCTATGGATTTTATGGCTTTTTCTGGCGTAGTTTGACGTGCTGATTGCAACGGTACCATTGGATCGGGTGGATTTGATGTATTTTTGATTCAGCCCAATTTGATGGAAATAACCAAAATTGACCTAAAATGCATTTTTACTGCATACATAAGTGAGCCGTCAAAAATGGTCTTTTGAATGTCATTTTTACCCATCGATTTTATGGCTTTTTCTGGCGTAGTGTGACGCACTGATTGCAACGGTACCATTGGATCGGGTGGATTTGATGTATTTTTCGATTCAGCCCAATTTGATGGAAATAGCCAAAATTGACTGAAAATGCATTTTTACCGCATACATAACTGAGGCTTCAAAAATGGTCTTTTGAATGTCATTTTTACCTATGGATTCTATGGCTTTTTCTGGCGTAGTTTGACGTGCTGATTGCAACGGTACCATTGGATCGGGTGGATTTGATGTATTTTTTGATTCAGCCCAGTTTGATGAAAATAGCCTCTATTGGTTGAGAAGGCACTTCCAGCATATACATAAGTGAGCCGTCAGAAATGGTCTTTTGAATGTCATTTTTACCTATCGATTTTATGGCTTTTTCTGGCGTAGTTTGACGTGCTGATTGCAACGGTACCATTGGATCGGGTGGATTTGATGTATTTTTGATTCAGCCCAATTTGATGGAAATAGCCAAAATTGACCTAAAATGCATTTTTACTGCATACATAAGTGAGCCTTCAAAAATGGTCTTTTGAATGTCATTTTTACCTAACGATTTTATGGCTTTTTCTGGCGTAGTTTGACGTGCTGATTGCAACGGTACCATTGGATCGGGTGGATTTGATGTATTTTTGATTCAGCCCAATTTGATGGAAATAGCGTAAATTGACCTAAAATGCATTTTTACTGCATACATAAGTGAGCCGTCAAAAATGGTCTTTTGAATGTCATTTTTACCTATGGATTTTATGGCTTTTTCTGGCGTAGTTTGACGTGCTGATTGCAACGGTACCATTGGATAGGGTGGATTTGATGTATTTTTCGATTCAGCCCAATTTGATGAAAATAGCCGCTATTGGTCGAGAAGGCACTTCCAGCACATACATAAGTGAGACGTCAAAAATGGTCTTTTGAATGTCGTTTTTACCTATGGATTTTATGGCTTTTTCTGGCGTACTTTGACATGCTGATTTCAACGGTACCATTGGATCGGGTGGATTTGCTGTATTTTTCGATTCAGCCCAATTTGATGGAAATAGCCAAAATTGACTGAAAATGCATTTTTACTGCATACATAACTGAGCCGTCAAAAATGGTCATTTGAATGTCATTTTTACCCATCGATTTTATGTCTTTTTCTGGCGTAGTTTGACTAGCTGATTGCAACGGTACCATTGGATCGGGTGGATTTGATGTATTTTTCGATTCAGCCCAATTTGATGAAAATAGCCACTATTGGTCGAGAAGGCACTTCCAGCACATACATAAGTGAGCCGTCAAAAATGGTCTTTTGAATGTCATTTTTACTTATCGATTTGATGGCTTTTTCTGGCGTAGTTTGACGTGCTGATTGCAACGGTACCATTGGATCGGGTGGATTTGATGTATTTTTCGATTCAGCCCTATTTGATGGAAATAGCCGCTATTGGTCGAGAAGGCGCTTCCAGCACATACATAAGTGAGCCTTCAAAAATGGTCTTTTGAATGTCATTTTTACCTATGGATTTTATGGCCTTTTCTGGCCTAGTTTGACGTGCTGATTGCAACGGTACCATTGGATCGGGTGGATTTGATGTATTTTTCGATTCAGCCCAATTTGATGGAAATAGCCAAAATTGACCTAAAATGCATTTTTACTGCATACATAAGTGAGCCGTCAAAAATGGTCTTTTGAATGTCATTTTTACTTATCGATTTTATGGCTTTTTCTGGCGTAGTTTGACGTGCTGATTGCAACGGTACCATTGGATCGGGTGGATTTGATGTATTTTTTGATTCAGCTCAATTTGATGAAAATAGCCGCTATTGGTCGAGAAGGCAATTCCAGCACATACATAAGTGAGCCGTCACAAATGGTCTTTTGAATATCATTTTTACCTATGGATTTTATGGCTTTTTCTGGCGTAGTTTGACGTGCTGATTGCAAAGGTACCATTGGATCGGGTGGATTTGATGTATTTTTGATTCAGCCCAGTTTGATGAAAATAGCCGCTATTGGTCGAAAAGGCACTTCCAGCACATACATAAGTGAGCCGTCAAAAATGGTCTTTTGAATGTCTTTTTTACCTATGGATTTTATGGCTTTTTCTGGCGTAGTTTGACGTGCTGATTGCAACGGTACCATTGGATCGGGTGGTTAGATGTATTTTTCGATTCAGCCTAATTTGATGAAAATAGCCGCTATTGGTCGAGAAGGCACTTCAAGCACATACATAAGTGAGCCGTCAAAAATGGTCTTTTGAATGTCATTTTTACCTATGGATTTTATGGCTTTTTCTGGCGTAGTTTGACGTGCTGATTGCAACGGTACCATTGGATCGGGTGGATTTGATGTATTTTTCGATTCAGCCCAATTTGATGAAAATAGCTGCTATTGGTCGAGAAGGCACTTCCAGCACATACATAAGTGAGCCGTCACAAATGGTCTTTTGAATATCATTTTTACCGATCGATTTTATGGCTTTTTCTGGCGTAGTTTGACGTGCTGATTGCAACGGGACCATTGGATCGGGTGGATTTGATGTATTTTTTGATTCAGCCCAATTTGATGGAAATAGCCAAAATTGACCTAAAATGCATTTTTACTGCATACATAAGTGAGCCATCAAAAATGGTCTTTTGAATGTCATTTTTACCTATGGATTTTATGGCTTTTTCTGGCGTAGTTTGACGTGCTGATTGCAACGGTACCATTGGATCGGGTGGATTTGATGTATTTTTGATTCAGCCCAATTTGATGGAAATAACCAAAATTGACCTAAAATGCATTTTTACTGCATACATAAGTGAGCCGTCAAAAATGGTCTTTTGAATGTCATTTTTACCCATCGATTTTATGGCTTTTTCTGGCGTAGTGTGACGCACTGATTGCAACGGTACCATTGGATCGGGTGGATTTGATGTATTTTTCGATTCAGCCCAATTTGATGAAAATAGCCGCTATTGGTCGAGAAGGCACTTCCAGCACATACATAAGTGAGACGTCAAAAATGGTCTTTTGAATGTCGTTTTTACCTATGGATTTTATGGCTTTTTCTGGCGTACTTTGACATGCTGATTTCAACGGTACCATTGGATCGGGTGGATTTGCTGTATTTTTCGATTCAGCCCAATTTGATGGAAATAGCCAAAATTGACTGAAAATGCATTTTTACTGCATACATAACTGAGCCGTCAAAAATGGTCATTTGAATGTCATTTTTACCCATCGATTTTATGGCTTTTTCTGGCGTAGTTTGACTAGCTGATTGCAACGGTACCATTGGATCGGGTGGATTTGATGTATTTTTCGATTCAGCCCAATTTGATGAAAATAGCCACTATTGGTCGAGAAGGCACTTCCAGCACATACATAAGTGAGCCGTCAAAAATGGTCTTTTGAATGTCATTTTTACTTATCGATTTGATGGCTTTTTCTGGCGTAGTTTGACGTGCTGATTGCAACGGTACCATTGGATCGGGTGGATTTGATGTATTTTTCGATTCAGCCCTATTTGATGGAAATAGCCGCTATTGGTCGAGAAGGCGCTTCCAGCACATACATAAGTGAGCCTTCAAAAATGGTCTTTTGAATGTCATTTTTACCTATGGATTTTATGGCCTTTTCTGGCCTAGTTTGACGTGCTGATTGCAACGGTACCATTGGATCGGGTGGATTTGATGTATTTTTCGATTCAGCCCAATTTGATGGAAATAGCCAAAATTGACCTAAAATGCATTTTTACTGCATACATAAGTGAGCCGTCAAAAATGGTCTTTTGAATGTCATTTTTACCTATGGATTTTATGGCTTTTTCTGGCGTATTTTGACGTGCTGATTGCAACGGTACCATTGGATCAGGTGGATTTGATGTATTTTTTGATTCAGCCCAATTTGATGAAAATAGCCAAAATTGACCTAAAATGCATTTTTACTGCATACATAAGTGAGCCGTCAAAAATGGTCTTTTGAATGTCATTTTTACCTATCGATTTTATGGCTTTTTCTGGCGTAGTTTGACATGCTGATTGCAACAGTACCATTGGATTGGGTGGATTTGATGTATTTTTCGATTCAGCCCAATTTGATGAAAATAGCTGCTATTGGTAGAGAAGGCACTTCCAGCACATACATAAGTGAGCCTTCAAAAATGGTCTCTTGAATGTCATTTTTACCTATGGATTTTATGGCTTTTTCCGGCGTAGTTTGACGTGCTGATTGCAACGGTACCATTGGATCGGGTGGATTTGATGTATTTTTCGATTCAGCCCAATTTGATGAAAATAGCTGCTATTGGTCGAGAAGGCACTTCCAGCACATACATAAGTGAGCCGTCAGAAATGATCTTTTGAATGTCATTTTTACCTATGGATTTTATGGCCTTTTCTGGCGTAGTTTGACGTGCTGATTGCAACGGTACCATTGGATCGGGTGGATTTGATGTATTTTTCGATTCAGCCCAATTTGATGGAAATAGCCAAAATTGACCTAAAATGCATTTTTACTGCATACATAAGTGAGCCGTCAAAAATGGTCTTTTGAATGTCATTTTTACCTACCGATTTTATGGCTTTTTCTGGCGTAGTTTGACGTGCTGATTGCAACGGTACCATTGGATCGGGTGGATTTGATGTATTTTTCGATTCAGCCCAATTTGATGAAAATAGCCGGTATTGGTCGAGAAGGCACTTCCAGCACATACATAAGTGAGCCGTCAAAAATGGTCTTTTGAATGTCATTTTTACCTATGGATTTTATGGCTTTTTCTGGTGTATTTTGACGTGCTGATTGCAACGGTACCATTGGATCAGGTGGATTTGATGTATTTTTCGATTCAGCCCAATTTGATGAAAATAGCCAAAATTGACCTAAAATGCATTTTTACTGCATACATAAGTGAGCCGTCAAAAATGGTCTTTTGAATGTCATTTTTACCTATCGATTTTATGGCTTTTTCTGGCGTAGTTTGACGTGCTGATTGCAACAGTACCATTGGATTGGGTGGATTTGATGTATTTTTCGATTCAGCCCAATTTGATGAAAATAGCTGCTATTGGTAGAGAAGGCACTTCCAGCACATACATAAGTGAGCCTTCAAAAATGGTCTCTTGAATGTCATTTTTACCTATGGATTTTATGGCTTTTTCTGGCGTAGTTTGACGTGCTGATTGCAACGGTACCATTGGATCAGGTGGATTTGATGTATTTTTCGATTCAGCCCAATTTGATGAAAATAGCTGCCATTGGTCGAGAAGGCACTTCCAGCACATACATAAGTGAGCCTTCAAAAATGATCTTTTGAATGTCATTTTTACCTATGGATTTTATGGCTTTTTCTGGCGTAGTTTGACGTGCTGATTGCAACGGTACCATTGGATCGGGTGGATTTGATGAATTTTTCAATTCAGCCCAATTTGATGGAAATAGCCAAAATTGACTTAAAATGCATTTTTACTGCATACATAAGTGAGCCGTCAAAAATGGTCTTTTGAATGTCATTTTTACCTATGGATTTTATGGCTTTTTCTGGCGTAGATTGACGTGCTGATTGCAACGGTACCATTGGATCGGGTGGATTTGATGTATTTTTTGATTCAGCCCAATTTGATGGAAATAGCCAAAATTGACCTAAAATGCATTTTTACTGCATACATAAGTGAGCCGTCAAAAATGGTCTTTTGAATGTCATTTTTACCTACCGATTTTATGGCTTTTTCTGGCGTAGTTTGACGTGCTGATTGCAACGGTACCATTGGATCGGGTGGATTTGATGTATTTTTCAATTCAGCCCAATTTGATGAAAATAGCCGCTATTGGTCGAGAAGGCACTTCCAGCACATACATAAGTGAGCCATCAAAAATGGTCTTTTGAATGTCATTTTTACCTATGGATTTTATGGCTTTTTCTGGCGTAGTTTGACGTGCTTATTGCAACGGTACCATTGGATCGGGTGGATTTGATGTATTTTTCGATTCAGCCCAATTTGATGGAAATAGCCAAAATTGACCTAAAATGCATTTTTACTGCATACATAAGTGAGCCGTCAAAAATGGTCTTTTGAATGTCATTTTTACCCATCGATTTTATGGCTTTTTCTGGCGTAGTTTGACGCGCTGATTGCAACGGTACCATTGGATCGGGTGGATTTGATGTATTTTTCGATTCAGCCCAATTTGATGAAAATAGCCACTATTGGTCGAGAAGGCACTTCCAGCACATACATAAGTAAGCCGTCAAAAATGGTCTTTTGAATGTCATTTTTACCTACCGATTTGATGGCTTTTTCTGGCGTAGTTTGACGTGCTGATTGCAACGGTACAATTGGATCGGGTGGATTTGATGTATTTTTCGATTCAGCCCTATTTGATGGAAATAGCCGCTATTGGTCGAGAAGGCACTTCCAGCACATACATAAGTGAGCCGTCAAAAATGGTCTTTTGAATGTCATTTTTACCTATGGATTTTATGGCTTTTTCTGGCGTAGTTTGACGTGCTGATTGCAACGGTACCATTGGATCGGGTGGATTTGATGTATTTTTCGATTCAGCCCAATTTGATGGAAATAGCCAAAATTGACCTAAAATGCATTTTTACTGCATACATAAGTGAGCCGTCAAAAATGGTCTTTTGAATGTCATTTTTACCTACCGATTTGATGGCTTTTTCTGGCGTAGTTTGACGTGCTGATTGCAACGGTACCATTGGATCGGGTGGATTTGATGTATTTTTCGATTCAGCCCAATTTGATGAAAATAGCCACTATTGGTCGAGAAAGCACTTCCAGCACATACATAAGTGAGCCGTCAAAAATGGTCTTTTGAATGTCATTTTTACCTATGGATTTTATGGCTTTTTCTGGCGTAGTTTGACGTGCTGATTGCAACGGTACCATTGGATCGGGTGGATTTGATGTATTTTTTGATTCAGCCCAATTTGATGAAAATAGCCAAAATTGACCTAAAATGCATTTTTACTGCATACATAAGTGAGCCGTCAAAAATTGTCTTTTGAATGTCATTTTTACCTATGGATTTTATGGCTTTTTCTGGCGTAGTTTGATTTGCTGATTGCAACAGTACCATTGGATCGGGTGGATTTGATGTATTTTTCAATTCAGCCCAATTTGATGAAAATAGCTGCTATTGGTCGAGAAGGCACTTCCAGCACATACATAAGTGAGCCTTCAAAAATGGTCTTTTGAATGTCATTTTTACCTACCGATTTTATGGCTTTTTCTGGCGTAGTTTGACGTGCTGATTGCAACGGTACCATTGGATCGGGTGGATTTGATGTATTTTTCGATTCAGCCCAATTTGATGAAAATAGCTGCTATTGGTCGAGAAGGCACTTCCAGCACATACATAAGTGAGCCTTCAAAAATGATCTTTTGACTGTCATTTTTACTTATGGATTTTATGGCTTTTTCTGGCGTAGTTTGACGTGCTGATTGCAACGGTACCATTGGATCGGGTGGATTTGATGTATTTTTCAATTCAGCCCAATTTGATGGAAATAGCCAAAATTGACCTAAAATGCATTTTTACTGCATACATAAGTGAGCCGTCAAAAATGGTCTTTTGAATGTCATTTTTACCTATGGATTTTATGGCTTTTTCTGGCGTACATTGACGTGCTGATTGCAACGGTACCATTGGATCGGGTGGATTTGATGTATTTTTTGATTCAGCCCAATTTGATGGAAATAGCCAAAATTGACCTAAAATGCATTTTTACTGCATACATAAGTGAGCCGTCAAAAATGGTCTTTTGAATGTCATTTTTACCTACCGATTTTATGGCTTTTTCTGGCGTAGTTTGACGTGCTGATTGCAACGGTACCATTGGATCGGGTGGATTTGATGTATTTTTCGATTCAGCCCAATTTGATGAAAATAGCCAAAATTGACCTAAAATGCATTTTTACTGCATACATAAGTGAGCCGTCAAAAATGGTCTTTTGAATGTCATTTTTACCTACCGATTTTATGGCTTTTTCTGGCGTAGATTGACGTGCTGATTGCAACAGTACCATTGGATCGGGTGGATTTGATGTATTTTTCGATTCAGCCCAATTTGATGAAAATAGCTGCTATTGGTCGAGAAGGCACTTCCAGCACATACATAAGTGAGCCTTCAAAAATGGTCTTTTGGATGTTATTTTTACCTATGGATTTTATGGCTTTTTCTGGCGTAGTTTGACGTGCTGATTGCAACGGTACCATTGGATCAGGTGGATTTGATGTATTTTTTGATTCAGCCCAATTTGATGAAAATAGCTGCTATTGGTCGAGAAGGCACTTCCAGCACATACATAAGTGAGCCTTCAAAAATGATCTTTTGAATGTCATTTTTACCTATGGATTTTATGGCTTTTTCTGGCGTAGATTGACGTGCTGATTGCAACGGTACCATTGGATCGGGTGGATTTGATGTATTTTTCAATTCAGCCCAATTTGATGAAAATAGCCAAAATTGACCTAAAATGCATTTTTACTGCATACATAAGTGAGCCGTCAAAAATGGTCTTTTGAATGTCATTTTTACCTATGGATTTTATGGCTTTTTCTGGCGTAGATTGACGTGCTGATTGCAACGGTACCATTGGATCGGGTGGATTTGATGTATTTTTTGATTCAGCCCAATTTGATGGAAATAGCCAAAATTGACCTAAAATGCATTTTTACTGCATACATAAGTGAGCTGTCAAAAATGGTCTTTTGAATGTCATTTTTACCTACCGATTTTATGGCCTTTTCTGGCGTAGTTTGACGTGCTGATTGCAACGGTACCATTGGATCGGGTGTATTTAATGTATTTTTCGATTCAGCCAAATTTGATGAAAATAGCCGCTATTGGTCGAGAAGGCACTTCCAGCACATACATAAGTGAGCTGTCAAAAATGGTCTTTTTAATGTCATTTTTACCTATGGATTTTATGGCTTTTTCTGGCGTAGTTTGACGTGCTGATTGCAACGGTACCATTGGATCGGGTGGATTTGATGTATTTTTCGATTCAGCCCAATTTGATGAAAATAGCCAAAATTGACCTAAAATGCATTTTTACTGCATACATAAGTGAGCCGTCAAAAATGGTCTTTTGAATGTCATTTTTACCTATGGATTTTATGGCTTTTTCTGGCGTAGTTTGACGTGCTGATTGCAACGGTACCATTGGATCGGGTGGATTTGATGTATTTTTCGATTCAGCCCAATTTGATGAAAATAGCCAAAATTGACCTAAAATGCATTTTTACTGCATACATAAGTGAGCCTTCAAAAATGGTCTTTTGAATGTCATTTTTACCTATGGATTTTATGGCTTTTTCTGGCGTAGTTTGACGTGCTTATTGCAACAGTACCATTGGATCGGGTGGATTTGATGTATTTTTCGATTCAGCCCAATTTGATGAAAATAGCCGCTATTGGTCGAGAAGGCACTTCCAGCACATACATTAGTGAGCCGTCACAAATGGTCTTTTGAATGTCATTTTTACCCATGGATTTTCTGGCTTTTTCTGGCGTAGTTTGACGTGCTTATTGCAACGGTACCATTGGATCGGGTGGATTTGATGTATTTTTCGATTCAGCCCAATTTGATAAAAATAGCCGCTATTGGTCGAGAAGGCACTTCCAGCACATACATAAGTGAGCCGTCAAAAATGGTCTTTTGAATGTCATTTTTACCTATGGATTTTATGGCTTTTTCTGGCGTAGTTTGACGTGCTGATTGCAACGGTACCATTCGATCGGGTGGATTTGATGTATTTTTCAATTCAGCCCAATTCGATGGAAATAGCCAAAATTGACTGAAAATGCATTTTTACCGCATACATAAGTGAGCCGTCAAAAATGGTCTTTTGAATGTCATTTTTACCCATCGATTTTATGGCTTTTTCTGGTGTAGTTTGACGTGCTGATTGCAACAGTACCATTGGATCGGGTGGATTTGATGTATTTTTCGATTCAGCCCAATTTGATGAAAATAGCTGCTATTGGTCGAGAAGGCACTTCCAGCACATACATAAGTGAGCCGTCACAAATGGTCTTTTGAATGTCATTTTTACCTATGGATTTTATGACTTTTTCTGGCGTAGTTTGACGTGCTGATTGCAACGGTACCATTGGATCGGGTGGATTTGATGTATTTTTCGATTCAGCCCTATTTGATGGAAATAGCCAAAATTGACTGAAAATGCATTTTTACCGCATACATAACTGAGCCGTCAAAAATGGTCTTTTGAATGTCATTTTTACCCATCGATTTTATGGCTTTTTCTGGCGTAGTTTGACGTGCTGATTGCAACGGTACCATTGGATCGGGTGGATTTGATGTATTTTTCGATTCAGCCCAATTTGATGAAAATAGCCACTATTGGTCGAGAAGGCACTTCCAGCACATACATAAGTGAGCCGTCAAAAAAATTCTTTTGAATGTCATTTTTACCTATGGATTTTATGGCTTTTTCTGGCGTAGTTTGACGTGCTGATTGCAACGGTACCATTGGATCGGGTGGATTTGATGTATTTTTCGATTCAGCCCTATTTGATGGAAATAGCCGCTATTGGTCGAGAAGGCACTTCCAGCACATACATAAGTGAGCCGTCAAAAATGGTCTTTTGAATGTCATTTTTACCTATGGATTTTATGGCTTTTTCTGGCGTAGTTTGACGTGCTGATTGCAGCGGTACCATTGGATCGGGTGGATTTGATGTATTTTTTGATTCAGCCCAATTTGATGAAAATAGCCGCTATTGGTCGAGAAGGCACTTCTAGCACAAACATAAGTGAGCCGTCAAAAATGGTCTTTTGAATGTCATTTTTAACTATGGATTTTATGGCTTTTTCTGGCGTAGTTTGACGTGCTGATTGCAACGGTACCATTGGATCGGGTGGATTTGATGTATTTTTCGATTCAGCCCAATTTGATGGAAATAGCCAAAATTGACCTAAAATGCATTTTTACTGCATACATAAGTGAGCCGTCAAAAATGGTCTTTTGAATGTTATTTTTACCTATCGATTTTATGGCTTTTTCCCTCGTAGTTTGACGTGCTGATTGCAACGGTACCATTGGATCGGGTGGATTTGATGTATTTTTCGATTCAGCCCAATTTGATGAAAATAGCCGCTATTGGTCGAGAAGGCACTTCCAGCACATACATAAGTGAGCCGTCAAAAATGGTCATTTGAATGTAATTTTTACCTATGGATTTTATGGCTTTTTCTGGCGTAGTTTGACGTGCTGATTGCAACAGTACCATTGGATCGGGTGGATTTGATGTATTTTTCGATTCAGCCCAATTTGATGAAAATAGCCGCTATTGGTCGAGAAGGCACTTCCAGCACATACATAATTGAGCCGTCAAAAATGGTCTTTTGAATGTCATTTTTACCTATGGATTTTATGGCTTTTTCTGGCGTAGTTTGACGTGCTGATTGCAACTGTACCATTGGATTGGATGGATTTGATGTATTTTTCGATTCAGCCCTATTTGATGGAAATAGCCGCTATTGGTCGAGAAGGCACTTCCAGCACATACATAAGTGAGCCGTCAAAAATGGTCTTTTGAATGTCATTTTTACCCATCGATTTTATGGCTTTTTCTGGCGTAGTTTGACGTGCTGATTGCAACGGTACCATTGGATCGGGTGGATTTGATGTATTTTTCGATTCAGCCCAATTTGATGAAAATAGCCGCTATTGGTCGAGAAGGCACTTCCAGCACGTACATAAGTGAGCCGTCAAAAATGGTCTTTTGAATGTCATTTTTACCTATGGATTTCATGGCTTTTTCTGGCGTAGTTTGACGTGCTGATTGCAACAGTACCATTGGATCGGGAGGATTTGATGTATTTTTCGATTCAGCCCAATTTGATGAAAATAGCCGCTATTGGTCGAGAAGGCACTTCCAGCACATACATAAGTGAGCCGTCAAAAATGGTCTTTTGAATGTCATTTTTACCTATGGATTTTATGGCTTTTTCTGGCGTAGTTTGACGTGCTGATTGCAACGGTACCATTGGATCGGGTGGATTTGATGTATTTTTCGATTCAGCCCAATTTGATGGAAATAGCCAAAATTGACCTAAAATGCATTTTTACTGCATACATAAGTGAGCCGTCAAAAATGGTCTTTTGAATGTCATTTTCACCTATGGATTTTATGGCTTTTTCTGGCGTAGTTTGATTTGCTGATTGCAACGGTACCATTGGATCGGGTGGATTTGATGTATTTTTCGATTCAGCCCAATTTGATGGAAATAGCCAAAATTGACCGAAAATGCATTTTTACCGCATACATAAGTGAGCCGTCAAAAATGGTCTTTTGAATGTCATTTTTACCAATTGATTTTATGGCTTTTTCTGGCGTAGTTTGACGTGCTGATTGCAACGGTACCATTGGATTGTGTGGATTTGATGTATTTTTCGATTCAGCCCAATTTGATGAAAATAGCCGCTATTGGTCGAGAAGGCACTTCCAGCACATACATAAGTGAGCCGTCAAAAATGGTCTTTTGAATGTCATTTTTACCTATCGATTTTATGGCTTTTTCTGGCGTAGTTTGACGTGCTGATTGCAACGGTACGATTGGATCGGGTGGATTTGATGTATTTTTCGATTCAGCCCAATTCGATGGAAATAGCCAAAATCTACCTAAAATGCATTTTTACCGCATACATAAGTGAGCCGTCAAAAATGGTCTTTTGAATGTCATTTTTACCTATCGATTTTATGGCTTTTTTTTGCGTAGTTTGACGTGCTGATTGCAACGGTACCATTGGATCGTGTGGATTTATGTATTTTTCGATTCAGCCCAATCTGATGGAAATAGCCAAAATTAACCTAAAATGCAGTTTTACTGCATACATAAGTGAGCCGTCAAAAATGGTCTTTTGAATGTCATTTTTACGTATGGATTTTATGGGCTCTTTCTGGCGTAGTTTGACGTGCTGATTGCAACGGTACCAATGGATCGGGTGGATTTGATGTATTTTTCGATTCAGCCCAATTTGATGAAAATAGCCGCTATTGGTCGAGAAGGCACTTCCAGCACATACATAAGTGAACCGTCAAAAATGGTCTTTTGAATGTCATTTTTACCTATGGATTTTATGGCTTTTTCTGGCGTAGTTTGACGTGCTGATTGCAACGGTACCATTGGATCGGGTGGATTTGATGTATTTTTCGATTCAGCCCAATTTGATGAAAATAGCCGCTATTGGTCGAGAAGGCACTTCCAGCACATACATAAGTGAGCCGTCAAAAATGGTCTTTTGAATGTCATTTTTACCTATGGATTTTATGGCTTTTTCTGGCGTAGTTTGACGTGCTGATTGCAACGGTACCATTGGATCGGGTGGATTTGATGTATTTTTCAATTCAGCCCAATTTGATGGAAATAGCCAAAATTGACCTAAAATGCATTTTTACTGTATACCTAAGTGAGCCGTCAAAAATGGTCTTTTGAATGTTATTTTTACCTATCGATTTTATGGCTTTTTCTGGCGTAGTTTGACGTGCTGATTGCAACGGTACCATTGGATCGGGTGGATTTGATGTTTTTTTCGATTCAGCCCAATTTGATGAAAATACCGCTATTGGTCGAGAAGGCACTTCCAGCACATACATAAGTGAGCCGCCACAAATGGTCTTTTGAATGTCATTTTTACCTATGGATTTTATGGCTTTTTCTGGCGTAGTTTGACGTGCTGATTGCATCGGTACCATTGGATCGGGTGGATTTGATGTATTTTTCGATTCAGCCCAATTTGATGAAAATAGCCGCCATTGGTCGAGAAGGCACTTCCAGCACATACATAAGTGAGCCGTCAAAAATGGTCTTTTGAATGTCATTTTTACCTATCGATTTTATGGCTTATTCTGGCGTAGTTTGACGTGCTGATTGCAACGGTACCATTGGATCGGGTGGATCTGATGTATTTTTCGATTCAGCCCAACTTGATGGAAATAGTCAAAATTGACTGAAAATGCATTTTTACCGCATACATAACTGAGCCGTCAAAAATGGTCTTTTGAATGTCATTTTTACCCATCGATAATATGGCTTTGTCTGGCGTAGTTTGACATGCTGATTGCAACGGTACCATTGGATCGGGTGGATTTGATGTATTTTTCGATTCAGCCCAATTTGATGGAAATAGCCAAAATTGACCAAAAATGCATTTTTGCCGCATACATAAGTGAGCCGTCACAAATAGTCTTTTGAATGTCATTTTTACCTATGGATTTGATGTATTTTTCGATTCAGCCCAATTTGATGAAAATAGCCACTATTGGTCGAGAAGGCACTTCCAGCACATACATAAGTGAGCCATCACAAATGGTCTTTTGAATGTCATTTTTACCTATGGATTTTATGGCTTTTTCTGGCGTAGTTTGACGTGCTGATTGCAACGGTACCATTGGATCGGGTTGATTTGATGTATTTTTCGATTCAGCCCAATTTGATGAAAATAGCCGCTATTGGTCGAAAAGGCACTTCCAGCACGTACATAAGTGAGCCGTCAAAAATGGTCTTTTGAATGTCTTTTTTACCTATCGATTTTATGGCTTTTTCTGGCGTAGTTTGACGTGCTGATTCCAACAATACCATTGGATCGGGTGGATTTGATGTATTTTTCGATTCAGCCCAATTTGATTGAAATAGCCAAAATTGATCGAAAATGCATTTTTACTGCATAGATATGTGAGCCGTCAAAAATGGTCTTTTGAATGTCATTTTTACCTATCGATTTTATGGCTTTTTCTGGCGTAGTTTGACGTGCTGATTGCAACGGTACCATTGGATCGGGTGGATTTGATGTATTTTTCGATTCAGCCCAATTTGATGGAAATAGCCAAAATTGACCTAAAATGCATTTTTACTGCATACATAAGTTTGCCGTCAAAAATGGTCTTTTGAATGTCATTTTCACCTATGGATTTTATGGCTTTTTCTGGCGTAGTTTGACGTGCTGATTTCAACGGTACCATTGGATCGGGTGGATTTGATGTATTTTTCGATTCAGCCCAATTTGATGAAAATAGCCAATATTGACCTAAAATGCATTTTTACCGCATACATAAGTGAGCCGTCAAAAATGGTCTTTTGAATGTCATATTTAGCTATGGATTTTATGGCTTTTTCTTGCGTAGTTTGACGTGCTGATTGCAACGGTACCATTGGATCGGGTGGATTTGATGTATTTTTCGATTCAGCCCAATTTGATGGAAATAACCAATATAGACCGAAAATGCATTTTTACCGCATACATAAGTGAGCCGTCAAATATGGTCTTTTGAATGTCATTTTTACCGATCGATTTTATGGCTTTTTCTGGCGTAGTTTGACGTGCTGATTGCAACAGTACCATAGGATCGGGTGGATTTGATGTATTTTTCGATTCAGCCCAATTTTATGAAGTGAGCTGTCGAAAATGGTCTTTTGAATGTCATTTTTACCCATCGATTTTATGGCTTTTTCTGGCGTAGTTCGACATGCTGATTGCAACGGTACCATTGGATCGGGTGGATTTGATGTTTTTTTCGATTCAGCCCAATTTGATGAAAATAGCCGCTATTGGTCGAGAAGGCATTTCAAGCACATACATAAGTGAGCCGTCAACAATGGTCTTTTGAATGTCATTTTTACATATCGATTTCATGGCTTTTTCTGGCGTAGTTTGACGTGCTGATTGCAACGGTACCATTGGATCGGGTGGATTTGATGTATTTTTCGATTCAGCCCAATTTGATTGAAATAGCCGCTATTGGTCGAGAACGCACTTCCAGCACATACATAAGTGAGCCGTCTAAAATGGTCTTTTGAATGTCATTTTTACCTATCGATTTTATGGCTTTTTCTGGCGTAGTTTGACGTGCTGATTGCAAAGGTACCATTGGATCGGGTGGATTTGATGTATTTTTCGATTCAGCCCAATTTGATGAGAATAGCCGCTATTGGTCCAGAAGGCACTTCCAGCACATACATAATTGAGCCGTCAAAAATGGTCTTTTGAATGTCATTTTTACCTATCGATTTTATGGCTTTCTCTGGCGCAGTTTGACGTGCTGATTGCAACGGTACCATTGGATCGGGTGGATTTGATGTATTTTTCGATTCAGCCCAATTTGATGAAAATAGCCAATATTGACCGAAAATGCATTTTTACTGCATACATAAGTGAGCCGTCAAAAATGGTCTTTTGAATGTCATTTTTACCTATGGATTTTATGGCTTTTTCTGGCGTAGTTTGACGTGCTGATTGCAATGGTACCATTGGATCGGGTGGATTTGATGTATTTTTCGATTCAGCCCAATTTTATGAAGTGAGCCGTCAAAAATGGTCTTTTGAATGTCATTTTTACCTATCGATTTTATGGCTTTTTCTGGCGTAGTTTGACGTGCTGATTGCAACGGTACTATTGGATCGGATGGATTTGATGTATTTTTCGATTCAGCCCATTTTGATGAAAATAGCCGCTATTGGTCGAGAAGGCACTTCCAGCACATACATAAGTGATCTGTCAAAAATGGTCTTTTGAATGTCATTTTTACCTATAGATTTTATGGCTTTTTCTGGCGTAGTTTGACGTGCTGATTGCAACGGTACCATTGGATCGGGTGGATTTGATGTATTTTTCGATTCAGCCCAATTTGATGAAAATAGCCGCTATAGGTCGAAAAGGCACTACCAGCACATACATAATTGAGCCGTCAAAAATGGTCTTTTGAATGTCATTTTTACCTATCGATTTTATGGCTTTTTCTGGCGTAGTTTGACGTGCTGATTGCAACGGTACCATTGGATCGGGTGGATTTGATGTATTTTTCGATTCAGCCCAATTTGATGAAAATAGCCAATATTGACTGAAAATGCATTTTTACTGCATACATAAGTGAGCCATCAAAAATGGTCTTTCGAATGTCATTTTTACCTATCGATTTAATGGCTTTTTCTGGTGTAGTTTGACGTGCTGATTGCAACAGTACCATTGGATCGGGTGGATTTGATGTATTTTTCGATTAAGCCCAATTTTATGAAGTGAGCCGTCAAAAATGGTCTTTTGAATGTCATTTTTACCTATCGATTTTATGGCTTTTTCTGGCGTAGTTCGACGTGCTGATTGCAACGGTACCATTGGATCGGGTGGATTTGATGTATTTTTCGATTCAGCCCAATTTGATGAAAATAGCCGCTATTGGTCGAGAAGGCACTTCCAGCACATACATAAGTGAGCCGTCAAAAATGGTCTTTTGAATGTCATTTTTACCTATCGATTTTATGGCTTTTTCTGGCGTAGTTTGACGTGCTGATTGCAACGGTACCATTGGATCGGGTGGATTTGATGTATTTTTCGATTCAGCCCAATTTGATTGAAATAGCCGAAATTGATCGAAAATGCATTTTTACTGCATACATAGGTGAGCCGTCAAAAATGGTCTTTTGAATGTCATTTTTACCTATTGATTTTATGGCATCTTCTGGCGTAGTTTGATGTGCTGATTGCAACGGTACCATTGGATCGAGTGGATTTGATGTATTTTTCGATTCAGCCAAATTTGATGAAAATAGCTGCTATTGGCCGAGAAGGCACTTCCAGCCCTTACATAAGTGAGCCGTCACAAATGGTCTTTTGAATGTCATTTTTACCTATCGATTTTATGGCTTTTTCTGGCGTAGTTTGACGTGCTGATTGCAACAGTACCATTGGATCGGGTGGATTTGATGTATTTTTCGATTCAGCCCAATTTGATGAAAATAGCCGCTATTGGCCGAGAAGGCACTTCCAGCACATACATAAGTGAGCCGACAAAAATGGTCTTTTGAATGTCATTTTTACCTATCGATTTTATGGCTTTTTCTGGCGTAGTTTGACGTGCTGATTGCAACGGTACCATTGGATCGGGTGGATTTGATGTATTTTTCGATTCAGCCCAATTTGATGAAAATAGCCAATATTGACTGAAAATGCATTTTTACTGCATACATAAGTGAGCCATCAAAAATGGTCTTTCGAATGTCATTTTTACCTATCGATTTAATGGCTTTTTCTGGTGTAGTTTGACATGCTGATTGCAACGTTACCATTGGATCGGGTGGATTTGATGTATTTTTCGATTAAGCCCAATTTTATGAAGTGAGCCGTCAAAAATGGTCTTTTGAATGTCATTTTTACCTATCGATTTTATGGCTTTTTCTGGCGTAGTTCGACGTGCTGATTGCAACAGTACCATTGGATCGGGTGGATTTGATGTATTTTTCGATTCAGCCCAATTTGATGAAAATAGCCGCTATTGGTCGAGAAGGTATTTCCAGCACATACATAAGTGAGCCGTCAAAAATGGTCTTTTGAATGTCATTTTTACCTATCGATTTTATGGCTTTTTCTGGCGTAGTTTGACGTGCTGATTGCAACGGTACCATTGGATCGGGTGGATTTGATGTATTTTTCGATTCAGCCCAATTTGATTGAAATAGCCAAAATTGATCGAAAATGCATTTTTACTGCATACATAGGTGAGCCGTCAAAAATGGTCTTTTGAATGTCATTTTTACCTATTGATTTTATGGCATCTTCTGGCGTAGTTTGATGTGCTGATTGCAACGGTACCATTGGATCGAGTGGATTTGATGTATTTTTCGATTCAGCCAAATTTGATGAAAATAGCTGCTATTGGCCGAGAAGGCACTTCCAGCCCTTACATAAGTGAGCCGTCACAAATGGTCTTTTGAATGTCATTTTTACCTATCGATTTTATGGCTTTTTCTGGCGTAGTTTGACGTGCTGATTGCAACAGTACCATTGGATCGGGTGGATTTGATGTATTTTTCGATTCAGCCCAATTTGATGAAAATAGCCGCTATTGGCCGAGAAGGCACTTCCAGCACATACATAAGTGAGCCGACAAAAATGGTCTTTTGAATGTCATTTTTACCTATCGATTTTATGGCTTTTTCTGGCGTAGTTTGACGTGCTGATTGCAACAGTACCATTGGATCGGGTGGATTTGATGTATTTTTCGATTCAGCCCAATTTGATGGAAATAGCCAATATTGACCGAAAATGCATTTTTACTGCATACATAAGTGAGCCGTCAAAAATGGTCTTTTGAATGTCATTTTTACCTATCGATTTTATGGCTTTTTCTAGCGTAGTTTGACATGCTGATTGCAACGGTACCATTGGATCGGGCAGATTTGATGTATTTTTCGATTCAGCCCAATTTGATGAAAATAGCTGCTATTGGCTGAGAAGGCACTTCCAGCACATACATAAGTGAGCCGTCAAAAATGGTCTTTTGCATGTCATTTTTACCTATCGATTTTATGGCTTTTTCTGGCGTAGTTTGACGTGCTGATTGCAACGGTACAATTGGATCGGGTGGTTTTGATGTATTTTTCGATTCAGCCCAATTTGATGAAAATAGCCAATATAGACCGAAAATGCATTTTTACTGCATACATAAGTGAGCTGTCAAAAATGGTCTTTTGAATGTCATTTTTACCTATCGATTTTATGGCTTTTTCTGACGTAGTTTTATGTGCTGATTGCAACTGTACCATTGGATCGGGTGGATTTGATGTATTTTTCGATTCAGCCCAATTTGATGGAAAGAGCCAATATTGGTCGAGAAGGCACTTCCAGCACATACATAAGTGAGCCGTCAAAAATGGTCTTTTGAATGTCATTTTTACCTATGGATTTTATGTCTTTTTCTGGCGTAGTTTGACGTGCTGATTGCAACGGTACCATTGGATCGGGTGGATTTGATGTATTTTTCGATTCAGCCCAATTTGATGAAAATAGTCACTATTGGTCGAGAAGGCATTTCCAGCACATACATAATTGAGCCGTCAAAAATGGTCTTTTGAATGTCATTTTTACCTATCGATTTTATGGCTTTTTCTGGCGTAGTTTGACGTGCTGATTGCAACAGTACCATTGGATCGGGTGGATTTGATGTATTTTTCGATTCAGCCCAATTTGATGAAAATAGCCGCTATTGGCCGAGACGGCACTTCCAGCACATACATAAGTGAGCTGTCAAAAATGGTCTTTTGCATGTCATTTTTACCTATCGATTTTATGTCTTTTTCCAGCGTAGTTTGATGTGCTGATTGCAACGGTACCATTGGATCGGGTGGATTTGATGTATTTTTCGATTCAGCCCAATTTGATGAAAATAGCCGCTATTGGTCGAAGAGGCACTTCCAGCACATACATAAGTAAGCCGTCAAAAATGGTCTTTTGAATGTCATTTTTACCTATCGATTTTATGGCTTTTCTGGCGTAGTTTGACGTGCTGATTGCAACGGTACCATTGGATCGGGTGGATTTGATGTATTTTTCGATTCAGCCCAATTTCATGAAAATAGCCGCTATTGGCCGAGAAGGCAATTCCAGCACATACATAAGTGAGCCGTCAAAAATGGTCTTTTGAATGTCATTTTTACCTATCGATTTTATGGCTTTTTCTGGCGTAGTTTGACGTGCTGATTGCAACGGTACCATTGGATCGGGTGGATTTGATGTATTTTTCGATTCAGCCCAATTTGATGGAAATAGCCAATATAGACCGAAAATGCATTTTTACCGCATACATGAGTGAGCCGTCAAAAATGGTCTTTTGGATGTCATTTTTACCTATCGATTTTATGGCTTTTTCTGGCGTAGTTTGACGTGCTGATTGCAACGGTATCATTGGATCGAGTGGATTTTTTGTATTTTTTGATTCAGCCCAATTTGATGAAAATAGCCGCTATTGGCCGAGGAGGCACTTCCAGCACATACATAAGTGACCCGTCAAAAATGGTCTTTTGAATGTCATTTTTACCTATCGATTTTATGGCTTTTTCTGGCGTAGTTTGACGTGCTGATTGCAACGGTACCATTGGATCGGGTGGATTTGATGTATTTTTCGATTCAGCCCAATTTGATGGAAATAGCCAATATTGACCAAAAAGGCACTACCAGCACATACATAAGTCAGCTGTCAGAAATTTTCTTTTGAATGTCATTTTTACTTATCGATTTTATGGCTTTTTCTTGCGTAGTTTGACGTTCTGATTGCAACGGTACCATTGGATCGGGTGGATTTGATGTATTTTTCGATTCAGCCCAATTTGATTGAAAGAGCCAATATTGACTGAAAATGCATTTTTACTGCATCCATAAGTGAGCCATCAAAAATGGTCGTTTGAATGTCATTTTTCCTATCGATTTTATGGCTTTTCTGGCGTAGTTTGACGTGCTGATTGCAACGGTACCATTGGATTGGGTGGATTTGATGTATTTTTCGATTCAGCCCAATTTGATGAAAATAGCCACTATTGGTCGAGGAGGCACTTCCAGCACATACATAAGTGAGCCGTCAAAAATGGTCTTTTGAATGTCATTTTTACCTATTGATTTTATGGCTTTTTCTGGCGTAGTTTGACGTGCTGATTGCAACGGTACCATTGGATCGGATGGATTTGATGTATTTTTCGATTCAGCCCAATTTGATGAAAATACTCGCTATTGGCCGAGAAGGCACTTCCAGCACATACATAAGTGAGCCGTCACAAATGGTCTTTTGAATGTCATTTTTACCTATCGATTTTATGGCTTTTTCTGGCGTAGTTTGACGCGCTGATTGCAACGGTGCCATTGGATCGGGTGGATTTGATGTATTTTTCGATTCAGCCCACTTTGATTGCAATAGCCAATATTGACCGAAAATGCATTTTTACTGCATACATAAGTGAGCCGTCAAAAATGGTCTTTTGAATGTCATTTTTACCTATCGATTTTATGGCTTTTTCTGGCGTAGTTTGACGTGCTGATTCCAACGGTACCATTGGATCGGATGGATTTGATGTATTTTTCGATTCAGCCCAATTTGATGAAAATAGCTGCTATTGGTCGAGAAGGCACTTCCAGCACATACATATTGAGCCAACAGAAATGGTCTTTTGAATGTCATTTTTACCTATCGATTTTATGGCTTTTTCAGGCATAGTTTGACGTGCTGATTGCAACGGTACCATTGGATCGGGTGGATTTGATGTATTTTTCGATTCAGCCCAATTTGATGGAAATAGCCAATATTGACCGAAAATGCATTTTTACTGCATACATAAGTGAGCCGTCAACAATGGTCTTTTGAATGTCATTTTTACCTATCGATTTTATGGCTTTTTCTGGCGTAGTTTGACGTGCTGATTGCAACGGTACCATTGGATCGGGTGGATTTAATGTATTTTTTGATTCAGCCCAATTTGATGAAAATAGCCGCTATTGGTCGAGAAGGTACTTCCAGCACATAAATAAATGAGCCCTCAGAAATGGTCTTTTGCATCTCATTTCTACCTATCAATTTTATGGCTTTTTCTGGCGTAGTTTGACGTGCTGATTGCAACGGTACCATTGCATCGGGTGGATTTGATGTATTTTTGGATTCATCCCAATTTGATGGAAATAACCAATATAGACCGAAAATGCATTTTTACCGCATACATAAGTTAGCTGTCAAAAATGGTCTTTTGAATGTCATTTTTACCTATCGATTTTATGGCTTTTTCTGGCATAGTTTGACGTGCTGATTGCAACGGTACCATTGGATCGGGTGGATTTGATGTATTTTTCGATTCAGCCCAATTTGATGGAAATAGCCAATATTGACCAAAAATGCATTTTTACCGCATACATAAGTGAGCCGTCAAAAATGGTCTTTTGAATGTCATTTTTACCTATGGGTTTTATGGCTTTTTCTGGCGTAGTTTGACGTGCTGATTGCAACGGTACCATTGGATCGGGTGGATTTGCTGTATTTTTCGATTCAGCCAAATTTGATGGAAATAGCCAAAATTGACTTAAAATGCATTTTTACCGCATACATAAGTGAGCCGTCAAAAATGGTCTTTTGAATGTCATTTTTAGCTATGGATTTTATAGCTTTCCCTTGCGTAGTTTGACGTGCTGATTGCAACGGTACCATTCGATCGGGTGGATTTGATGTATTTTTCGATTCAGCCCAATTTGATGAAAATAGCCGCTATTGGTCGAGAAGGCACTTCCAGCACATACATAAGTGAGCCGTCAAAAATGGTCTTTTGAATGTCATTTTTACCTATGGATTTTATGGCTTTTTCTGGCGTAGTTTGACGTGCTGATTGCAACGGTACCATTGGATTGGGTGGATTTGATGTATTTTTCGATTCAGCCCAATTTGATGGAAATAGCCAAAATTGACTTAAAATGCATTTTTACTGCATACATAAGTGAGCCGTCAAAAATGGTCTTTTGAATGTCATTTTTACCTATGGATTTTATGGCTTTTTCTGGCGTAGTTTGACGTGCTGATTGCAACAGTAACATTGGATCGGGTGGATTTTATATATTTTTCGATTCAGCTCAATTTGATGAAAATAGCCGCTATTGGTCGAGAAGGCACTTCCAGCACATACATAAGTGAGCCGTCAAAAATGGTCTTTTGAATGTCATTTTTACCTATGGATTTCTCGCTTTTTCTGGCGTAGTTTGACGTGCTGATCGCAACGGTACCATTGGATCGGGTGGATTTGATGTATTTTTCGATTCAGCCCAATTTGATGGAAATAACTATATTGACCGAAACTGCATTTTTACCGCATACATAAGTGAGCCGTCAAAGATGGTCTTTTGAATGTCATTTTTACCTATCGATTTTATGGCTTTTTCTGGCGTAGTTTGACGTGCTGATTGCAACAGTACCATTGGATCGGGTGGATTTGATGTATTTTTCGATTCAGCCCAATTTGATGAAAATAGCCGCTATTGGTCGAGAAGGCACTTCCAGCACATACATAAGTGAGCCGTCAAAAATGGTCTTTTGAATGTCATTTTTACCTATCGATTTTATGGCTTTTTCTGGCGTAGTTTGACGTGCTGATTGCAACGGTACCATTGCATCGGGTGGATTTGCTGTATTTTACGATTCAGCCAAATTTGATGGAAATAGCCAATATTGACCGAAAATGCTTTTCTCCCGCATACATAAGTGAGCCGTCAAAAATGGTCTTTTGAATGTCATTTTTACCTATCGATTTTATGGCTTTTTGTGGCATAGTTTGACGTGCTGATTGCAACGGTACCATTGGATCGGGTGGATTTGCTGTATTTTTCGATTCAGCCCAATTTGATGGAAATAGCCAAATTCTACCTAAAATGCATTTTTACCGCATACATAAGTGAGCCGTCAAAAATGGTCTTTTGAATGTCATTTTCACCTATGGATTTTATGGCTTTTTCTGGCGTAGTTTGACGTGCTGATTGCAACGGTACCATTGGATCGGGTGGATTTGATGTATTTTTCGATTCAGCCCAATTTGATGAAAATAGCCGCTATTGGTCGAGAAAGCACGTCCAGCACATACATAAGTTAGCCGTCAAAAATGGTCTTTTGAATGTCATTTTTACCTATGGATTTTATGGCTTTTTCTGGCGTAGTTTGACGTGCTGATTGCAACAGTACCATTGGATCGGGTGGATTTGAAGTATTTTTCGATTCAGCCCAATTTGATGGAAATAGCCAACATTGACCAAAAATGCATTTTTACTGCATACATAAGTGAGCCGTCAAAAATGGTCTTTTGAATGTCATTTTTAACTATGGATTTTATGGCTTTTTCTGGCGTAGTTTGACGTGCTGATTGCAACGGTACCATTGGATCGGGTGGATTTGCTGTATTTTTCGATTCAGCCAAATTTGATGGAAATAGCCAATATTGACTGAAAATGCATTTTCACCGCATACATAAGTGAGCCGTCAAAAATGGTCTTTTGAATGTCATTTTTACCTATCAATTTTATGGCTTTTTCTGGCATAGTTTGACGTGCTGATTGCAACGGTACCATTGGATTGGGTGGATTTGATGTATTTTTCGATTCAGCCCAATTTGATGGAAATAGCCAATATTGACCAAAAATGCATTTTTACCGCATACATAAGTGAGCCGTCAAAAATGGTCTTTTGAATGTCATTTTTACCTATGGATTTTATGGCTCTTTCTGGCGTAGTTTTATGTGCTGATTGCAACGGTACCATTGGATCGGGTGGATTTGATGTATTTTTGATTCAGCCCAATTTGATGGAAATAGCCAAAATTGACTTAAAATGCATTTTTACCGCATACATAAGTGAGCCGTCAATAATGGTCTTTTGAATGTCATTTTTAGCTATGGATTTTATGGCTTTTCCTTGCGTAGTTTGACGTGCTGATTGCAACGATACCATTGGATCGGGTGGATTTGATGTATTTTTCGATTCAGCCCAATTTGATGAAAATAGCCGCTATTGGTCGAAAAGGCACTTCCAGCACATACATAAGTGAGCCGTCAAAAATGGTCTTTTGAATGTCATTTTTACCTTTGGATTTTACGGCTTTTTCTGGCGTAGTTTGACGTGCTGATTGCAACGGTACCATTGGATCGGGTAGATTTGATGTATTTTTCGATTCAGCCCAATTTGATGAAAATAGCCGCTATTGATGGAGAAGGCACTTCCAGCATATACATAATTGAGCCGTCACAAATAGTCTTTTGAATGTCATTTTTACCTATCGATTTTATGGCTTTTTCTGGCGTAGTTTGACGTGCTGATTGCAACGGTACCATTGGATCGGGTGGATTTGATGTATTTTTCGATTCAGCCCAATTTGATGGAAATAGCCAATATTGACCAAAAATGCATTTTTTACCGCATACATAAGTGAGCCGTCAAAAATGGTCTTTTGAATGTCATTTTACCTATCGATTTTATGGCTTTTTCTGGCGTAGTTTGACGTGCTGATTGCAACGGTACCATTGGATCGGGTGGATTTGATGTATTTTTCGATTCAGCCCAATTTGATGGAAATAGCCGCTATTGGTGGAGAAGGCACTTCCAGCACATACATAAGTGAGCCGTCAAAAATGGTCTTTTGAATGTAATTTTTACCTATCGATTTTATGGCTTTTTCTGGCGTAGTTTGACGTGCTGATTGCAACGGTACCATTGGATCGGGTGGATTTGATGTATTTTTCGATTCAGCCCAATTTGATGGAAATAGCCAATATTGACCAAAAATGCATTTTTTACCGCATACATAAGTGAGCCGTCAAAAATGGTCTTTTGAATGTCATTTTACCTATCGATTTTATGGCTTTTTCTGGCGTAGTTTGACGTGCTGATTGCAACGGTACCATTGGATCGGGTGGATTTGATGTATTTTTCGATTCAGCCCAATTTGATGGAAATAGCCACTATTGGTGGAGAAGGCACTTCCAGCACATACATAAGTGAGCCGTCAAAAATGGTCTTTTGAATGTAATTTTTACCTATCGATTTTATGGCTTTTTCTGGCGTAGTTTGACGTGCTGATTGCAACGGTACCATTGGATCGGGTGGATTTGATGTATTTTTCGATTCAGCCCAATTTGATGAAAATAGCCAATATAGACCGAGAATGCATTTTTACTGCATACATAATTGAGCCGTCAAAAATGGTCTTTTGAATGTCATTTTTACCTATCGATTTCATGGCTTTTTCTGGCGTAGTTTGACGTGCTGATTGCAACAGTACCGTTGGATCGGGTGGATTTGATGTATTTTTCGATTCAGCCCAATTTCATGAAAATAGCCGCTATTGGTCGAGATGGCACTTCCAGCACATACATAAGTGAGCCGTCAGAAATGGTCTTTTGAATGTCATTTTTACCTATCGATTTTATGGCTTTTTCTGGCGTAGTTTGACGTGCTGATTGCAACGGTACCATTGGATCGGGTGGATTTGATGTATTTCTCGATTCAGCCCAATTTGATGAAAATAACCGCTATTGGTCGTGAAGGCACTTCCAGCACTAACATAATTGAGCCGTCAGAAATGGTCTTTTGAATGTCATTTTTACCTATCGATTTTATGGCTTTTTCAGGCATAGTTTGACGTGCTGATTGCAACGGTACCATTGGATCGGGTGGATTTGATGTATTTTTCGATTCAGCCCAATTTGATGGAAATAGCCAATATTGACCGAAAATGCATTTTTACCGCATACATAAGTGAGCCGTCAAAAATGGTCTTTTGAATGTCATTTTTACCTATCGATTTTATGGCTTTTTCTGGCGTAGTTTGACGTGCTGATTGCAACGGTACCATTGGATCGGATGGATTTGATGTATTTTTCGATTCAGCCCAATTTGATTGAAATAGCCGCTATTGGTGGAGAAGGCACTTCCAGCACATACATAAGTGAGCCGTCACGAATGGTTTTTTGAATGTCATTTTTACCTATCGATTTTATGGCTTTTTCTGGCGTAGTTTGACGTGCTGATTGCAACGGTACCATTGGATCGGGTGGATTTGATGTATTTTTCGATTCAGCCCAATTTGATGGAAATAGCCAATATAGACCGAAAATGCATTTTTACTTCATACATAAGTGAGCCGTCAAAAATGGTCTTTTGAATGTCATTTTTACCTATCGATTTTATGGCTTTTTCTGGCGTAGTTTGACGTGCTCATTGCAACGGTACCATTGGATCGGGTGGATTTGATGTATTTTTCGATTCAGCCCAATTTGATGAAAATAACCGCTATTGGCCAAGAAGGCACTTCCAGCACATACATAAGTGAGCCGTCAAAAATGGTCTTTTGAATGTCATTTTTACCTATCGATTTTATGGCTTTTTCTGGCGTAGTTTGACGTGCTGATTGCAACGGTACCATTGGATTGGGTGGATTTGATGTATTTTTCGATTCAGCCCAATTTGATGAAGTGAGCCGTCAAAAATGGTCTTTTGAATGTCATTTTTACCTATCGATTTTATGGCTTTTTCTGGCGTAGTTTGACGTGCTGATTGCAACGGAACCATTGGATCGGGTGGATTTGATGAATTTTCGATTCAGCCCAATTTAGTGAAAATAGCCGCTATTGGTCGACAAGGCACTTCCAGCACATACATAAGTGAGCCGTCAAAAATGGTCTTTTCAATGTCATTTTTACCTATCGATTTTATGGCTTTTTCTGGCGTAGTTTGACTTGCTGATTGCAACGGTACCATTGGATCGGGTGGATTTGATGTATTTTTCGATTCAGCTCAATTTGATGGAAATAGCCAATATTGACCGAAAATGCATTTTTACTGCATACATAAGTGAGCCGTCAAAAATGGTCTTTTGAATGTCATTTTTACCTTTCGATTTTATGGGTTTTTCTGGCGTAGTTTGACGTGCTGATTGCAACGGTACCATTGGATCGAGTGGATTTGATGTATTTTTCGATACAGCCCAATTTGATGAAAATAGCCGCTATCGGTCGAGGAGGCACTTCCAGCACATACATAAGTGATCTGTCAAAAATGGTCTTTTGAATGTCATTTTTACCTATCGATTTTGTGGCTTTTTCTGACGTAGTTTGACGTGCTGATTGCAACGGTACCATTGGATCGGGTGGATTTGATGTATTTTTCGATTCTGCCCAATTTGATGGACATAGCCAATATAGACCAAAAATGCATTTTTACCGCATACATAAGTGAGCCGTCAAAAATGGTCTTTTGAATGTCATTTTTACCTATGGATTTTATGGCTTTTTCTGGCGTAGTTTGACGTGCTGATTGCAACGGTACCATTGGATTGGGTGGATTTGATGTATTTTTCGATTCAGCCCAATTTGATGGAAATAGCCACTATTGGTCGAGAAGGCACTTCCAGCACATACATGAGTGAGCCGTCAAAAATGGTCTTTTGAATGTCATTTTTACCTATCGATTTCATGGCCCATTCTGGTGTAGTTTGACGTGCTGATTGCAACGGTACCATTGGATTGGGTGGATTCGATGTATTTTTCGATTCAGCCCAATTTGATGAAAATAGCCGCTATTGGTCGGGAAGGCACTACCAGCACATACATAAGTTAGCCGTCAAAAATGGTCTTTTGAATGTCATTTTTACCTATCGATTTTATGGCTTTTTCTGGCGTAGTTTGACGTGCTGATTGCAACGGTACCATTGGATCGGGTGGATTTGATGTATTTTTCGATTCAGCCCAATTTTATGGAAATAGCCAATATTGACCAAAAATGCATTTTTACTGCATACATAAGTGAGCTGTCAAAAATGGTCTTTTGAATGACATTTTTACCTATCGATTTTATGGCTTTTTCTGGCGTAGTTTGACGTGCTGATTGCAACGGTACCATTGGATCCGGTGGATTTGATGTATTTTTCGATTCAGCCTAATTTGATGAAAATAGCCGCTATTAGTCGAGAAGGCACCTCCAGCACATACATAAGTCAGCCGTCAAAAATGGTCTTTTGAATGTCATTTTTACCTATCGATTTTATGGCTTTTTCTAGCGTAGTTTGACGTGCTGATTGCAACGGTACCATTGGATTGGGTGGATTTGATGTATTTTTCAATTCAGCCCAATTTGAGTGAAATAGCCAATATTGACCAAAAATGCATTTTTACTGCATACATAAGTGAGCTGTCAAAAATGGTCTTTTGAATGTCATTTTTACCTATCGATTTTATGGCTTTTTCTGGCGTAGTTTGACGTGCTGATTGCAACGGTACCATTGGATCGGGTGGATTTGATGTATTTTTCGATTCAGCCAAATTTGATGAAAATAGCCGCTATTGGCCGAGAAGGCACTTCCAGCACATACATAAGTGATCTGTCAACAATGGTCTTTTGAATGTCATTTTTACCTATCGATTTTATGGCTTTTTCTGGTGTGTTTCTACGTGCTGATTGCAACGGTACCATTGGATCGGGTGGATTTGATGTATTTTTCGATTCAGCCCAATTTGATGGACATAGCCAATATAGACCAAAAATGCATTTTTACCGCATACATAAGTGAGCCGTCAAAAATGGTCTTTTGAATGTCATTTTTACCTATCGATTTTATGGCTTTTTCTGGCGTAGTTTGACGTGCTGATTGCAACGGTACCATTGGATCGGGTGGATTTGATGTATTTTTCGATTCAGCCAAATTTGATGGAAATAGCCGCTATTGGTCGAGAAGGCACTTCCAGCACATACATAAGTGAGCCGTCAAAAATGGTGTTTTGAATGTCATTTTTACCTATCGATTTTATGGCTTTTTCTGGTGTGTTTCTACGTGCTGATTGCAACGGTACCATTGGATCGGGTGGATTTGATGTATTTTTCGATTAAGCCCAATTTTATGAAGTGAGCCGTCAAAAATGGTTTTTTGAATGTCATTTTTACCTATCGATTTTATGGCTTTTTCTGGCGTAGTTTGACGTGCTGATTGCAACGGTACCATTGGATCGGGTGGATTTGATGTATTTTTCGATTCAGCCAAATTTAATGGAAATAGCCGCTTTTGGTCGAGAACGCACTTCCAGCACATACATAAGTGAGCCGTCAAAAATGGTCTTTTGAATGTCATTTTTAGCTATGGATTTTATGGCTTTTTCTGGCGTAGTTTGACGTGCTGATTGCAACGGTACAATTGGATCGGGTGGATTTGATGTATTTTTCGATTTAGCCCATTTTGATGGAAATAGCCAATATTGACCGAAAATGCATTTTTACTGAACACATAAGTGAGCCGTCCAAAATGGTCTTTTGAATGTCATTTTTACTTATCGATTTTATGGCTTTTTCTGGCGTAGTTTGACGTGCTGATTGCAACAGTACCATTGGATCGAGTGGATTTGATGTATTTTTCGATTCAGCCCAATTTTATGGAAATAGCCACTATTGGCCGAGAAGGCACTTCCAGCACATACATAAGTGAGCCGTCAAAAATGGTCTTTCGAATGTCATTTTTACTTATCGATTTTATGGCTTTTTTCTGGCGTAGTTTGACGTGCTGATTGCAACGGTACCATTGGATCGGGTGGATTTGATGTATTTTTCGATTCAGCCCATTTTGATGGAAATAGCCAATATTGACCAAAAATGCATTTTCACTGCATACATAAGTGAGCCGTCAAAAATGGTCTTTGAATGTCATTTTTACCTATCGATTTTATGGCTTTTTCTGGCGTAGTTTGACGTGCTGATCGCAACCAGTACCATTGGATCGAGTGGATTTGATGTATTTTTTGATTCATCCCAATTTGATGAAAATAGCCGCTATTGGCCGAGAAGGCACTTCCATCACATACATAAGTGAGCCGTCAAAAATGGTCTTTTGAATGTCATTTTAACCTATCGATTTCATGGCTTTTTCTGGCGTAGTTTGACGTGCTTATTGCAACGGTACCATTGGATCGGGTGGATTTGATGTATTTTTCGATTCAGCCCAATTTGATGGAAATAGCTGCTATTGGTCGAGAACGCACTTCCAGCACATACATAAGTGAGCCGTCAAAAATGGTCTTTTGAATGTCATTTTTACCTATCGATTTTATGGCTTTTTCTGGCGTAGTTTGACGTGCTGATTGCAACGGTACCATTGGATCGGGTGGATTTGATGTATTTTTCAATTCAGCCCAATTTGATGGAAATAGCCAATATTGGCCAAAAAGGCACTACCAGCACATACGTAAGTGAGCTGTCAGAAATTGTCTTTTGAATGTCATTTTTACCTATCGATTTTATGGCTTTTTCTGGCGTAGTTTCACATGCTGATTGCAACGGTACCATCAGATCGGGAGGATTTGATGTATTTTTCGATTCAGCCCAATTTGATGGGAATAGCCATTACTGACCGAAAATGCATTTTTACTGCATACATAAGTGAGCCGTCAAAAATGGTCTTTTGAATGTCATTTTTACCTATCGATTTTATGGCTTTTTCTGGCGTAGTTTGACATGCTGATTGCAACAGTACCATTGGATTGGGTGGATTTGACATATTTTCGATTCACCCAATTTTATGAAGTGAGCCGTCAAAAATGGTCTTTTGAATGTCATTTTTACCTATGGATTTTCTGGCTTTTTCTGGCGTAGTTTGACGTGCTGATTGCAACGGTACCATTGGATCGGGTGGATTTGATGTATTTTCCCTTCAGCCCAATTTGATGAAAATAGCCGCTATTGGTCGAGAAGGCACTTCCAGCACATACATAAGTGACCCGTCAAAAATGGTCTTTTGAATGATATTTTTACCTATCGATTTTATGGCTTTTTCTGGCGTAGTTTGACGTGCTGATTGCAACGGTACCATTGGATCGGGTGGATTTGATGTATTTTTCGATTCAGCCCAATTTGATTGAAAAAGCCAATATTGACCGAAAATGCATTTTTACTGCATACATAAGTGAGCCGTCAGAAATGGTCTTTTGAATGTCATTTTTACCTATGGATTTTATGGCTTTTTCTGGCGTAGTTTGACGTGCTGATTGCAACGGTACCATTGGATTGGGTGGATTTGCTGTATTTTTCGATTCAGCCCAATTTGATTAAAATAGCCACTATTGGTCGGGAAGGCACTACCAGCACATACATAATTCAGCCGTCAAAAATGGTCTTTTGAATGTCATTTTTACCTATGGATTTTATGGCTTTTTCTGGCGTAGTTTGACGTGCTGATTGCAACGGTACCATTGGATCGGGTGGATTTGATGTATTTTTTGATTCAGCCCAATTTGATGGAAATAGCCAATATTGACCGAAAATGCATTTTTACTGCATACATAAGTGAGCTTCCAAAAATGGTCTTTTGAATGTCATTTTTACCTATCGATTTTATGGCTTTTTCTGGTGTGTTTCTACGTGCTGATTGCAACGGTACCATTGGATCGGGTGGATTTGATGTATTTTTCGATTAAGCCCAATTTTATGAAGTGAGCCGTCAAAAATGGTGTTTTGAATGTCATTTTTACCTATCGATTTTATGGCTTTTTCTGGCGTAGTTTGACGTGCTGATTGCAACGGTACCATTGGATCGGGTGGATTTGATGTATTTTTCGATTCAGCCAAATTTAATGGAAATAGCCGCTTTTGGTCGAGAATGCACTTTCAGCACATACATAAGTGAGCCGTCAAAAATGGTCTTTTGAATGTCATTTTTACCTATCGATTTTATGGCTTTTTCTGGCGTAGTTTGACGTGCTGATTGCAACGGTACAATTGGATCGGGTGGATTTGATGTATTTTTGATTAAGCCCATTTTGATGGAAATAGCCAATATTGACCGAAAATGCATTTTTACTGCACACATAAGTGAGCTGTCAAAAATGGTCTTTTGAATGTCATTTTTACTTATCGATTTTATGGCTTTTTCTGGCGTAGTTTGACGTGCTGATTGCAACGGTACCATTGGATCGAGTGGATTTGATGTATTTTTCGATTCAGCCCAATTTTATGGAAATAGCCGCTATTGGCCGAGAAGGCACTTCCAGCACATACATAAGTGAGCTGTCAAAAATGGTCTTTTGAATGTCATTTTTACCTATGGATTTTATGGCTTTTTCTGGTGTAATTTGACGTGCTGATTGCAACGGTACCATTGGATCGGGTGGATTTGATGTATTTTTCAATTCAGCCCATTTTGATGGAAATAGCCAATATTGACCAAAAATGCATTTTCACTGCATACATAAGTGTGCCGTCAAAAATGGTCTTTTGAATGTCATTTTTACCTATCGATTTTATGGCTTTTTCTGGCGTAGTTTGACGTGCTGATCGCAACCAGTACCATTGGATCGAGTGGATTTGATGTATTTTTTGAAACAGCCCAATTTGATGAAAATAGCCGCTATTGGCCGAGAAAACACTTCCATCACATACATAAGTGGGCCGTCACAAATGGTCTTTTGAATGTCATTTTTACCTATCAATTTCATGGCTTTTTCTGGCGTAGTTTGACGTGCTTATTGCAACAGTACCATTGGATCGGGTGGATTTGATGTATTTTTCGATTCAGCCCAATTTGATGGAAATAACCGCTATTGGTCGATAACGCACTTCCAGCACATACATAAGTGAGCCGTCAAAAATGGTCTTTTGAATGTCATTTTTACCTATCGATTTTATGGCTTTTTCTAGCGTAGTTTGACGTGCTGATTGCAACGGTACCATTGGATCGGGTGGATTTGATGTATTTTTCGATTCAGCCCAATTTGATGAAAATAGCCAATACTGACCGAAAATGCATTTTTACTGCATACATAAGTGAGCCGTCAAAAATGGTCTTTTGAATGTCATTTTTACCTATCGATTTTATGGCTTTTTCTGGCGTAGTTTGACATGCTGATTGCAACCGTACCATTGGATTGGGTGGATTTGACATATTTTCGATTCACCCAATTTTATGAAGTGAGCCGTCAAAAATGGTCTTTTGAATGTCATTTTTACCTATCGATTTTATGGCTTTTTCTGGCGTAGTTTGACGTGCTGATTGCAACGGTACCATTGGATCGGGTGGATTTGATGTATTTTTCGATTCAGCCCAATTTGATGAAAATAGCCGCTATTGGTCGAGAAGGCACTTCCAGCACATACATAAGTGAGCCGTCAACAATGGTCTTTTGAATGTCATTTTTACCTATCGATTTTATGGCTTTTTCTGGCGTAGTTTGACGTGCTGATTGCGCAACGGTACCATTGGATCGGGTGGATTTGATGTATATTTCGATTCAGCCTAATTTGATTGAAAAAGCCAATATTGACCGAAAATGCATTTTTACTGCATACATAAGTGAGCCGTCAGAAATGGTCTTTTGAATGTAATTTTTACCTATCGATTTTATGGCTTTTTCTGGCGTAGTTTGACGTGCTGATTGCAACGGTACCATTGGATTGGGTGGATTTGCTGTATTTTTCGATTCAGCCCAATTTGATTAAAATAGCCACTATTGGTCGGGAAGGCACTACCAGCACATACATAATTCAGCCGTCAAAAATGGTCTTTTGAATGTCATTTTAACCTATCGATTTCATGGCTTTTTCTGGCGTAGTTTGACGTGCTTATTGCAACGGTACCATTGGATCGGGTGGATTTGATGTATTTTTCGATTCAGCCCAATTTGATGGAAATAGCTGCTATTGGTCGAGAACGCACTTCCAGCACATACATAAGTGAGCCGTCAAAAATGGTCTTTTGAATGTCATTTTTACCTATCGATTTTATGGCTTTTTCTGGCGTAGTTTGACGTGCTGATTGCAACGGTACCATTGGATCGGGTGGATTTGATGTATTTTTCAATTCAGCCCAATTTGATGGAAATAGCCAATATTGGCCAAAAAGGCACTACCAGCACATACGTAAGTGAGCTGTCAGAAATTGTCTTTTGAATGTCATTTTTACCTATCGATTTTATGGCTTTTTCTGGCGTAGTTTCACATGCTGATTGCAACGGTACCATCAGATCGGGAGGATTTGATGTATTTTTCGATTCAGCCCAATTTGATGGGAATAGCCATTACTGACCGAAAATGCATTTTTACTGCATACATAAGTGAGCCGTCAAAAATGGTCTTTTGAATGTCATTTTTACCTATCGATTTTATGGCTTTTTCTGGCGTAGTTTGACATGCTGATTGCAACAGTACCATTGGATTGGGTGGATTTGACATATTTTCGATTCACCCAATTTTATGAAGTGAGCCGTCAAAAATGGTCTTTTGAATGTCATTTTTACCTATGGATTTTCTGGCTTTTTCTGGCGTAGTTTGACGTGCTGATTGCAACGGTACCATTGGATCGGGTGGATTTGATGTATTTTCCCTTCAGCCCAATTTGATGAAAATAGCCGCTATTGGTCGAGAAGGCACTTCCAGCACATACATAAGTGACCCGTCAAAATGGTCTTTTGAATGATATTTTTACCTATCGATTTTATGGCTTTTTCTGGCGTATTTGACGTGCTGATTGCAACGGTACCATTGGATCGGGTGGATTTGATGTATTTTTCGATTCAGCCCAATTTGATTGAAAAAGCCAATATTGACCGAAAATGCATTTTTACTGCATACATAAGTGAGCCGTCAGAAATGGTCTTTTGAATGTCATTTTTACCTATGGATTTTATGGCTTTTTCTGGCGTAGTTTGACGTGCTGATTGCAACGGTACCATTGGATTGGGTGGATTTGCTGTATTTTTCGATTCAGCCCAATTTGATTAAAATAGCCACTATTGGTCGGGAAGGCACTACCAGCACATACATAATTCAGCCGTCAAAAATGGTCTTTTGAATGTCATTTTTACCTATGGATTTTATGGCTTTTTCTGGCGTAGTTTGACGTGCTGATTGCAACGGTACCATTGGATCGGGTGGATTTGATGTATTTTTTGATTCAGCCCAATTTGATGGAAATAGCCAATATTGACCGAAAATGCATTTTTACTGCATACATAAGTGAGCTTCCAAAAATGGTCTTTTGAATGTCATTTTTACCTATCGATTTTATGGCTTTTTCTGGTGTGTTTCTACGTGCTGATTGCAACGGTACCATTGGATCGGGTGGATTTGATGTATTTTTCGATTAAGCCCAATTTTATGAAGTGAGCCGTCAAAAATGGTGTTTTGAATGTCATTTTTACCTATCGATTTTATGGCTTTTTCTGGCGTAGTTTGACGTGCTGATTGCAACGGTACCATTGGATCGGGTGGATTTGATGTATTTTTCGATTCAGCCGAATTTAATGGAAATAGCCGCTTTTGGTCGAGAATGCACTTCCAGCACATACATAAGTGAGCCGTCAAAAATGGTCTTTTGAATGTCATTTTTACCTATCGATTTTATGGCTTTTTCTGGCGTAGTTTGACGTGCTGATTGCAACGGTACAATTGGATCGGGTGGATTTGATGTATTTTTGATTAAGCCCATTTTGATGGAAATAGCCAATATTGACCGAAAATGCATTTTTACTGCACACATAAGTGAGCTGTCAAAAATGGTCTTTTGAATGTCATTTTTACTTATCGATTTTATGGCTTTTTCTGGCGTAGTTTGACGTGCTGATTGCAACGGTACCATTGGATCGAGTGGATTTGATGTATTTTTCGATTCAGCCCAATTTTATGGAAATAGCCGCTATTGGCCGAGAAGGCACTTCCAGCACATACATAAGTGAGCTGTCAAAAATGGTCTTTTGAATGTCATTTTTACCTATGGATTTTATGGCTTTTTCTGGTGTAATTTGACGTGCTGATTGCAACGGTACCATTGGATCGGGTGGATTTGATGTATTTTTCAATTCAGCCCATTTTGATGGAAATAGCCAATATTGACCAAAAATGCATTTTCACTGCATACATAAGTGTGCCGTCAAAAATGGTCTTTTGAATGTCATTTTTACCTATCGATTTTATGGCTTTTTCTGGCGTAGTTTGACGTGCTGATCGCAACCAGTACCATTGGATCGAGTGGATTTGATGTATTTTTTGAAACAGCCCAATTTGATGAAATAGCCGCTATTGGCCGAGAAAACACTTCCATCACATACATAAGTGGGCCGTCACAAATGGTCTTTTGAATGTCATTTTTACCTATCAATTTCATGGCTTTTTCTGGCGTAGTTTGACGTGCTTATTGCAACAGTACCATTGGATCGGGTGGATTTGATGTATTTTTCGATTCAGCCCAATTTGATGGAAATAACCGCTATTGGTCGATAACGCACTTCCAGCACATACATAAGTGAGCCGTCAAAATGGTCTTTTGAATGTCATTTTTACCTATCGATTTTATGGCTTTTTCTAGCGTAGTTTGACGTGCTGATTGCAACGGTACCATTGGATCGGGTGGATTTGATGTATTTTTCGATTCAGCCCAATTTGATGAAAATAGCCAATACTGACCGAAAATGCATTTTTACTGCATACATAAGTGAGCCGTCAAAATGGTCTTTTGAATGTCATTTTTACCTATCGATTTTATGGCTTTTTCTGGCGTAGTTTGACATGCTGATTGCAACCGTACCATTGGATTGGGTGGATTTGACATATTTTCGATTCACCCAATTTTATGAAGTGAGCCGTCAAAAATGGTCTTTTGAATGTCATTTTTACCTATCGATTTTATGGCTTTTTCTGGCGTAGTTTGACGTGCTGATTGCAACGGTACCATTGGATCGGGTGGATTTGATGTATTTTTCGATTCAGCCCAATTTGATGAAAATAGCCGCTATTGGTCGAGAAGGCACTTCCAGCACATACATAAGTGAGCCGTCAACAATGGTCTTTTGAATGTCATTTTTACCTATCGATTTTATGGCTTTTTCTGGCGTAGTTTGACGTGCTGATTGCAACGGTACCATTGGATCGGGTGGATTTGATGTATATTTCGATTCAGCCTAATTTGATTGAAAAAGCCAATATTGACCGAAAATGCATTTTTACTGCATACATAAGTGAGCCGTCAGAAATGGTCTTTTGAATGTAATTTTTACCTATCGATTTTATGGCTTTTTCTGGCGTAGTTTGACGTGCTGATTGCAACGGTACCATTGGATTGGGTGGATTTGCTGTATTTTTCGATTCAGCCCAATTTGATTAAAATAGCCACTATTGGTCGGGAAGGCACTACCAGCACATACATAATTCAGCCGTCAAAAATGGTCTTTTGAATGTCATTTTTACCTATGGATTTTATGGCTTTTTCTGGCGTAGTTTGACGTGCTGATTGCAACGGTACCATTGGATCGGGTGGATTTGATGTATTTTTTGATTCAGCCCAATTTGATGGAAATAGCCAATATTGACCGAAAATGCATTTTTACTGCATACATAAGTGAGCTTCCAAAAATGGTCTTTTGAATGTCATTTTTACCTATCGATTTTATGGCTTTTTCTGGTGTGTTTCTACGTGCTGATTGCAACGGTACCATTGGATCGGGTGGATTTGATGTATTTTTCGATTAAGCCCAATTTTATGAAGTGAGCCGTCAAAAATGGTGTTTTGAATGTCATTTTTACCTATCGATTTTATGGCTTTTTCTGGCGTAGTTTGACGTGCTGATTGCAACGGTACCATTGGATCGGGTGGATTTGATGTATTTTTCGATTCAGCCAAATTTAATGGAAATAGCCGCTTTTGGTCGAGAATGCACTTCCAGCACATACATAAGTGAGCCGTCAAAAATGGTCTTTTGAATGTCATTTTTACCTATCGATTTTATGGCTTTTTCTGGCGTAGTTTGACGTGCTGATTGCAACGGTACAATTGGATCGGGTGGATTTGATGTATTTTTGATTAAGCCCATTTTGATGGAAATAGCCAATATTGACCGAAAATGCATTTTTACTGCACACATAAGTGAGCTGTCAAAAATGGTCTTTTGAATGTCATTTTTACTTATCGATTTTATGGCTTTTTCTGGCGTAGTTTGACGTGCTGATTGCAACGGTACCATTGGATCGAGTGGATTTGATGTATTTTTCGATTCAGCCCAATTTTATGGAAATAGCCGCTATTGGCCGAGAAGGCACTTCCAGCACATACATAAGTGAGCTGTCAAAAATGGTCTTTTGAATGTCATTTTTACCTATGGATTTTATGGCTTTTTCTGGTGTAGTTTGACGTGCTGATTGCAACGGTACCATTGGATCGGGTGGATTTGATGTATTTTTCAATTCAGCCCATTTTGATGGAAATAGCCAATATTGACCAAAAATGCATTTTCACTGCATACATAAGTGAGCCGTCAAAAATGGTCTTTTGAATGTCATTTTTACCTATCGATTTTATGGCTTTTTCTGGCGTAGTTTGACGTGCTGATCGCAACCAGTACCATTGGATCGAGTGGATTTGATGTATTTTTTGAAACAGCCCAATTTGATGAAAATAGCCGCTATTGGCCGAGAAAACACTTCCATCACATACATAAGTGGGCCGTCACAAAGGGTCTTTTGAATGTCATTTTTACCTATCAATTTCATGGCTTTTTCTGGCGTAGTTTGACGTGCTTATTGCAACAGTACCATTGGATCGGGTGGATTTGATGTATTTTTCGATTCAGCCCAATTTGATGGAAATAACCGCTATTGGTCGATAACGCACTTCCAGCACATACATAAGTGAGCCGTCAAAAATGGTCTTTTGAATGTCATTTTTACCTATCGATTTTATGGCTTTTTCTAGCGTAGTTTGACGTGCTGATTGCAATGGTACCATTGGATCGGGTGGATTTGATGTATTTTTCGATTCAGCCCAATTTGATGAAAATAGCCAATACTGACCGAAAATGCATTTTTACTGCATACATAAGTGAGCCGTCAAAAATGGTCGTTTGAATGTCATTTTTACCTATCGATTTTATGGCTTTTTCTGGCGTAGTTTGACATGCTGATTGCAACCGTACCATTGGATTGGGTGGATTTGACATATTTTCGATTCACCCAATTTTATGAAGTGAGCCGTCAAAAATGGTCTTTTGAATGTCATTTTTACCTATCGATTTTATGGCTTTTTCTGGCGTAGTTTGACGTGCTGATTGCAACGGTACCATTGGATCGGGTGGATTTGATGTATTTTTCGATTCAGCCCAATTTGATGAAAATAGCCGCTATTGGTCGAGAAGGCACTTCCAGCACATACATAAGTGAGCCGTCAAAAATGGTCTTTTGAATGTCATTTTTACCTATCGATTTTATGGCTTTTTCTGGCGTAGTTTGACGTGCTGATTGCAACGGTACCATTGGATCGGGTGGATTTGATGTATATTTCGATTCAGCCTAATTTGATTGAAAAAGCCAATATTGACCGAAAATGCATTTTTACTGCATACATAAGTGAGCCGTCAGAAATGGTCTTTTGAATGTAATTTTTACCTATCGATTTTATGGCTTTTTCTGGCGTAGTTTGACGTGCTGATTGCAACGGTACCATTGGATCGGGTGGATTTGATGTATTTTTCGATTCAGCCCAATTTGATGAAAATAGCCACTATTGGCTGAGAAGGCACTTCCAGCACATACATAAGTGATCTGTCAACAATGGTCTTTTGAATGTCATTTTTACCTATCGATTTTATGGCTTTTTCTGACGTAGTTTGACGTGCTGATTGCAACGGTACCATTGGATCGGGAGGATTTGATGTATTTTTCGATTCAGCCCAATTTGATGGAAATAGCTGCTATTGGTCGAGAAGGCACTTCCAGCACATACATAAGTGAGCCGTCAAAAATGGTCTTTTGAATGTCATTTTTACCTATGGATTTTATGGCTTTTTCTGGTGTAGTTTGACGTGCTGATTGCAACGGTACCATTGGATCGGGTGGATTTGATGTATTTATCGATTCAGCCCAATTTGATGAAAATAGCCGCTATTGGTCGGGAAGGCACTACCAGCACATACATAATTGAGCTGTCAAAATCGGTCTTTTGAATGTCATTTTTACCTATCGATTTTATGGCTTTTTCTGGCATAATTTGACGTGCTGATTGCAACGGTACCATTGGATCGGGTTGATTTGATGTATTTTTCGATTCAGCCCAATTTGATTGAAATAGCCAATATTGACCAAAATGCATTTTTACTGCATACATAAGTGAGCTTTCAGAAATGGTCTTTTGAATGTCATTTTTACCTATCGATTTTATGGCTTTTTCTGGCGTAGTTTGACGTGCTGATTGCAACGGTACCATTGGATCGGATGGATTTGATGTATTTTTCGATCAAGCCCAATTTTATGAAGTGAGCCGTCAAAAATGGTCTTTTGAATGTCATTTTTACCTATCGATTTTATGGCTTTTTCTGGCGTAGTTTGACGTGCTGATTGCAACAGTACCATTGGATCGGGAGGATTTGATGTATTTTTCGATTCAGCCCAATTTGATGGAAATAGCCGCTATTGGTCGAGAAGGCACTTCCAGCACATACATAAGTGAGCCATCAAAAATGGTCTTTTGAATGTCATTTTTACCTATCGATTTTATGGCTTTTTCTGGTGTAGTTTGACGTGCTGATTGCAACGGTACCATTGGATCGGGTGGATTTGATGTATTTATCGATTCAGCCCAATTTGATGAAAATAGCCGCTATTGGTCGGGAAGGCACTTCCAGCACATACATAAGTGAGCCGTCAAAAATGGTCTTTTGAATGTAATTTTTACCTATGGATTTTATGGCTTTTTCTGGCGTAGTTTGACGTGCTGATTGCAACGGTACCATTGGATCGGGTGGAATTGATGTATTTTCCGATTCAGCCCAATTTGATGGAAATAGCCAAAATTGACCTAAAATGCATTTTTACTGCATACATAAGTGAGCCGTCAAAAATGGTCTTTTGAATGTCATTTTTACCTATCGATTTTATGGCTTTTTCTGGCGTAGTTTGACGTGCTGATTGCAACGGTACCATTGCATCGGGTGGATTTGATGTATTTTTGATTCAGCCCAATTTGATGAAAATAGCCGCTATTGGTCGAGAAGGCACTTCCAGCACATACATAAGTGAGCCGTCAAAAATGGTCTTTTGAATCTAATTTTTACCTATGGATTTTATGGTTTTTTCTGGCGTAGTTTGACGTGCTGATTGCAACGGTACCATTGCATCGGGTGGATTTGATGTATTTTTCGATTTAGCCCAATTTGATGGAAATAGCCAAAATTGACTGAAAATGCATTTTTACCGCATACATAACTGAGCCGTCAAAAATGGTCTTTTGAATGTCATTTTTACCTATCGATTTTATGGCTTTTTCTGACGTAGTTTAACGTGCTGATTGCAACGGTACCATTGGATCGGGAGGATTTGATGTATTTTTCGATTCAGCCCAATTTGATGGAAATAGCTGCTATTGGTCGAGAAGGCACTTCCAGCACATACATAAGTGAGCCGTCAAAAATGGTCTTTTGAATGTCATTTTTACCTATGGATTTTATGGCTTTTTCTGGTGTAGTTTGACGTGCTGATTGCAACGGTACCATTGGATCGGGTGGATTTGATGTATTTATCGATTCAGCCCAATTTGATGAAAATAGCCGCTATTGGTCGGGAAGGCACTACAAGCACATACATAATTGAGCCGTCAAAATCGGTCTTTTGAATGTCATTTTACCTATCGATTTTATGGCTTTTTCTGGCATAGTTTGACGTGCTGATTGCAACGGTACCATTGGATCGGGTTGATTTGATGTATTTTTCGATTCAGCCCAATTTGATGGAAATAGCCAATATTGACCAAAATGCATTTTTACTGCATACATAAGTGAGCTTTCAGAAATGGTCTTTTGAATGTCATTTTTACCTATCGATTTTATGGCTTTTTCTGGCGTAGTTTCACGTGCTGATTGCAACGGTACCATTGGATCAGATGGATTTGATGTATTTTTCGATCAAGCCCAATTTTATGAAGTGAGCCGTTAAAAATGGTCTTTTGAATGTCATTTTTACCTATCGATTTTATGGCTTTTTCTGGCGTAGTTTGACGTGCTGATTGCAACGGTACCATTGGATCGGGAGGATTTGATGTATTTTTCGATTCAATCCAATTTGATGGAAATAGCCGCTATTGGTCGAGAAGGCACTTCCAGCACATACATAAGTGAGCCATCAAAAATGGTCTTTTGAATGTCATTTTTACCTATCGATTTTATGGCTTTTTCTGGTGTAGTTTGACGTGCTGATTGCAACGGTACCATTGGATCGGGTGGATTTGATGTATTTATCGATTCAGCCCAATTTGATGAAAATAGCCGCTATTGGTCGGGAAGGCACTTCCAGCACATACATAAGTGAGCCGTCACAAATGGTCTTTTGAATGTCATTTTTACCTATGGATTTTATGGCTTTTTCTGGCGTAGTTTGACGTGCTGATTGCAACGGTACCATTGGATCGGGTGGATTTGATGTATTTTTCGATTCAGCCCAATTTGATGGAAATAGCCAAAATTGACCTAAAATGCATTTTTACTGCATACATAAGTGAGCCATCAAAAATGGTCTTTTGAATGTCATTTTTACCTATGGATTTTATGGCTTTTTCTGGCGTAGTTTGACGTGCTGATTGCAACGGTACCATTGGATCGGGTGGATTTGATGTATTTTTTGATTCAGCCCAATTTGATGAAAATAACCGCTATTGGTCGAGAAGGCACTTCAAGCACATACATAAGTGAGCCGTCAAAAATGGTCTTTTGAATGTCATTTTTACCTATGGATTTTATGGCTTTTTCTGGCGTAGTTTGACGTGCTGATTGCAACGGTACCATTGGATCGGGTGGATTTGATGTATTTTTCGATTCAGCCCAATTTGATGGAAATAGTCAATATTGACCGAAAATGCATTTTTACCCTATACATAAGTGAGCTGTCAAAAATGGTCTTTTGAATGTCATTTTTACCTATGGATTTTATGGCTTTTTCTGGCGTAGTTTGACGTGCTGATTGCAACGGTACCATTGGATCGGGTGGATTTGATGTATTTTTTGATTCAGCCCAATTTGATGAAAATAGCCGCTATTAGTCGAGAAGGCACTTCCAACACATACATAAGTGACCCATCAAAAATGGTCTTTTGAATGTCATTTTTACCTATGGATTTTATGGCTTTTTCTGGCGTAGTTTGACGTCCTGATTGCAACGGTACCATTGGATCGGGTGGATTTGATGTATTTTTCGATTCAGCCCAATTTGATGAAAATAGCCACGATTGGTCGAGAAGGCACTTCCAGCACATACATAAGTGAGCCGTCAAAAATGGTCTTTTGAATGTCATTTTTACCTATGGATTTTATGGCTTTTTCTGGCGTAGTTTGACGTGCTGATTGCAACGGTACCATTGGATCGGGTGGATTTGATGTATTTTTCGATTCAGCCCAATTTGATGGAAATAGCCGCTATTGGTCGAGAAGGCACTTCCAGCACATACATAAGTGAGCCGTCAAAAATGGTCTTTTGAATGTCATTTTTACCTATGGATTTTATGGCTTTTTCTGGCGTAGTTTGACGTGCTGATTGCAACAGTACCATTGGATCGGGTGGATTTGATGTATTTTTCGATTCAGCCCAATTTGATGGAAATAGCCAAAATTGACCTAAAATGCATTTTTACTGCATACATAAGTGAGCCGTCAAAAATGGTCTTTTGAATGTCATTTTTACCTATGGATTTTATGGCTTTTTCTGGCGTAGTTTGACGTGCTGATTGCAACGGTACCATTGGATCGGGTGGATTTGATGTATTTTTTGATTCAGCCCAATTTGATGAAAATAACCGCTATTGGTCGAGAAGGCACTTCAAGCACATACATAAGTGAGCCGTCAAAAATGGTCTTTTGAATGTCATTTTTACCTATGGATTTTATGGCTTTTTCTGGCGTAGTTTGACGTGCTGATTGCAACGGTACCATTGGATCGGGTGGATTTGATGTATTTTTCGATTCAGCCCAATTTGATGGAAATAGTCAATATTGACCGAAAATGCATTTTTACCCTATACATAAGTGAGCTGTCAAAAATGGTCTTTTGAATGTCATTTTTACCTATGGATTTTATGGCTTTTTCTGGCGTAGTTTGACGTGCTGATTGCAACGGTACCATTGGATCGGGTGGATTTGATGTATTTTTTGATTCAGCCCAATTTGATGAAAATAGCCGCTATTGGTCGAGAAGGCACTTCCAGCACATACATAAGTGAGCCTTCAAAAATGGTCTTTTGAATGTCATTTTTACCTATGGATTTTATGGCTTTTTCTGGCGTAGTTTGACGTGCTGATTGCAACAGTACCATTGGATCGGGTGGATTTGATGTATTTTTCAATTCAGCCCAATTTGATGGAAATAGCCAAAATTGACCTAAAATGCATTTTTACTGCATACATAAGTGACCCATCAAAAATGGTCTTTTGAATGTCATTTTTACCTATGGATTTTATGGCTTTTTCTGGCGTAGTTTGACGTCCTGATTGCAACGGTACCATTGGATCGGGTGGATTTGATGTATTTTTCGATTCAGCCTAATTTGATGAAAATAGCCGCTATTGGTCGAGAAGGCACTTCCAGCACATACATCAGTGAGCCGTCAAAAATGGTCTTTTGAATGTCATTTTACCTATGGATTTTATGGCTTTTTCTGGCGTAGTTTGACGTGCTGATTGCAACGGTACCATTGGATCGGGTGGATTTGATGTATTTTTCGATTCAGCCCAATTTGATGGAAATAGCCAATATTGACCGAAAATGCATTTTTACCATATACATAAGTGAGCCGTCAAAAATGGTCTTTTGAATGTCATTTTTACCTATGGATTTTATGGCTTTTTCTGGCGTAGTTTGACGTGCTTATTGCAACGGTAACATTGGATCGTGTGGATTTGATGTATTTTTCGATTCAGCCCAATTTGATGGAAATAGCCAATATTGACCGAAAATGCATTTTTACCATATACATAAGTGAGCCGTCAAAAATGGTCTTTTGAATGTCATTTTTACCTATGGATTTTATGGCTTTTTCTGGCGTAGTTTGACGTGCTGATTGCAACGGTACCATTGGATCGGGTGGATTTGATGTATTTTTCGATTCAGCCCAATTTGATTGAAATAGCCAAAATTGACTGAAAATGCATTTTTTACCGCATACATAACTGAGCCGTCAAAATGGTCTTTTGAATGTCATTTTTACCCATCGATTTTATGGCTTTTTCTGGCGTAGTTTGACGTGCTGATTGCAACGGTACCATTGGATCGGGTGGATTTGCTGTATTTTTCGATTCAGCCCAATTTGATGAAAATAGCCATTATTGGTCGAGAAGGCACTTCCAGCACATACATAAGTGAGCCGTCAAAAATGGTCTTTTGAATGTCATTTTTACCTATGGATTTTATGGCTTTTTCTGGCGTAGTTTGACGTGCTGATTGCAACAGTACCATTGGATCGGGTGGATTTGATGTATTTTTCGATTCAGCCCAATTTGATGAAAATAGCCGCTATTGGTCGAGAAGGCGCTTCCAGCACATACATAAGTGAGCCTTCACAAATGGTCTTTTGAATGTCATTTTTACCTATCGATTTTATGGCTTTTTCTGGCGTAGTTTGACGTCCTGATTGCAACGGTACCATTGGATCGGGTGGATTTGATGTATTTTTCGATTCAGCCCAATTTGATGAAAATAGCCGCTATTGGTCGAGAAGGCACTTCCAGCACATACATCAGTGAGCCATCAAAAAATGGTCTTTTGAATGTCATTTTTACCTATGGATTTTATGGCTTTTTCTGGCGTAGTTTGACGTGCTGATTGCAACAGTACCATTGGATCGGGTGGATTTGATGTATTTTTCGATTCAGCCCAATTTGATGAAAATAGCCGCTATTGGTCGAGAAGGCGCTTCCAGCACATACATAAGTGAGCCTTCACAAATGGTCTTTTGAATGTCATTTTTACCTATCGATTTTATGGCTTTTTCTGGCGTAGTTTGACGTCCTGATTGCAACGGTACCATTGGATCGGGTGGATTTGATGTATTTTTCGATTCAGCCCAATTTGATGAAAATAGCCGCTATTGGTCGAGAAGGCACTTCCAGCACATACATCAGTGAGCCATCAAAAATGGTCTTTTGAATGTCATTTTTACCTATGGATTTTATGGCTTTTTCTGGCGTAGTTTGACGTGCTGATTGCAACGGTACCATTGGATCGGGTGGATTTGATGTATTTTTCGATTCAGCCCAATTTGATGGAAATAGCCAATATTGACCGAAAATGCATTTTTACCCTATACATAAGTGAGCCGTCAAAAATGGTCTTTTGAATGTCATTTTTACCTATGGATTTTATGGCTTTTTCTGGCGTAGTTTGACGTGCTGATTGCAACGGTACCATTGGATCGTGTGGATTTGATGTATTTTTCGATTCAGCCCAATTTGATGAAAATAGCCGCTATTGGTCGAGAAGGCACTTCCAGCACATACATAAGTGAGCTGTCAAAAATGGTCTTTTGAATGTCATTTTTACCTATGGATTTTATGGCTTTTTCTGGCGTAGTTTGACGTGCTGATTGCAACGGTACCATTGGATCGGGTGGATTTGATGTATTTTTCGATTCAGCCCAATTTGATGGAAATAGCCAAAATTGACCTAAAATGCATTTTTACTGCATACATAAGTGAGCCGTCAAAAATGGTCTTTTGAATGTCATTTTTACCTATCGATTTTATGGCTTTTTCTGGCGTAGTTTGACGTGCTGATTGCAACGGTACCATTGGATCGGGTGGATTTGATGTATTTTCCGATTCAGCCCAGTTTGATGAAAATAGCCGCTATTGGTGGAGAAGGCACTTCCAGCACATACATAAGTGAGCCTTCAAAAATGGTCTTTTGAATGTCATTTTTACCCATGGATTTTATGGCTTTTTCTGGCGTAGTTTGACGTGCTGATTGCAACAGTACCATTGGATCGGGTGGATTTGATGTATTTTTCAATTCAGCCCAATTTGATGGAAATAGCCAAAATTGACCTAAAATGCATTTTTACTGCATACATAAGTGACCCATCAAAAATGGTCTTTTGAATGTCATTTTTACCTATCGATTTTATGGCTTTTTCTGGCGTAGTTTGACGTGCTGATTGCAACGGTACCATTGGATCGGGTGGATTTGATGTATTTTTCGATTCAGCCCAATTTGATGAAAATAGCCGCTATTGGTCGAGAAGGCACTTCCAGCACATACATAAGTGAGCTGTCAAAAATGGTCTTTTGAATGTCATTTTTACCTATGGATTTTATGGCTTTTTCTGGCGTAGTTTGACGTGCTGATTGCAACGGTACCATTGGATCGGGTGGATTTGATGTATTTTTCGATTCAGCCCAATTTGATGGAAATAGCCAAAATTGACCTAAAATGCATTTTTACTGCATACATAAGTGAGCCGTCAAAAATGGTCTTTTGAATGTCATTTTTACCTATGGATTTTATGGCTTTTTCTGGCGTAGTTTGACGTGCTGATTGCAACGGTACCATTGGATCGGGTGGATTTGATGTATTTTCCGATTCAGCCCAGTTTGATGAAAATAGCCGCTATTGGTGGAGAAGGCACTTCCAGCACATACATAAGTGAGCCTTCAAAAATGGTCTTTTGAATGTCATTTTTACCTATGGATTTTATGGCTTTTTCTGGCGTAGTTTGACGTGCTGATTGCAACAGTACCATTGGATCGGGTGGATTTGATGTATTTTTCAATTCAGCCCAATTTGATGGAAATAGCCAAAATTGACCTAAAATGCATTTTTACTGCATACATAAGTGACCCATCAAAAATGGTCTTTTGAATGTCATTTTTACCTATCGATTTTATGGCTTTTTCTGGCGTAGTTTGACGTGCTGATTGCAACGGTACCATTGGATCGTGTGGATTTGATGTATTTTTCGATTCAGCCCAATTTGATGAAAATAGCCGCTATTGGTCGAGAAGGCACTTCCAGCACATACATCAGTGAGCCGTCAAAAATGGTCTTTTGAATGTCATTTTTACCTATGGATTTTATGGCTTTTTCTGGCGTAGTTTGACGTGCTGATTGCAACGGTACCATTGGATCGGGTGGATTTGATGTATTTTTCGATTCAGCCCAATTTGATGGAAATAGACAATATTGACCGAAAATGCGTTTTTTACCATATACATAAGTGAGCCGTCAAAAATGGTCTTTTGAATGTCATTTTTACCTATGGATTTTATGGCTTTTTCTGGCGTAGTTTGACGTGCTTATTGCAACGGTACCATTGGATCGTGTGGATTTGATGTATTTTTCGATTCAGCCCAATTTGATGAAAATAACCGCTATTGGTCGAGAAGGCACTTCCAGCACATACATAAGTGAGCTGTCAAAAATGGTCTTTTGAATGTCATTTTTACCTATGGATTTTCTGGCTTTTTCTGGCGTAGTTTGACGTGCTGATTGCAACGGTACCATTGGATCAGGTGGATTTGATGTATTTTTTGATTCAGCCCAATTTGATGGAAATAGCCAAAATTGACCTAAAATGCATTTTTACTGCATACATAAGTGACCCATCAAAAATGGTCTTTTGAATGTCATTTTTACCTATGGATTTTATGGCTTTTTCTGGCGTAGTTTGACGTGCTGATTGCAACGGTACCATTGGATCGGGTGGATTTGATGTATTTTTCGATTCAGCCCAATTTGATGAAAATAACCGCTATTGGTCGAGAAGGCACTTCAAGCACATACATAAGTGAGCCGTCAAACATGGTCTTTTGAATGTCATTTTTACCTATGGATTTTATGGCTTTTTCTGGCGTAGTTTGACGTGCTGATTGCAACGGTACCATTGGATCGGGTGGATTTGATGTATTTTTCGATTCAGCCCAATTTGATTGAAATAGCCAAAATTGACTGAAAATGCATTTTTACCGCATACATAACTGAGCCGTCAAAATGGTCTTTTGAATGTCATTTTTACCCATCGATTTTATGGCTTTTTCTGGCGTAGTTTGACGTGCTGATTGCAACGGTACCATTGGATCGGGTGGATTTGCTGTATTTTTCGATTCAGCCCAATTTGATGAAAATAGCCATTATTGGTCGAGAAGGCACTTCCAGCACATACATAAGTGAGCCGTCAAAAATGGTCTTTTGAATGTCATTTTTACCTATGGATTTTATGGCTTTTTCTGGCGTAGTTTGACGTGCTGATTGCAACGGTACCATTGGATCGAGTGGATTTGATGTATTTTTCGATTCAGCCCAATTTGATGAAAATAGCCAAAATTGACCTAAAATGCATTTTTACTGCATACATAAGTGAGCTGTCAAAAATGGTCTTTTGAATGTCATTTTTACCTATGGATTTTATGGCTTTTTCTGGCGTAGTTTGACGTGCTGATTGCAACAGTACCATTGGATCGGGTGGATTCGATGTATTTTTCGATTCAGCCCAATTTGATGAAAATAGCCGCTATTGGTCGAGAAGGCGCTTCCAGCACATACATAAGTGAGCCTTCACAAATGGTCTTTTGAATGTCATTTTTACCTATCGATTTTATGGCTTTTTCTGGCGTAGTTTGACGTGCTGATTGCAACGGTACCATTGGATCGGGTGGATTTGATGTATTTTCCGATTCAGCCCAGTTTGATGAAAATAGCCGCTATTGGTCGAGAAGGCACTTCCAGCACATACATAAGTGAGCCTTCAAAAATGGTCTTTTGAATGTCATTTTTACCTATGGATTTTATGGCTTTTTCTGGCGTAGTTTGACGTGCTGATTGCAACAGTACCATTGGATCTGGTGGATTTGATGTATTTTTCAATTCAGCCCAATTTGATGGAAATAGCCAAAATTGACCTAAAATGCATTTTTACTGCATACATAAGTGACCCATCAAAAATGGTCTTTTGAATGTCATTTTTACCTATCGATTTTATGGCTTTTTCTGGCGTAGTTTGACGTGCTGATTGCAACGGTACCATTGGATCGGGTGGATTTGATGTATTTTCCGATTCAGCCCAGTTTGATGAAAATAGCCGCTATTGGTCGAGAAGGCACTTCCAGCACATACATAAGTGAGCCTTCAAAAATGGTCTTTTGAATGTCATTTTTACCTATGGATTTTATGGCTTTTTCTGGCGTAGTTTGACGTGCTGATTGCAACAGTACCATTGGATCTGGTGGATTTGATGTATTTTTCAATTCAGCCCAATTTGATGGAAATAGCCAAAATTGACCTAAAATGCATTTTTACTGCATACATAAGTGACCCATCAAAAATGGTCTTTTGAATGTCATTTTTACCTATCGATTTTATGGCTTTTTCTGGCGTAGTTTGACGTGCTGATTGCAACGGTACCATTGGATCGGGTGGATTTGATGTATTTTTCGATTCAGCCCAATTTGATGAAAATAGCCGCTATTGGTCGAGAAGGCATTTCCAGCACATACATCAGTGAGCCGTCAAAAATGGTCTTTTGAATGTCATTTTTACCTATGGATTTTATGGCTTTTTCTGGCGTAGTTTGACGTGCTGATTGCAACGTTACCATTGGATCGGGTGGATTTGATGTATTTTTCGATTCAGCCCAATTTGATGGAAATAGCCAATATTGACCGAAAATGCATTTTTACCCATACATAAGTGAGCCGTCAAAAATGGTCTTTTGAATGTCATTTTTACCTATGGATTTTATGGCTTTTTCTGGCGTAGTTTGACGTGCTGATTGCAACGGTACCATTGGATCGTGTGGATTTGATGTATTTTTCGATTCAGCCCAATTTGATGAAAATAGCCGCTATTGGTCGAGAAGGCACTTCCAGCACATACATAAGTGAGCCGTCACAAATGGTCTTTAGAATGTCATTTTTACCTATGGATTTTATGGCTTTTTCTGGCGTAGTTTGACGTGCTGATTGCAACGGTACCATTGGATCAGGTGGATTTGCTGTATTTTTCGATTCAGCCCAATTTGATGAAAATAGCCAATATTGACCAAAAATGCATTTTTACCGCATACATAAGTGAACCGTCAAAAATGGTATTGTGAATGTCATTTTTACCTATGGATTTTATGGCTTTTTCTGGCGTAGTTTGACGTGCTGATTGCAACGGTACCATTGGATCGGGTGGATTTGATGTATTTTTCGATTCAGCCCAATTTGATGAAAATAGCCGCTATTGGTCGAGAAGGCACTTCCAGCACATACATAAGTGAGCCGTCACAAATGGTCTTTAGAATGTCATTTTTACCTATGGATTTTATGGCTTTTTCTGGCGTAGTTTGACGTGCTGATTGCAACGGTACCATTGGATTGGGTGGATTTGATGTATTTTTCGATTCACCCCAATTTGATGAAAATAGCCAATATTGACCAAAAATGCATTTTTACCGCATACATAAGTGAACCATCAAAAATGGTATTGTGAATGTCATTTTTACCTATGGATTTTATGGCTTTTTCTGGCGTAGTTTGACGTGCTGATTGCAACGGTACCATTGGATCGGGTGGATTTGATGTATTTTTCGATTCAGCCCAATTTGATGAAAATAGCCGCTATTGGTCGAGAAGGCACATCCAGCACATACATAAGTGAGCCGTCAAAAATGGTCTTTTGAATGTCATTTTTAACTATGGATTTTATGGCTTTTTCTGGTGTAGTTTGACGTGCTGATTGCAACGGTACCATTGGATCTGGTGGATTTGCTGTATTTTTCGATTCAGCCCAATTTGATGAAAATAGCCAAAATTGACTTAAAATGCATTTTTACTGCATACATAAGTGAGCCGTCAAAAATGGTCTTTTGAATGTCATTTTTACCTATGGATTTTATGGCTTTTTCTGGCGTAGTTTGACGTGCTGATTGCAACAGTACCATTGGATCGGGTGGATTTGATGTATTTTTCGATTCAGCCCAATTTGATGAAAATAGCCGCTATTGGTCGAGAAGGCCCTTCCAGCACATACATAAGTGAGCCTTCACAAATGGTCTTTTGAATGTCATTTTTACCAATGGATTTTATGGCTTTTTCTGGCGTAGTTTGACGTGCTGATTGCAACTGTACCATTGGATCGGGTGGATTTGATGTATTTTTCGATTCAGCCCAATTTGATGAAAATAGCCGCTATTGGTCGAGAAGGCACTTCCAGCACATACATAAGTGAGCCGTCACAAATGGTCTTTTGAATGTCATTTTTACCTATGGATTTTATGGCTTTTTCTGGCGTAGTTTGACGTGCTGATTGCAACGGTACCATTGGATCGGGTGGATTTGATGTATTTTTCGATTCAGCCCAATTTGATGAAAATAGCCAATATTGATAAAAAATGCATTTTTACCGCATACATAAGTGAACCCTCAAAAATGGTATTGTGAATGTCATTTTTACCTCTGGATTTTATGGCTTTTTCTGGCGTAGTTTGACGTGCTGATTGCAACGGTACCATTGGATCGGGTGGATTTGATGTATTTTTCGATTCAGCCCAATTTGATGAAAGTAGCCGCTATTGGTCGAGAAGGCACATCCAGCACATACATAAGTGAGCCGTCAAAAATGGTCTTTTGAATGTAATTTTTACCTATCGATTTTATGGCTTTTTCTGGCGTAGTTTGACGTGCTGATTGCAACGGTACCATTGGATTGGATGGATTTGATGTATTTTTCGATTCAGCCCATTTTGATGAAAATAGCCACTATTGACCAAAAATGCATTTTTACCGCATACATAAGAGGACCGTCAAAAATGGTATTGTGAATGTCATTTTTACCTATGGATTTTATGGCTTTTTCTGGCGTAGTTTGACGTGCTGATTGCAACGGTACCATTGGATCGGGTGGATTTGATGTATTTTTCGATTCAGCCCAATTTGATGAAAATAGCCGCTATTGGTCGAGAAGGCAGATCCAGCACATACATAAGTGAGCCGTCAAAAATGGTCTTTTGAATGTCATTTTTACCTATGGATTTTATGGCTTTTTCTGGCGTAGTTTGACGTGCTGATTGCAACGGTACCATTGGATCGGGTGGATTTGATGTATTTTTCGATTCAGCCCAATTTGATGGAAATTGCCAATATTGACCAAAAATGCATTTTTACCGCATACATAAGTGAGCCGTCAAAAATGGTATTGTGAATGTCATTCTTACCTCTGGATTTTATAGCTTTTTCTGGCGTAGTTTGACGTGCTGATTGCAACGGTACCATTGGATCGGGTGGATTTGATGTATTTTTCGATTCAGCCCAATTTGATGAAAATAGCCGCTATTGGTCGAGAAGGCACACCCAGCACATACATAAGTGAGCCGTCAAAAATGTTCTTTTGAATGTCATTTTTACCTATCGATTTTATGGCTTTTTCTGGCGTAGTTTGACGTGCTGATTGCAACGGTACCATTGGATCGGGTGGATTTGATGTATTTTTCGATTCAGCCCAATTTGATGAAAATAGCCAAAATTGACCTAAAATGCATTTTTACTGCATACATAAGTGAGCCGTCAAAAATGGTCTTTTGAATGTCATTTTTACCTATGGATTTTATGGCTTTTTCTGGCGTAGTTTGACGTGCTGATTGCAACAGTACCATTGGATCGGGTGGATTTGATGTATTTTTCGATTCAGCCCAATTTGATGAAAATAGCCGCTATTGGTCGAGAAGGCCCTTCCAGCACATACATAAGTGAGCCTTCACAAATGGTCTTTTGAATGTCATTTTTACCTATGGATTTTATGGCTTTTTCTGGCGTAGTTTGACGTGCTGATTGCAACGGTACCATTGGATTGGGTGGATTTGATGTATTTTTCGATTCAGCCCAATTTGATGAGATTAGCCGCTGTTGGTCGAGAAGGCACATCCAGCACATACATAAGTGAGCCGTCAAAAATTGTCTTTTGAATGTCGTTTTTACCAATGGATTTTATGGCTTTTCCTGGCGTAGTCTGACGTGCTGATTGCAAAGGTACCATTGGATTGGGTGGATTTGATGTATTTTTCGATTCAGCCCAATTTGATTAAAATAGCCAATATTGACCAATAGTGCATTTTTACCGCATACATAAGTGAACCGTCAAAAATGGTATTGTGAATGTCATTTTTACCTATGGATTTTATGGCTTTTTCTGGCGTAGTTTGACGTGCTGATTGCAACGGTACCATTGGATCGGGTGGATTTGATGTATTTTTCGATTCAGCCCAATTTGATGAAAATAGCCGCTATTGGTCGAGAAGGCACTTCCAGCACATACATAAGTGAGCCGTCAAAAATGGTCTTTTGAATGTCATTTTTAACTATGGATTTTATGGCTTTTTCTGGTGTAGTTTGACGTGCTGATTGCAACGGTACCATTGGATCGGGTGGATTTGCTGTATTTTTCGATTCAGCCCAATTTGATGAAAATAACCAAAATTGACCTAAAATGCATTTTTACTGCATACATAAGTGAGCCGTCAAAAATGGTCTTTTGAATGTCATTTTTACCTATGGATTTTATGGCTTTTTCTGGCGTAGTTTGACGTGCTGATTGCAACAGTACCATTGGATCGGGTGGATTTGATGTATTTTTCGATTCAGCCCAATTTGATGAAAATAGCCGCTATTGGTCGAGAAGGCCCTTCCAGCACATACATAAGTGAGCCTTCACAAATGGTCTTTTGAATGTCATTTTTACCTATGGATTTTATGGCTTTTTCTGGCGTAGTTTGACGTGCTGATTGCAACTGTACCATTGGATCGGGTGGATTTGATGTATTTTTCGATTCAGCCCAATTTGATGAAAATAGCCGCTATTGGTCGAGAAGGCACTTCCAGCACATACATAAGTGAGCCGTCACAAATGGTCTTTTGAATGTCATTTTTACCTATGGATTTTATGGCTTTTTCTGGCGTAGTTTGACGTGCTGATTGCAACGGTACCATTGGATCGGGTGGATTTGATGTATTTTTCGATTCAGCCCAATTTGATGAAAATAGCCAATATTGATAAAAAATGCATTTTTACCGCATACATAAGTGAACCCTCAAAAATGGTATTGTGAATGTCATTTTTACCTATGGATTTTATGGCTTTTTCTGGCGTAGTTTGACGTGCTGATTGCAACGGTACCATTGGATCGGGTGGATTTGATGTATTTTTCGATTCAGCCCAATTTGATGAAAATAGCCGCTATTGGTCGAGAAGGCACATCCAGCACATACATAAGTGAGCCGTCAAAAATGGTCTTTTGAATGTCATTTTTACCTATCGATTTTATGGCTCTTTCTGGCGTAGTTTGACGTGCTGATTGCAACGGTACCATTGGATCGGGTGGATTTGATGTATTTTTCGATTCAGCCCAATTTGATGGAAATTGCCAATATTGACCAAAAATGCATTTTTACCGCATACATAAGTGAGCCGTCAAAAATGGTATTGTGAATGTCATTCTTACCTCTGGATTTTATAGCTTTTTCTGGCGTAGTTTGACGTGCTGATTGCAACGGTACCATTGGATCGGGTGGATTTGATGTATTTTTCGATTCAGCCCAATTTGATGAAAATAGCCGCTATTGGTCGAGAAGGCACACCCAGCACATACATAAGTGAGCCGTCAAAAATGGTCTTTTGAATGTCATTTTTACCTATCGATTTTATGGCTTTTTCTGGCGTAGTTTAACGTGCTGATTGCAACGGTACCATTGGATTGGGTGGATTTGATGTATTTTTCGATTCAGCCCAATTTGATGGAAATAGCCAAAATTGACCTAAAATGCATTTTTACTGCATACATAAGTGAGCCGTCAAAAATGGTCTTTTGAATGTCATTTTTACCTATGGATTTTATGGCTTTTTCTGGCGTAGTTTGACGTGCTGATTGCAACGGTACCATTGGATCGGGTGGATTTGATATATTTTTCGATTCTGCCCAATTTGATGAAAATAGCCGCTATTGGTCGAGAAGGCACTTCCAGCACATACATAAGTGAGCCGTCAAAAATGGTCTTTTGAATGTCATTTTTACCTATGGATTTTATGGCTTTTTCTGGCGTAGTTTGACGTGCTGATTGCAACGGTACCATTGGATCGGGTGGATTTGATATATTTTTCGATTCAGCCCAATTTGATGAAAAAAGCCACTATTGGTCGGGAAGGCACTTCCAGCACATACATAAGTGAGCCGTCAAAAATGGTCTTTTGAATGTCATTTTTACCTATGGATTTTATGGCTTTTTCTGGCGTAGTTTGATGTGCTGATTGCAACAGTACCATTGGATCGGGTGGATTTGATGTATTTTTCGATTCAGCCCAATTTGATCGAAATAGCCAATATTGACCAAAAATGCATTTTTACTGCATACATAAGTGAGCCGTCAAAAATGGTCTTTTGAATGTCATTTTTACCTATGGATTTTATGGCTTTTTCTGGCGTAGTTTGACGTGCTGATTGCAACGGTACCATTGGATCGGGTGGATTTGCTGTATTTTTCGATTCAGCCCAATTTGATGAAAATAGACGCTATTGGTCGAGAAGGCACTTCCAGCACATACATAAGTGAGCCGTCAAAAATGGTCTTTTGAATGTCATTTTTACCTATGGATTTTATGGCTTTTTCTGGCGTAGTTTGACGTGCTGATTGCAACGGTACCATTGGATCGGGTGGATTTGCAGTATTTTTCAATTCAGCCCAATTTGATGGAAATAGCCAAAATTGACCTAAAATGCATTTTTACCGCATACATTAGTGAGCCGTCAAAAATGGTCTTTTGAATGTCATTTTTACCTACCGATTTTATGGCTTTTTCTGGCGTAGTTTGACGTGCTGATTGCAACGGTACCATTGGATCGGGTGGATTTGATGTATTTTTCGATTCAGCCCAATTTGATGAAAATAGCCGCTATTGGTCGAGAAGGCACATCCAGCACATACATAAGTGAGCCGTCAAAAATGGTCTTTTGAATGTCATTTTTACCTATCGATTTTATGGCTTTTTCTGGCGTAGTTTGACGTGCTGATTGCAACGGTACCATTGGATCGGGTGGATTTGATGTATTTTTCGATTCAGCCCATTTTGATGGAAATAGCCAATATTGACCAAAAATGCATTTTTACCGCATACATAAGTGAGCCGTCAAAAATGGTATCGTGAATATCATTTTTAACTATGGATTTTATGGCTTTTTCTTGCGTAGTTCGACGTGCTGATTGCAACGATACCATTGGATCGGGTGGATTTGATGTATTTTTCGATTCAGCCCAATTTGATGAAAATAGCCGCTATTGGTCGAGAAGGCACTTCCAGCACATATATAAGTGAGCTGTCAAAAATGGTCTTTTGAATGTCATTTTTACCTTTGGATTTTATGGCTTTTTCTGGCGTAGTTTGACGTGCTGATTGCAACGGTACCATTGGATTGGGTGGATTTGATGTATTTTTCGATTCAGCCCAATTTGATGGAAATAGCCAAAATTGACCTAAAATGCATTTTTACTGCATACATAAGTGAGCCGTCAAAAATGGTCTTTTCAATGTCATTTTTACCTATGGATTTTATGGCTTTTTCTGGCGTAGTTTGACGTGCTGATTGCAACGGTACCATTGGATCGGGTGGATTTTATATATTTTTCGATTCTGCCCAATTTGATGAAAATAGCCGCTATTGGTCGAGAAGGCACTTCCAGCACATACATAAGTGAGCTGTCAAAAATGGTCTTTTGAATGTCATTTTTACCTATGGATTTTATGGCTTTTTCTGGCGTAGTTTGACGTGCTGATTGCAACGGTACCATTGGATCGGGTGGATTTGATATATTTTTCGATTCAGCCCAATTTGATGAAAATAGCCACTATTGGTCGGGAAGGCACTTCCAGCACATACATAAGTGAGCCGTCAAAAATGGTCTTTTGAATGTCATTTTTACCTATCGATTTTATGGCTTTTTCTGGCGTAGTTTGACGTGCTGATTGCAACAGTACCATTGGATCGGGTGGATTTGATGTATTTTTCGATTCAGCCCAATTTGATCGAAATAGCCAATATTGACCAAAAATGCATTTTTACTGCATACATAAGTGAGCCGTCAAAAATGGTCTTTTGAATGTCATTTTTACCTATGGATTTTATGGCTTTTTCTGGCGTAGTTTGACGTGCTGATTGCAACGGTACCATTGGATCGGGTGGATTTGCTGTATTTTTCGATTCAGCCCAATTTGATGAAAATAGACGCTATTGGTCGAGAAGGCACTTCCAGCACATACATAAGTGAGCCGTCAAAAATGGTCTTTTGAATATCATTTTTACCTATGGATTTCATCGCTTTTTCTGGCGTAGTTTGACGTGCTGATTGCAACGGTACCATTGGATCGGGTGGATTTGATGTATTTTTCGATTCAGCCCAATTTGGTGAAAATAGCCGCTATTGGTCGAGAAGGCACATCCAGCACATACATAAGTGAGCCGTCAAAAATGGTCTTTTGAATGTCATTTTTACCTATCGATTTTATGGCTTTTTCTGGCGTAGTTTGACGTGCTGATTGCAACGGTACCATTGGATCGGGTGGATTTGATGTATTTTTCGATTCAGCCCATTTTGATGGAAATAGCCAATATTGACCAAAAATGCATTTTTACCGCATACATAAGTGAGCCGTCAAAAATGGTATTGTGAATATCATTTTTAACTATGGATTTTATGGCTTTTTCTTGCGTAGTTCGACGTGCTGATTGCAACGGTACCATTGGATCGGGTGGATTTGATGTATTTTTCGATTCAGCCCAATTTGATGAAAATAGCCGCTATTGGTCGAGAAGGCACTTCCAGCACATACATAAGTGACCTGTCAAAAATGGTCTTTTGAATGTCTTTTTTACCTTTGGATTCTATGGCTTTTTCTGGCGTAGTTTGACGTGCTGATTGCAACGGTACCATTGGATCGGGTGGATTTGATGTATTTTTCGATTCAGCCCAATTTGATGGAAATAGACAAAATTGACCTAAAATGCATTTTTACTGCATACATAAGTGAGCTGTCAAAAATGGTCTTTTGAATGTCATTTTTACCTTTGGATTTTATGGCTTTTTCTGGCGTAGTTTGACGTGCTGATTGCAACGGTACCATTGGATCGGGTGGATTTGATATATTTTTCGATTCTGCCCAATTTGATGAAAATAGCCGCTATTGGTCGAGAAGGCACTTCCAGCACATACATAAGTGAGCTGTCAAAAATGGTCTTTTGAATGTCATTTTTACCTATGGATTTTATGGCTTTTTCTGGCGTAGTTTGACGTGCTGATTGCAACGGTACCATTGGATCGGATGGATTTGATATATTTTTCGATTCAGCCCAATTTGATGAAAATAGCCACTATTGGTCGGGAAGGCACTTCCAGCACATACATAAGTGAGCCGTCAAAAATGGTCTTTTGAATGTCATTTTTACCTATCGATTTTATGGCTTTTTCTGGCGTAGTTTGACGTGCTGATTGCAACAGTACCATTGGATCGGGTGGATTTGATGTATTTTTCGATTCAGCCCAATTTGATGGAAATAGCCAATATTGACCAAAAATGCATTTTTACTGCATACATAAGTGAGCCGTCAAAAATGGTCTTTTCAATGTCATTTTTACCTATGGATTTTATGGCTTTTTCTGGCGTAGTTTGACGTGCTGATTGCAACGGTACCATTGGATTGGGTGGATTTGATGTATTTTTTGATTCAGCCCAATTTGATGAAAATAGCCGCTATTGGTCGAGAAGGCACATCCAGCACATACATAAGTGAGCCGTCACAAATGGTCTTTTGAATGTCATTTTTACCTATGGATTTTATGGCTTTTTCTGGCGTAGTTTGACGTGCTGATTGCAACGGTACCATTGGATCGGGTGGATTTGCTGTATTTTTCGATTCAGCCCAATTTGATGAAAATAGCCGCTATTGGTCGAGAAGGCACTTCCAGCACATACATAAGTGAGCCGTCAAAAATGGTCTTTTGAATGTCATTTTTACCTATGGATTTTATGGCTTTTTCTGGCGTAGTTTGACGTGCTGATTGCAATGGTACCATTGGATCAGGTGGATTTGATGTTTTTTTCGATTCAGCCCAATTTGATGAAAATAGCCGCTATTGGTCGAGAAGGCACATCCAGCACATACATAAGTGAGCCGTCAAAAATGGTCTTTTGAATGTCATTTTTACCTATCGATTTTATGGCTTTTTCTGGCGTAGTTTGACGTGCTGATTGCAACGGTACCATTGGATCGGGTGGATTTGATGTATTTTTCGATTCAGCCCAATTTGATGAAAATAGCCAATATTGACCAAAAATGCATTTTTACCGCATACATAAGTGAACCGTCAAAAATGGTATTGTGAATGTCATTTTTACCTATGGATTTTATGGCTTTTTCTGGCGTAGTTTGACGTGCTGGATGCAACGGTACCATTGAATCGGGTGGATTTGATGTATTTTTCGATTCAGCCCAATTTGATTAAAATAGCCGCTATTGGTCGAGAAGGCACTTCCAGCACATACATAAGTGAGCCGTCAAAAATGGTCTTTTGAATGTCATTTTTACCTATCGATTTTATGGCTTTTTCTGGCGTAGTTTGACGTGCTGATTGCAACAGTACCATTGGATTGGGTGGATTTGATGTATTTTTCGATTAAGCCCAATTTGATGGAAATTGCCAATATTGACCAAAAATGCATTTTTACCGCATACATAAGTGAGCCGTCAAAAATGGTATTGTGAATGTCATTTTTACCTCTAGATTTTATGGCTTTTTCTGGCGTAGTTTGACGTGCTGATTGCAACGGTACCATTGGATCGGGTGGATTTGATGTATTTTTCGATTCAGCCCAATTTGATGAAAATAGCCGCTATTGGTCGAGAAGGCACATCCAGCACATACATAAATGACCCGTCAAAAATGGTCTTTTGAATGTCATTTTTACCTATGGATTTTATGGCTTTTTCTTGCGTAGTTTGACGTGCTGATTGCAACGGTACCATTGGATCGGGTGGATTTGACGTATTTTTCGATTCAGCCCATTTTGATGGAAATAGCCAATATCGACCAAAAATGCATTTTTACCGCATACATAAATGAGCCGTCAAAAATTGTATTGTGAATGTCATTTTTACCTATGGATTTTATGGCTTTTTCTGGCGTAGTTTGACGTGCTGATTGCAACGGTACCATTGGATCGGGTGGATTTGCTGTATTTTTCGATTCAGCCCAATTTGATGGAAATAGCCAAAATTGACCTAAAATGCATTTTTACTGCATACATAAGTGACCCATCAAAAATGGTCTTTTGAATGTCATTTTTACCTATGGATTTTATGGCTTTTTCTGGCGTAGTTTGACGTGCTGATTGCAACGGTACCATTGGATCGAGTGGATTTGATGTATTTTTCGATTCAGCCCAATTTGATGAAAATAGCCGCTATTGGTCGAGAAGGCACTTCCAGCACATACATAAGTGAGCTGCCACAAATGGTCTTTTGAATATTATTTTTACCGATCGATTTTATGGCTTTTTCTGGCGTAGTTTGACGTGCTGATTGCAATGGTACCATTGGATCGGGTGGATTTGATGTATTTTTCGATTCAGCCCAATTTGATGAAAATAGCCGCTATTGGTCGAGAAGGCACTTCCAGCACATACATAAGTGAGCCGTCAAAAATGGTCTTTTGAATGTCATTTTTACCTATGGATTTTATGGCTTTTTCTGGCGTAGTTTGACGTGCTGATTGCAACGGTACCATTGGATCGGGTGGATTTGATGTATTTTTCAATTCAGCCCAATTTGATCGAAATAGCCAATATTGACCGAAAATGCATTTTTATCGCATACATAAGTGAGCCGTCAAAAATGGTCTTTTGAATGTCATTTTTACCTATGGATTTTATGGCTTTTTCTGGCGTAGTTTGACGTGCTGATTGCAACAGTACCATTGGATCGGGTGGATTTGATGTATTTTTCGATTCAGCCCAATTTGATGGAAATAGCCAATATTGACCAAAAATGCATTTTTACTGCATACATAAGTGAGCCGTCAAAAATGGTCTTTTGAATGTCATTTTTACCTATGGATTTTATGGCTTTTTCTGGCGTAGTTTGACGTGCTGATTGCAACGGTACCATTGGATCGGGTGGATTTGATGTATTTTTCAATTCAGCCCAATTTGATGGAAATAGCTAAAATTGACCTAAAATGCATTTTTACTGCATACATAAGTGAGCCGTCAAAAATGGTCTTTTGAATGTCATTTTTACCTATTGATTTTATGGCTTTTTCTGGCGTAGTTTGACGTGCTGATTGCAACGGTACCATTGGATCGGGTGGATTTGATGTATTTTTCGATTCAGCCCAATTTGATGGAAATAGCCAATATAGACCAAAGATGCATTTTTACTGCATACATAAGTGAGCCGTCAAAAATGGTCTTGTGAATGTCATTTTTACCTATCGATTTTATGGCTTTTTCTGGCGTAGTTTGACGTGTTGATTCCAACGGTACCATTGGATCGGTTGGATTTGATGTATTTTTCGATTCAGCCCGATTTGATGAAAATAGCCGCTATTGGTCGAGAAGGCACATCCAGCACATACATAAGTGAGCCGTCAAAAATGGTCTTTTGAATGTCATTTTTACCTATGGATTTTATGGCTTTCTCTGGCGTAGTTTGACGTGCTGATTGCAACGGTACCATTGGATCGGGTGGATTTGATATATTTTTCGATTCAGCCCAATTTGATGAAAATAGCCGCTATTGGTCGAGAAGGCACTTCCAGCACATACATAAGTGAGCCGTCAAAAATGGTCTTTTGAATGTCATTTTTACCTATGGATTTTATGGCTTTTCTTGGCGTATTTTGACGTGCTGATTGCAACGGTACCATTGGATCGGGTGGATTTGCAGTATTTTTCAATTCAGCCAAATTTGATGGAAATAGCCAATATTGACCGAAAATGCATTTTTATCGCATACATAAGTGAGCCGTCACAAATGGTCTTTTGAATGTCATTTTTACCTATGGATTTTATGGCTTTTTCTGGCGTAGTTTGACGTGCTGATTGCAACAGTACCATTGGATCGGGTGGATTTGATGTATTTTTCGATTCAGCCCAATTTGATGGAAATAGCCAATATTGACCAAAAATGCATTTTTACTGAGTACATAAGTGAGCCGTCAAAAATGGTCTTTTGAATGTCATTTTTACCTATGGATTTTATGGCTTTTTCTTGCGTAGTTTGACGTGCTGATTGCAACGGTACCATTGGATCGGGTGGATTTGATGTATTTTTCAATTCAGCCCAATTTGATGGAAATAGCTAAAATTGACCTAAAATGCATTTTTACTGCATACATAAGTGAGCCGTCAAAAATGGTCTTTTGAATGTCATTTTTACCTATTGATTTTATGGCTTTTTCTGGCGTAGTTTGACGTGCTGATTGCAACGGTACCATTGGATCGGGTGGATTTGATGTATTTTTCGATTCAGCCCAATTTGATGGAAATAGCCAATATAGACCAAAAATGCATTTTTACTGCATACATAAGTGAGCTGTCAAAAATGGTCTTGTGAATGTCATTTTTACCTATCGATTTTATGGCTTTTTCTGGCGTAGTTTGACGTGTTGATTCCAACGGTACCATTGGATCGGTTGGATTTGTTGTATTTTTCGATTCAGCCCGATTTGATGAAAATAGCCGCTATTGGTCGAGAAGGCACATCCAGCACATACATAAGTGAGCCGTCAAAAATGGTCTTTTGAATGTCATTTTTACCTATGGATTTTATGGCTTTTTCTGGCGTAGTTTGACGTGCTGATTGCAACGGTACCATTGGATCGGGTGGATTTGATATATTTTTCGATTCAGCCCAATTTGATGAAAATAGCCGCTATTGGTCGAGAAGGCACTTCCAGCACATACATAAGTGAGCCGTCAAAAATGGTCTTTTGAATGTCATTTTTACCTATGGATTTTATGGCTTTTTCTGGCGTAGTTTGACGTGCTGATTGCAACGGTACCATTGGATCGGGTGGATTTGATATATTTTTCGATTCAGCCCAATTTGATGAAAATAGCCGCTATTGGTCGAGAAGGCACTTCCAGCACATACATAAGTGAGCCGTCAAAAATGGTCTTTTGAATGTCATTTTTACCTATGGATTTTATGGCTTTTTCTGGCGTAGTTTGACGTGCTGATTGCAACGGTACCATTGGATCGGGTGGATTTGATGTATTTTTCGATTCAGCCCAATTTGATGGAAATAGCCACTATTGGTCGAGAAGGCACTTCCAGCACATACATAAGTGAGCCGTCAAAAATGGTCTTTTGAATGTCATTTTTACCTATGGATTTTCTGGCTTTTTCTGGCGTAGTTTGACGTGCTGATTGCAACAGTACCATTGGATCGGGTGGATTTGATGTATTTTTCGATTCAGCCCAATTTGATGGAAATAGCCAATATTGACCAAAAATGCATTTTTACTGCATACATAAGTGAGCTGTCAAAAATGGTCTTTTGAATGTCATTTTTACCTCTGGATTTTATGGCTTTTTCTGGCGTAGTTTGACGTGCTGATTGCAACGGTACCATTGGATCGGGTGGATTTGATGTATTTTTCGATTCAGCCCAATTTGATGAAAATAGCCGCTATTGGTCGAGAAGGCACTTCCAGCACATACATAAGTGAGCCGTCAAAAATGGTCTTTTGAATGTCATTTTTACCTATGGATTTTATGGCTTTTTCTGGCGTAGTTTGACGTGCTGATTGCAACGGTACCATTGGATCGGGTGGATTTGATGTATTTTTCGATTCAGCCCAATTTGATGGAAATAGCCACTATTGGTCGAGAAGGCACTTCCAGCACATACATAAGTGAGCCGTCAAAAATGGTCTTTTGAATGTCATTTTTACCTATGGATTTTCTGGCTTTTTCTGGCGTAGTTTGACGTGCTGATTGCAACAGTACCATTGGATCGGGTGGATTTGATGTATTTTTCGATTCAGCCCAATTTGATGGAAATAGCCAATATAGACCAAAGATGCATTTTTACTGCATACATAAGTGAGCCGTCAAAAATGGTCTTGTGAATGTCATTTTTACCTATCGATTTTATGGCTTTTTCTGGCGTAGTTTGACGTGTTGATTCCAACGGTACCATTGGATCGGTTGGATTTGATGTATTTTTCGATTCAGCCCGATTTGATGAATATAGCCGCTATTGGTCGAGAAGGCACTTCCAGCACATACATAAGTGAGCCGTCAAAAATGGTCTTTTGAATGTAATTTTTACCTATGGATTTTATGGCTTTTTCTGGCGTAGTTTGACGTGCTGATTGCAACAGTACCATTGGATCGGGTGGATTTGATGTATTTTTCGATTCAGCCCAATTTGATGAAAATAGCCACTATTGGTCGAGAAGGCACTTCCAGCACATACATAAGTGAGCCGTCAAAAATGGTCTTTTGAATGTCATTTTTACCTATGGATTTTATGGCTTTTTCTGGCGTAGTTTGACGTGCTGATTGCAACGGTACCATTGGATTGGGTGGATTTGATGTATTTTTCGATTCAGCCCAATTTGATGAAAATAGCCAAAATTGACCTAAAATGCATTTTTACTGCATACATAAGTGAGCCGTCAAAAATGGTCTTTTGAATGTCATTTTTACCTATGGATTTTATGGCTTTTTCTGGCGTAGTTTGACGTGCTGATTGCAACGGTACCATTGGATCGGGTGGATTTGATGTATTTTTCGATTCAGCCCAATTTGATGAAAATAGCCGCTATTGGTCGAGAAGGCACTTCCAGCACATACATAAGTGAGCCGTCAAAAATGGTCTTTTGAATGTCATTTTTACCTATGGATTTTATGGCTTTTTCTGGCGTAGTTTGACGTGCTGATTGCAACGGTACCATTGGATCGGGTGGATTTGATGTATTTTTCGATTCAGCCCAATTTGATGGAAATAGCCACTATTGGTCGAGAAGGCACTTCCAGCACATACATAAGTGAGCCGTCAAAAATGGTCTTTTGAATGTCATTTTTACCTATGGATTTTCTGGCTTTTTCTGGCGTAGTTTGACGTGCTGATTGCAACAGTACCATTGGATCGGGTGGATTTGATGTATTTTTCGATTCAGCCCAATTTGATGGAAATAGCCAATATAGACCAAAGATGCATTTTTACTGCATACATAAGTGAGCCGTCAAAAATGGTCTTGTGAATGTCATTTTTACCTATCGATTTTATGGCTTTTTCTGGCGTAGTTTGACGTGTTGATTCCAACGGTACCATTGGATCGGTTGGATTTGATGTATTTTTCGATTCAGCCCGATTTGATGAATATAGCCGCTATTGGTCGAGAAGGCACTTCCAGCACATACATAAGTGAGCCGTCAAAAATGGTCTTTTGAATGTAATTTTTACCTATGGATTTTATGGCTTTTTCTGGCGTAGTTTGACGTGCTGATTGCAACAGTACCATTGGATCGGGTGGATTTGATGTATTTTTCGATTCAGCCCAATTTGATGAAAATAGCCACTATTGGTCGAGAAGGCACTTCCAGCACATACATAAGTGAGCCGTCAAAAATGGTCTTTTGAATGTCATTTTTACCTATGGATTTTATGGCTTTTTCTGGCGTAGTTTGACGTGCTGATTGCAACGGTACCATTGGATTGGGTGGATTTGATGTATTTTTCGATTCAGCCCAATTTGATGAAAATAGCCAAAATTGACCTAAAATGCATTTTTACTGCATACATAAGTGAGCCGTCAAAAATGGTCTTTTGAATGTCATTTTTACCTATGGATTTTATGGCTTTTTCTGGCGTAGTTTGACGTGCTGATTGCAATGGTACCATTGGATCGGGTGGATTTGATGTATTTTTCGATTCAGCCCAATTTGATTAAAATAGCCGCTATTGGTCGAGAAGGCACTTCCAGCACATACATAAGTGCGCCGTCAAAAATGGTCTTTTGAATGTCATTTTTACCTATGGATTTTATGGCTTTTTCTGGTGTAGTTTGACGTGCTGATTCCAACGGTACCATTGGATCGGGTGGATTTGATGTATTTTTCGATTAAGCCCAATTTGATGAAAATAGCCGCTATTGGTCGAGAAGGCACTTCCAGCACATACATAAGTGAGCCGTCAAAAATGGTCTTTTGAATTCATTTTTACCTATGGATTTTATGGCTTTTTCTGGCGTAGTTTGACGTGCTGATTGCAACGGTACCATTGGATCGGGTGGATTTGATGTATTTTTCGATTCAGCCCAATTTGATGGAAATAGCCAAAATTGACCTAAAATGCATTTTTACTGCATACATAAGTGAGCCGTCAAAAATGGTCTTTTGAATGTCATTTTTACCTATGGATTTTATAGCTTTTTCTGGCGTAGTTTGACGTGCTGATTGCAACGGTACCTTTGGATCGGGTGGATTTGATGTATTTTTCGATTCAGCCCAATTTGATGGAAATAGCCAAAATTGACCTGAAATGCATTCTTACTGCATACATAAGTGAGCCGTCAAAAATGGTCTTTTGAATGTCATTTTTACCTATGGATTTTATGGCTTTTTCTGGCGTAGTTTGACGTGCTGATTGCAATGGTACCATTGGATCGGGTGGATTTTATGTATTTTTCGATTCAGCCCAATTTGATTAAAATAGCCGCTATTGGTCGAGAAGGCACTTCCAGCACATACATAAGTGAGCCGTCAAAAATGGTCTTTTGAATGTCATTTTTACCTATGGATTTTCTGGCTTTTTCTGGCGTAGTTTGACGTGCTGATTGCAACGGTACCATTGGATCGGGTGGATTTGATGTATTTTTCGATTCAGCCCAATTTGATGAAAATAGCCAAAATTGACCTAAAATGCATTTTTACTGCATACATAAGTGAGCCGTCAAAAATGGTCTTTTGAATGTCATTTTTACCTATGGATTTTATGGCTTTTTCTGGCGTAGTTTGACGTGCTGATTGCAATGGTACCATTGGATCGGGTGGATTTGATGTATTTTTCGATTCAGCCCAATTTGATGAAAATAGCCGCTATTGGTCGAGAAGGCACTTCCAGCACATACATAAGTGAGCCGTCAAAAATGGTCTTTTGAATGTCATTTTTACCTATGGATTTTATGGCTTTTTCTGGCGTAGTTTGACGTGCTGATTCCAACGGTACCATTGGATCGGGTGGATTTGATGTATTTTTCGATTCAGCCCAATTTGATTAAAATAGCCGCTATTGGTCGACAGGGGACTTTCAGCACATACATAAGTGAGCCGTCAAAAATGGTCTTTTGAATGTCATTTTTACCTATGGATTTTATGGCTTTTTCTGGCGTAGTTTGACGTGCTGATTGCAACGGTACCATTGGATCGGGTGGATTTGATGTATTTTTCGATTCAGCCCAATTTGATGAAAATAGCCAATATTGACCGAAAATGCATTTTTACCCTATACATAAGTGACCTGTCAAAAATGGTCTTTTGAATGTCATTTTTACCTATGGATTTTATGGCTTTTTCTGGCGTAGTTTGACGTGCTGATTGCAACGGTACCATTGGATCGTGAGGATTTGATGTATTTTTCGATTCAGCCCAATTTGATGGAAATAGCCAAAATTGACCTAAAATGCATTTTTACTTTAAACATAAGTGACCTGTCAAAAATGGTCCTTTGAATGTCATTTTTACGTATGGATTTTATGGCTTTTTCTGGCGTAGTTTGACGTGCTGATTGCAACGGTACCATTGGATCGGGTGCATTTGATGTATTTTTCGATTCAGCCCAATTTGATGGAAATAGCCAAAATTGACTGAAAATGCATTTTTACCGCATACATAAGTGAGCCGTCACAAATGGTCTTTTGAATGTCATTTTTACCTATGGATTTTATGGCTTTTTCTGGCGTAGTTTGACGTGCTGATTGCAACAGTACCATTGGATCGGGTGGATTTGATGTATTTTTCGATTCAGCCCAATTTGATGGAAATAGCAAATATAGACCAAAAATGCATTTTTACTGCATACATAAGTGAGCCGTCAAAAATGGTCTTGTGAATGTCATTTTTACCTATCGATTTTATGGCTTTTTCTGGCGTAGTTTGACGTGTTGATTCCAACGGTACCATTGGATCGGTTGGATTTGATGTATTTTTCGATTCAGCCCGATTTTATGAAAATAGCCGCTATTGGTCGAGAAGGCACATCCAGCACATACATAAGTGAGCCGTCAAAAATGGTCTTTTGAATGTCATTTTTACCTATGGATTTTATGGCTTTTTCTGGCGTAGTTTGACGTGCTGATTGCAACGGTACCATTGGATCGGGTGGATTTGATATATTTTTCGATTCAGCCCAATTTGATGAAAATAGCCGCTATTGGTCGAGAAGGCACTTCCAGCACATACATAAGTGAGCCGTCAAAAATGGTCTTTTGAATGTCATTTTTACCTATTGATTTTATGGCTTTTTCTGGCGTAGTTTTACGTGCTGATTGCAACGGTACCATTGGATCGGGTGGATTTGATATATTTTTCGATTCAGCCCAATTTGATGAAAATAGCCGCTATTGGTCGAGAAGGCACTTCAAGCACATACATAAGTGAGCCGTCAAAAATGGTCTTTTGAATGTCATTTTTACCTATGGATTTTATGGCTTTTTCTGGCGTAGTTTGACGTGCTGATTGCAACGGTACCATTGGATCGGGTGGATTTGATGTATTTTTCGATTCAGCCCAATTTGATGGAAATAGCCACTATTGGTCGAGAAGGCACTTCCAGCACATACATAAGTGAGCCGTCAAAAATGGTCTTTTGAATGTCATTTTTACCTATGGATTTTCTGGCTTTTTCTGGCGTAGTTTGACGTGCTGATTGCAACAGTACCATTGGATCGGGTGGATTTGATGTATTTTTCGATTCAGCCCAATTTGATGGAAATAGCCAATATTGACCAAAAATGCATTTTTACTGCATACATAAGTGAGCTGTCAAAAATGGTCTTTTGAATGTCATTCTTACCTCTGGATTTTATGGCTTTTTCTGGCGTAGTTTGACGTGCTGATTGCAACGGTACCATTGGATCGGGTGGATTTGATGTATTTTTCAATTCAGCCCAATTTGATGGAAATAGCCAAAATTGACCTAAAATGCATTTTTACTGCATACATAAGTGAGCTGTCAAAAATGGTCTTTTGAATGTTATTTTTACCTATGGATTTTATGGCTTTTTCTGGCGTAGTTTGACGTGCTGATTGCAACGGTACCATTGGATCGGGTGGATTTGATGTATTTTTCGATTCAGCCCAATTTGATGGAAATAGCCAATATAGACCAAAGATGCATTTTTACTGCATACATAAGTGAGCCGTCAAAAATGGTCTTGTGAATGTCATTTTTACCTATCGATTTTATGGCTTTTTCTGGCGTAGTTTGACGTGTTGATTCCAACGGTACCATTGGATCGGTTGGATTTGATGTATTTTTCGATTCAGCCCAATTTGATGAAAATAGCCGCTATTGGTCGAGAAGGCACATCCAGCACATACATAAGTGAGCCGTCAAAAATGGTCTTTTGAATGTCATTTTTACCTATGGATTTTATGGCTTTTTCTGGCGTAGTTTGACGTGCTGATTGCAACGGTACCATTGGATCGGGTGGATTTGATATATTTTTCGATTCAGCCCAATTTGATGAAAATAGCCGCTATTGGTCGAGAAGGCACTTCCAGCACATACATAAGTGAGCCGTCAAAAATGGTCTTTTGAATGTCATTTTTACCTATGGATTTTATGGCTTTTTCTGGCGTAGTTTTACGTGCTGATTGCAACGGTACCATTGGATCGGATGGATTTGATATATTTTTCGATTCAGCCCAATTTGATGAAAATAGCCGCTATTGGTCGAGAAGGCACTTCCAGCACATACATAAGTGAGCCGTCAAAAATGGTCTTTTGAATGTCATTTTTACCTATGGATTTTATGGCTTTTTCTGGCGTAGTTTGACGTGCTGATTGCAACGGTACCATTGGATCGGGTGGATTTGATGTATTTTTCGATTCAGCCCAATTTGATGGAAATAGCCACTATTGGTCGAGAAGGCACTTCCAGCACATACATAAGTGAGCCGTCAAAAATGGTCTTTTGAATGTCATTTTTACCTATGGATTTTATGGCTTTTTCTGGCGTAGTTTGACGTGCTGATTGCAACAGTACCATTGGATCGGGTGGATTTGATGTATTTTTCGATTCAGCCCAATTTGATGGAAATAGCCAATATTGACCAAAAATGCATTTTTACTGCATACATAAGTGAGCTGTCAAAAATGGTCTTTTGAATGTCATTTTTACCTCTGGATTTTATGGCTTTTTCTGGCGTAGTTTGACGTGCTGATTGCAACGGTACCATTGGATCGGGTGGATTTGATGTATTTTTCAATTCAGCCCAATTTGATGGAAATAGCCAAAATTGACTTAAAATGCATTTTTACTGCATACATAAGTGAGCTGTCAAAAATGGTCTTTTGAATGTTATTTTTACCTATGGATTTTATGGCTTTTTCTGGCGTAGTTTGACGTGCTGATTGCAACGGTACCATTGGATCGGGTGGATTTGATGTATTTTTCGATTCAGCCCAATTTGATGGAAATAGCCAATATAGACCAAAGATGCATTTTTACTGCATACATAAGTGAGCCGTCAAAAATGGTCTTGTGAATGTCATTTTTACCTATCGATTTTATGGCTTTTTCTGGCGTAGTTTGACGTGTTGATTCCAACGGTACCATTGGATCGGTTGGATTTGATGTATTTTTCGATTCAGCCCGATTTGATGAATATAGCCGCTATTGGTCGAGAAGGCACTTCCAGCACATACATAAGTGAGCCGTCAAAAATGGTCTTTTGAATGTCATTTTTACCTATGGATTTTATGGCTTTTTCTGGCGTAGTTTGACGTGCTGATTGCAACGGTACCATTGGATCGGGTGGATTTGATGTATTTTTCGATTCAGCCCAATTTGATGAAAATAGCCACTATTGGTCGAGAAGGCACTTCCAGCACATACATAAGTGAGCCGTCAAAAATGGTCTTTTGAATGTCATTTTTACCTATGGATTTTATGGCTTTTTCTGGCGTAGTTTGACGTGCTGATTGCAACGGTACCATTGGATTGGGTGGATTTGATGTATTTTTCGATTCAGCCCAATTTGATGAAAATAGCCAAAATTGACCTAAAATGCATTTTTACTTCATACATAAGTGAGCCGTCAAAAATGGTCTTTTGAATGTCATTTTTACCTATGGATTTTATGGCTTTTTCTGGCGTAGTTTGACGTGCTGATTGCAATGGTACCATTGGATCGGGTGGATTTGATGTATTTTTCGATTCAGCCCAATTTGATTAAAATAGCCGCTATTGGTCGAGAAGGCACTTCCAGCACATACATAAGTGAGCCGTCAAAAATGGTCTTTTGAATGTCATTTTTACCTATGGATTTTATGGCTTTTTCTGGCGTAGTTTGACGTGCTGATTCCAACGGTACCATTGGATCGGGTGGATTTGATGTATTTTTCGATTAAGCCCAATTTGATGAAAATAACAGCTATTGGTCGAGAAGGCACTTCCAGCACATACATAAGTGAGCCGTCAAAAATGGTCTTTTGAATTCATTTTTACCTATGGATTTTATGGCTTTTTCTGGCGTAGTTTGACGTGCTGATTGCAACGGTACCATTGGATCGGGTGGATTTGATGTATTTTTCGATTCAGCCCAATTTGATGGAAATAGCCAAAATTTACCTAAAATGCATTTTTACTGCATACATAAGTGAGCCGTCAAAAATGGTCTTTTGAATGTCATTTTTACCTATGGATTTTATGGCTTTTTCTGGCGTAGTTTGACGTGCTGATTGCAACGGTACCTTTGGATCGGGTGGATTTGATGTATTTTTCGATTCAGCCCAATTTGATGGAAATAGCCAAAATTGACCTGAAATGCATTCTTACTGCATACATAAGTGAGCCGTCAAAAATGGTCTTTTGAATGTCATTTTTACCTATGGATTTTATGGCTTTTTCTGGCGTAGTTTGACGTGCTGATTGCAATGGTACCATTGGATCGGGTGGATTTGATGTATTTTTCGATTCAGCCCAATTTGATTAAAATAGCCGCTATTGGTCGAGAAGGCACTTCCAGCACATACATAAGTGAGCCGTCAAAAATGGTCTTTTGAATGTCATTTTTACCTATGGATTTTATGGCTTTTTCTGGCGTAGTTTGACGTGCTGATTGCAACGGTACCATTGGATCGGGTGGATTTGATGTATTTTTCGATTCAGCCCAATTTGATTAAAATAGCCGCTATTGGTCGAGAAGGCACTTCCAGCACATACATAAGTGAGCCGTCAAAAATGGTCTTTTGAATGTCATTTTTACCTATGGATTTTATGGCTTTTTCTGGCGTAGTTTGACGTGCTGATTGCAATGATACCATTGGATCGGGTGGATTTGATGTATTTTTCGATTCAGCCCAATTTGATTAAAATAGCCGCTATTGGTCGAGAAGGCACTTCCAGCACATACATAAGTGAGCCGTCAAAAATGGTCTTTTGAATGTCATTTTTACCTATGGATTTTATGGCTTTTTCTGGCGTAGTTTCACGTGCTGATTCCAACGGTACCATTGGATCGGGTGGATTTGATGTATTTTTCGATTCAGCCCAATTTGATTAAAATAGCCGCTATTGGTCGAGAAGGCACTTCCAGCACATACATAAGTGAGCCGTCAAAAATGGTCTTTTGAATGTCATTTTTACCTATGGATTTTATGGCTTTTTCTGGCGTAGTTTGACGTGCTGATTGCAACGGTACCATTGGATCGGGTGGATTTGATGTATTTTTCGATTCAGCCCAATCTGATGAAAATAGCCAATATTGACCGAAAATGCATTTTTACCCTATACATAAGTGACCTGTCAAAAATGGTCTTTTGAATGTCATTTTTACCTATGGATTTTATGGCTTTTTCTGGCGTAGTTTGACGTGCTGATTGCAACGGTACCATTGGATCGTGTGGATTTGATGTATTTTTCGATTCAGCCCAATTTGATGGAAATAGCCAAAATTGACCTAAAATGCATTTTTACTTTATACATAAGTGACCTGTCAAAAATGGTCTTTTGAATGTCATTTTTACGTATGGATTTTATGGCTTTTTCTGGCGTAGTTTGACGTGCTGATTGCAACGGTACCATTGGATCGGGTGCATTTGATGTATTTTTCGATTCAGCCCAATTTGATGGAAATAGCCAAAATTGACTGAAAATGCATTTTTACCGCATACATAAGTGAGCCGTCACAAATGGTCTTTTGAATGTCATTTTTACCTATGGATTTTATGGCTTTTTCTGGCGTAGTTTGACGTGCTGATTGCAACGGTACCATTGGATCGGGTGGATTTGATGTATTTTTCGATTCAGCCCAATTTGATGGAAATAGCCAATATAGACCAAAGATGCATTTTTACTGCATACATAAGTGAGCCGTCAAAAATGGTCCTGTGAATGTCATTTTTACCTATCGATTTTATGGCTTTTTCTGGCGTAGTTTGACGTGTTGATTCCAACGGTACCATTGGATCGGTTGGATTTGATGTATTTTCGATTCAGCCCGATTTGATGAATATAGCCGCTATTGGTCGAGAAGGCACTTCCAGCACATACATAAGTGAGCCGTCAAAAATGGTCTTTTGAATGTAATTTTTACCTATGGATTTTATGGCTTTTTCTGGCGTAGTTTGACGTGCTGATTGCAACGGTACCATTGGATCGGGTGGATTTGATGTATTTTTCGATTCAGCCCAATTTGATGAAAATAGCCACTATTGGTCGAGAAGGCACTTCCAGCACATACATAAGTGAGCCGTCAAAAATGGTCTTTTGAATGTCATTTTTACCTATGGATTTTATGGCTTTTTCTGGCGTAGTTTGACGTGCTGATTGCAATGGTACCATTGGATCGGGTGGATTTGATGTATTTTTCGATTCAGCCCAATTTGATGAAAATAGCCAAAATTGACCTAAAATGCATTTTTACTGCATACATAAGTGAGCCGTCAAAAATGGTCTTTTGAATGTCATTTTTACCTATGGATTTTATGGCTTTTTCTGGCGTAGTTTGACGTGCTGATTGCAATGGTACCATTGGATCGGGTGGATTTGATGTATTTTTCGATTCAGCCCAATTTGATTAAAATAGCCGCTATTGGTCGAGAAGGCACTTCCAGCACATACATAAGTGAGCCGTCAAAAATGGTCTTTTGAATGTCATTTTTACCTATGGATTTTATGGCTTTTTCTGGCGTAGTTTGACGTGCTGATTGCAACGGTACCATTGGATCGGGTGGATTTGATGTATTTTTCGATTCAGCCCAATTTGATGGAAATAGCCAAAATTGACCTAAAATGCATTTTTACTGCATACATAAGTTAGCCGTCAAAAATGGTTATTTGAATTTCATTTTTACCTATGGATTTTATAGCTTTTTCTTGCGTAGTTTGACGTGCTGATTGCAACGGTACCTTTGGATCGGCTGGATTTAATGTATTTTTCGATTCAGCCCAATTTGATGGAAATAGCAAAATTGACCTGAAATGCATTTTTACTGCATACATAAGTGAGCCGTCAAAAATGGTCTTTTGAATGTAATTTTTACCAATGGATTTTATGGCTTTTTCTGGCGTAGTTTGACGTGCTGATTGCAACGGTACCATTGGATCGGGTGGATTTGATGTATTTTTCGATTCAGCCCAATTTGATGAAAATAGCCGCTATTGGTCGAGAAGGCACTTCCAGCACATGCATAAGTGAGCCGTCAAAAATGGTCTTTTGAATGTCATTTTTACCTATGGATTTTATGGCTTTTTCTGGCGTAGTTTGACGTGCTGATTGCAACAGTACCATTGGATCGGGTGGATTTGATGTATTTTTCAATTCAGCCCAATTTGATGGAAATAGCCAAAATTGACCTAAAATGCATTTTTACTGCATACATAAGTGACCCATCAAAAATGGTCTTTTGAATGTCATTTTTACCTATCGATTTTATGGCTTTTTCTGGCGTAGTTTGACGTGCTGATTGCAACGGTACCATTGGATCGGGTGGATTTGATGTATTTATCGATTCAGCCCAATTTGATGAAAATAGCCGCTATTGGTCGAGAAGGCACTTCCAGCACATACATCAGTGAGCCATCAAAAATGGTCTTTTGAATGTCATTTTTACCTATGGATTTTATGGCTTTTTCTGGCGTAGTTTGACGTGCTGATTGCAACGGTACCATTGGATCGGGTGGATTTGATGTATTTTTCGATTCAGCCCAATTTGATGGAAATAGCCAATATTGACCGAAAATGCATTTTTACCCTATACATAAGTGAGCTGTCAAAAATGGTCTTTTGAATGTCATTTTTACCTATGGATTTTATGGCTTTTTCTGGCGTAGTTTGACGTGCTGATTGCAACGGTACCATTGGATCGTGTGGATTTTATGTATTTTTCGATTCAGCCCAATTTGATGGAAATAGCCAATATAGACCAAAGATGCATTTTTACTGCATACATAAGTGAGCCGTCAAAAATGGTCTTTTGAATGTCATTTTTACGTATGGATTTTATGGCTTTTTCTGGCGTAGTTTGACGTGCTGATTGCAACGGTACCATTGGATCGGGTGCATTTGATGTATTTTTCGATTCAGCCCAATTTGATGGAAATAGCCAAAATTGACTGAAAATGCATTTTTACCGCATACATAAGTGAGCTGTCACAAATGGTCTTTTGAATGTCATTTTTACCTATGGATTTTATGGCTTTTTCTGGCGTAGTTTGACGTGCTGATTACAACGGTACCATTGGATCGGGTGGATTTGATGTATTTTTCGATTCAGCCCAATTTGATGAAAATAGCCACTATTGGTCGAGAAGGCACTTCCAGCACATACATAAGTGAGCCGTCAAAAATGGTCTTTTGAATGTCATTTTTACCTATGGATTTTATGGCTTTTTCTGGCGTAGTTTGACGTGCTGATTGCAACGGTACAATTGGATCGGGTGGATTTGATGTATTTTTCGACTCAGCCCAATTTGATGAAAATAGCCGCTATTGGTCGAGAAGGCAATTCCAGCACATACATGAGTGAGCCGTCAAAAATGGTCTTTTGAATGTCATTTTTACCTATGGATTTTATGGCTTTTTCTGGCGTAGTTTGACGTGCTGATTGCAACGGTACCATTGGATCGGGTGGATTTGATGTATTTTTCGATTCAGCCTAATTTGACGAAAATAGCCGCTATTGGTCGAGAAGGCACTTCCAGCACATACATAAGTGAGCCGTCAAAAATGGTCTTTTGAATGTCATTTTTACGTATGGATTTCATGGCTTTTTCTGGCGTAGTTTGACGTACTGATTGCAACGGTACCATTGGATCGGGTGGATTTGATGTATTTTTCGATTCAGCCAAATTTGATGGAAATAGCCAAAATTGACCTAAAATGCATTTTTGCTTCATACATAAGTGAGCCGTCAAAAATGGTCTGTTGAATGTCATTTTTACCTATGGATTTTATGGCTTTTTCTGGCATAGTTTGACGTGCTGATTGCAACAGTACCATTGGATGGGGTCAATTTGATGTATTTTTCGATTCAGCCTAATTTGATGAAAATAGCCGCTATTGGTCGAGAAGGCACTTCCAGCACATACATAAGTGAGCCGTCACAAATGGTCTTTTGAATATCATTTTTACCTATGGATTTTATGGCTTTTTCTGGCGTAGTTTGACGTGCTGATTGCAACGGTACCATTGGATCGGGTGGATTTGATGTATTTTTCGATTCAGCCCAATTTGATGGAAATAGCCAAAATTGACCTAAAATGCATTTTTACTGCATACATAAGTGAGACATCAAAAATGGTCTTTTGAATGTAATTTTTACCTATGGATTTTATGGCTTTTTCTGGCGTAGTTTGACGTGCTGATTGCAACGGTACCATTGGATCGGGTGGATTTGATGTATTTTCCGATTCAGCCAAGTTTGATGAAAATAGCCGCTATTGGTGGAGAAGGCACTTCCAGCACATACATAAGTGAGCCTTCAAAAATGGTCTTTTGAATGTCATTTTTACCTATGGATTTTATGGCTTTTTCTGGCGTAGTTTGACGTGCTGATTGCAACGGTACCATTGGATCGGGTGGATTTGATGTATTTTTCAATTCAGCCCAATTTGATGGATATAGCCAAAATTGACCTAAAATGCATTTTTACTGCATATATAAGTGACCCATCAAAAATGGTCTTTTGAATGTCATTTTTACCTATCGATTTTATGGCTTTTTCTGGCGTAGTTTGACGTGCTGATTCCAACGGTACCATTGGATCGGGTGGATTTGATGTATTTATCGATTCAGCCCAATTTGATGAAAATAGCCGCTATTGGTCGAGAAGGCACTTCCAGCACATACATCAGTGAGCCATCAAAAATGGTCTTTTGAATGTCATTTTTACCTATGGATTTTATGGCTTTTTCTGGCGTAGTTTGACGTGCTGATTGCAACGGTACCATTGGATCGGGTGGATTTGATGTATTTTTCGATTCAGCCCAATTTGATGGAAATAGCCAATATTGACCAAAAATGCATTTTTACCCTATACATAAGTGACCTGTCAAAAATGGTCTTTTGAATGTCATTTTTACCTATGGATTTTATGGCTTTTTCTGGCGTAGTTTGACGTGCTGATTGCAACGGTACCATTGGATCGTGTGGATTTGATGTATTTTTCGATTCAGCCCAATTTAATGAAAATAGCCGTTATTGGTCGAGAAAGCACTTCCAGCACATACATAAGTGAGCCGTCAAAAATGGTCTTTTGAATGTCATTTTTACCTATGGATTTTATGGCTTTTTCTGGCGTAGTTTGACGTGCTGATTGCAACGGTACCATTGGATCGGGTGGATTTGATGTATTTTTCGATTCAGCCCAATTTGATGGAAATAGCCAAAATTGACCTAAAATGCATTTTTACTGCATACATAAGTGAGCCGTCAAAAATGGTCTTTTGAATGTCATTTTTACCTATGGATTTTATGGCTTTTTCTGGCGTAGTTTGACGTGCTGATTGCAACGGTACCATTGGATCGGGTGGATTTGATGTATTTTTCGATTCAGCCCAATTTGATGAAAATAGCCGCTATTGGTCGAGAAGGCACTTCCAGCACATACATAAGTGAGCCGTCAAAAATGGTCTTTTGAATGTCATTTTTACCTATGGATTTTATGGCTTTTTCTGGCGTAGTTTGACGTGCTGATTGCAACGGTACCATTTGATCGGGTGGATTTTATGTATTTTTCGATTCAGCTCAATTTGATGGAAATAGCCAAAATTGACTGAAAATGCATTTTTACTGCATACATAAGTGAGCCGTCAAAAATGGTCTTTTGAATGTCATTTTTACCCATCGATTTTATGGCTATTTCTGGCGTAGTTTGACGTGCTGATTGCAACGGTACAATTGGATCGGGTGGATTTGATGTATTTTTCGATTCAGCCTAATTTGATGAAAATAGTCGCTATTGGTCGAGAAGGCACTTCCAGCACATACATAAGTGAGCCGTCACAAATGGTCTTTTGAATATCATTTTTACCTATGGATTTTATGGCTTTTTCTGGCGTAGTTTGACGTGCTGATTCCAACGGTACAATTGGATCGGGTGGATTTGATGTATTTTTCGATTCAGCCCAGTTTGATGAAAATAGCCGCTATTGGTCGAGAAGGCACTTCCAGCACATACATAAGTGAGCCGTCAAAAATGGTCTTTTGAATGTCATTTTTACCTATGGATTTTCTGGCTTTTTCTGGCGTAGTTTGACGTGCTGATTGCAACGGTACCATTGGATCGGGTGGATTTGATGTATTTTTCGATTCAGCCCAATTTGATGAAAATAGCTGCTATTGGTCGAGAAGGCACTTCCAGCACATACATAAGTGAGCCGTCAAAAATGGTCTTTTGAATGTCATTTTTACCTATGGATTTTATGGCTTTTTCTGGCGTAGTTTGACGTGCTGATTGCAACGGTACAATTGGATCGGGTGGATTTGATGTATTTTTCGATTCAGCCCAATTTGATGAAAATAGCCGCTATTGGTCGAGAAGGCACTTCCAGCACATACATAAGTGAGCCGTCAAAAATGGTCTTTTGAATGTCATTTTTACCTATGGATTTTATGGCTTTTTCTGGCGTAGTTTGACGTGCTGATTGCAACGGTACCATTGGATCGGGTGGATTTGATGTATTTTTCGATTCAGCCCAATTTGATGGAAATAGCCAAAATTGACCTAAAATGCATTTTTACTGCATACATAAGTGAGCCGTCAAAAATGGTCTTTTGAATGTCATTTTTACCTATGGATTTTATGGCTTTTTCTGGCGTAGTTTGACGGGCTGATTGCAACGGTACCATTGGATCGGGTGGATTTGATGTATTTTTCGATTCAGCCCAATTTGATGACAATAGCCGCTATTGGTCGAGAAGTCACTTCCAGCACATACATAAGTGAGCCGTCAAAAATGGTCTTTTGAATGTCATTTTTACCTATGGATTTTATGGCTTTTTCTGGCGTAGTTTGACGTGCTGATTGCAACGGTACCATTGGATCGGGTGGATTTGATGTATTTTTTGATTCAGCCCAATTTGATGGAAATAGCCAAAATTGACCTAAAATGCATTTTTACTGCATACATAAGTGAGCCGTCAAAAATGGTCTTTTGAATGTCATTTTTACCTATGGATTTTATGGCTTTTTCTGGCGTAGTTTGACGTGCTGATTGCAACGGTACAATTGGATCGGGTGGATTTGATGTATTTTTCGATTCAGCCTAATTTGATGAAAATAGCCGCTATTGGTCGAGAAGGCACTTCCAGCACATACATAAGTGAGCCGTCACAAATGGTCTTTTGAATATCATTTTTACCTATGGATTTTATGGCTTTTTCTGGCGTAGTTTGACGTGCTGATTGCAACGGTACCATTGGATCGGGTGGATTTGATGTATTTTTCGATTCAGCCCAGTTTGATGAAAATAGCCGCTATTGGTCGAGAAGGCACTTCCAGCACATACATATGTGAGCCGTCAAAAATGGTCTTTTGAATGTCATTTTTACCTATGGATTTTATGGCTTTTTCTGACGTAGTTTGACGTGCTGATTGCAACGGTACCATTGGATCGGGTGGATTTGATGTATTTTTCGATTCAGCCCAATTTGATGAAAATAGCCGCTATTGGTCGAGAAGGCACTTCCAGCACATACATAAGTGAGCCGTCAAAAATGGTCTTTTGAATGTCATTTTTACCTATGGATTTTATGGCTTTTTCTGGCGTAGTTTGACGTGCTGATTGCAACGGTACCATTGGATCGGGTGGATTTGATGTATTTTTCGATTCAGCCCAATTTGATGGAAATAGCCAAAATTGACCTAAAATGTATTTTTACTGCATACATAAGTGAGCCGTCAAAAATGGTCTTTTGAATGTCATTTTTACCTATGGATTTTATGGCTTTTTCTGGCGTAGTTTGACGTGCTGATTGCAACGGTACAATTGGATCGGGTGGATTTGATGTATTTTTCGATTCAGCCCAATTTGATGAAAATAGCCGCTATTGGTCGAGAAGGCACTTCCAGCACATACATAAGTGAGCCGTCAAAAATGGTCTTTTGAATGTCATTTTTACCTATGGATTTTATGGCTTTTTCTGGCGTAGTTTGACGTGCTGATTGCAACGGTACCATTGGATCGGGTGGATTTGATGTATTTTTCGATTCAGCCCAATTTGATGGAAATAGCCAAAATTTACCTAAAATGCATTTTTACTGCATACATAAGTGAGCCGTCAAAAATGGTCTTTTGAATGTCATTTTTACCTATGGATTTTATGGCTTTTTCTGGCGTAGTTTGACGGGCTGATTGCAACGGTACCATTGGATCGGGTGGATTTGATGTATTTTTCGATTCAGCCCAATTTGATGACAATAGCCGCTATTGGTCGAGAAGGCACTTCCAGCACATACATAAGTGAGCCGTCAAAAATGGTCTTTTGAATGTCATTTTTACCTATGGATTTTATGGCTTTTTCTGGCGTAGTTTGACGTGCTGATTGCAACGGTACCATTGGATCGGGTGGATTTGATGTATTTTTTGATTCAGCCCAATTTGATGGAAATAGCCAAAATTGACCTAAAATGCATTTTTACTGCATACATAAGTGAGCCGTCAAAAATGGTCTTTTGAATGTCATTTTTACCTATGGATTTTATGGCTTTTTCTGGCGTAGTTTGACGTGCTGATTGCAACGGTACAATTGGATCGGGTGGATTTGATGTATTTTTCGATTCAGCCTAATTTGATGAAAATAGCCGCTATTGGTCGAGAAGGCACTTCCAGCACATACATAAGTGAGCCGTCAAAAATGGTCTTTTGAATATCATTTTTACCTATGGATTTTATGGCTTTTTCTGGCGTAGTTTGACGTGCTGATTGCAACGGTACCATTGGATCGGGTGGATTTGATGTATTTTTCGATTCAGCCCAGTTTGATGAAAATAGCCGCTATTGGTCGAGAAGGCACTTCCAGCACATACATAAGTGAGCCGTCAAAAATGGTCTTTTGAATGTCATTTTTACCTATGGGTTTTATGGCTTTTTCTGGCGTAGTTTGACGTGCTGATTGCAACGGTACCATTGGATCGGGTGGATTTGATGTATTTTTTGATTCAGCCTAATTTGATGAAAATAGCCGCGATTGGTCGAGAAGGCACTTCCAGCACATACATAAGTGAGCCGTCAAAAATGGTCTTTTGAATGTCATTTTTACCTATGGATTTTATGGCTTTTTCTGGCGTAGTTTGACGTGCTGATTGCAACGGTACCATTGGATCGGGTGGATTTGATGTATTTTTCGATTCAGCCCAATTTGATGGAAATAGCCAAAATTGACCTAAAATGCATTTTTACTGCATACATAAGTGAGCCGTCAAAAATGGTCTTTTGAATGTCATTTTTACCTATGGATTTTATGGCTTTTTCTGGCGTAGTTTGACGTGCTGATTGCAACGGTACCATTGGATCGGGTGGATTTGATGTATTTTTCGATTCAGCCCAATTTGATGAAAATAGCTGCTATTGGTCGAGAAGGCACTTCCAGCACATACATAAGTGAGCCGTCAAAAATGGTCTTTTGAATGTCATTTTTACCTATGGATTTTATGGCTTTTTCTGGCGTAGTTTGACGTGCTGATTGCAACGGTACCATTGGATCGGGTGGATTTTATGTATTTTTCGATTCAGCCCAATTTGATGACAATAGCCGCTATTGCTCGAGAAGGCACTTCCAGCACATACATAAGTGAGCCGTCAAAAATGGTCTTTTGAATGTCATTTTTACCTATGGATTTTATGGCTTTTTCTGGCGTAGTTTGACGTGCTGATTGCAACGGTACCATTGGATCGGGTGGATTTGATGTATTTTTCGATTAAGCCCAATTTGATGGAAATAGCCAAAATTGACCTAAAATGCATTTTTTCTGCATACATAAGTGAGCCGTCAAAAATGGTCTTTTGAATGTCATTTTTACCTATGGATTTTATGGCTTTTTCTGGCGTAGTTTGACGTGCTGATTGCAACGGTACAATTGGATCGGGTGGATTTGATGTATTTTTCGATTCAGCCTAATTTGATGAAAATAGCCGCTATTGGTCGAGAAGGCACTTCCAGCACATACATAAGTGAGCCGTCACAAATGGTCTTTTGAATATCATTTTTACCTATGGATTTTATGGCTTTTTCTGGCGTAGTTTGACGTGCTGATTGCAACGGTACCATTGGATCGGGTGGATTTGATGTATTTTTCGATTCAGCCCAGTTTGATGAAAATAGCCGCTATTGGTCGAGAAGGCACTTCCAGCACATACATAAGTGAGCCGTCAAAAATGGTCTTTTGAATGTCATTTTTACCTATGGATTTTATGGCTTTTTCTGGCGTAGTTTGACGTGCTGATTGCAACGGTACCATTGGATCGGGTGGATTTGATGTATTTTTCGATTCAGCCGAATTTGATGAAAATAGCCGCTATTGGTCGAGAAGGCACTTCCAGCACATACATAAGTGAGCCGTCAAAAATGGTCTTTTCAATGTCATTTTTACCTATGGATTTTATGGCTTTTTCTGGCGTAGTTTGACGTGCTGATTGCAACGGTACCGTTGGATCGGGTGGATTTGATGTATTTCTCGATTCAGCCCAATTTGATGGAAATAGCCAAAATTGACCGAAAATGCATTCTTACTGCATACATAACTGAGCCGTCAAAAATTGTCTTTTGAATGTCATTTTTACCCATCGATTTTATGGCTTTTTCTGGCGTAGTTTGACGTGCTGATTGCAACGGTACCATTGGATCGGGTGGATTTGATGTATTTTTCGATTCAGCCCAATTTGAATGAAATAGCCACTATTGGTCGAGAAGGCACTTCCAGCACATACATAAGTGAGCCGTCAAAAATGGTCTTTTGAATGTCATTTTTACCTATGGATTTTATGGCTTTTTCTGGCGTAGTTTGACGTGCTGATTGCAACGGTACCATTGGATCGGGTGGATTTGATGTATTTTTCGATTCAGCCCAATTTGAATGAAATAGCCGCTATTGGTCGAGAAGGCACTTCCAGCACATACATAAGTGAGCCGTCAAAAATGGTCTTTTGAATGTCATTTTTACCTATGGATTTTATGGCTTTTTCTGGCGTAGTTTGACGTGCTGATTGCAACGGTACCATTGGATCGGGTGGATTTGATGTATTTTTCGATTCAGCCCAATTTGATGGAAATAGCCGCTATTGGTCGAGAAGGCACTTCCAGCACATACATAAGTGAGCCGTCAAAAATGGTCTTTTGAATGTCATTTTTACCTATGGATTTTATGGCTTTTTCTGGCGTAGTTTGACGTGCTGATTGCAACGGTACCATTGGATCGGGTGGATTTCATGTATTTTTCGATTCAGCCTAATTTGATGAAAATAGCCGCTATAGGTCGAGAAGGCACTTCCAGCACATACATAAGTGAACCATCACAAATGGTCTTTTGAATATCATTTTTACCTATGGATTTTATGGCTTTTTCTGGCGTAGTTTGACGTGCTGATTGCAACGGTACCATTGGATCGAGTGGATTTGATGTATTTTTCGATTCAGCCCAGTTTGATGAAAATAGCCTCTATTGGTCGAGAAGGCACTTCCAGCACATACATAAGTGAGCCGTCGAAAATGGTCTTTTGAATGTCATTTTTACCTATCGATTTTATGGCTTTTTCTGGCGTAGTTTGACGTGCTGATTGCAACGGTACCATTGGATCGGGTGGATTTGATGTATTTTTCGATTCAGCCTAATTTGATGAAAATAGCCGCTATTGGTCGAGAAGGCACTTCCAGCACATACATAAGTGAGCCGTCACAAATGGTCTTTTGAATATCATTTTTACCTATCGATTTTACGGCTTTTTCTGGCGTAGTTTGACGTGCTGATTGCAACGGTACCATTGGATCGGGTGGATTTGATGTATTTTTCGATTCAGCCCAGTTTGATGAAAATAGCTGCTATTGGTTGAGAAGGCACTTCCAGCACATACATAAGTGAGCTGTCACAAATGGTCTTTTGAATGTCATTTTTACCTATGGATTTTATGGCTTTTTCTGGCGTAGTTTGACGTGCTGATTGCAACGGTACCATTGGATCGGGTGGATTTGATGTATTTTTCGATTAAGCCCAATTTGATGGAAATAGCCAAAATTGACCTAAAATGCATTTTTACTGCATACATAAGTGAGCTGTCAAAAATGGTCTTTTGAATGTCATTTTTACCTATTGATTTTATGGCTTTTTCTGGCGTAGTTTGACGTGCTGATTGCAACGGTACCATTGGATCGGGTGGATTTGATGTATTTTTCGATTCAGCCCAATTTGATGAAAATAGCCGCTATTGGTCGATAAGGCACTTCCAGCACATACATAAGTGAGCCGTCAAAAATGGTCTTTTGAATGTCATTTTTACCTATGGATTTTATGGCTTTTTCTGGCGTAGTTTGACGTGCTGATTGCAACGGTACCATTGGATCGGGTGGATTTGATGTATTTTTCGATTCAGCCCAATTTGATGAAAATAGCCGCTATTGGTCGAGAAGGCACTTCCAGCACATACATAAGTGAGCCGTCAAAAATGGTCTTTTGAATGTCATTTTTACCTATGGATTTTATGGCTTTTTCTGGCGTAGTTTGACGTGCTGATTGCAACGGTACCATTGGATCGGGGGGATTTGATGTATTTTTCGATTCAGCCCAATTTAATGAAAATAGCCGCTATTGGTCGGGAAGGCACTTCCAGCACATACATAAGTGAGCCGTCAAAAATGGTCTTTTGAATGTCATTTTTACCTATGGATTTTATGGCTTTTTCTGGCGTAGTTTGACGTGCTGATTGCAACGGTACCATTGGATCGGGTGGATTTGATGTATTTTATCGATTCAGCCTAATTTGATGAAAATAGCCGCTATGGGTGGAGAAGGCACTTCCAGCACATACATAAGTGAACCATCACAAATGGTCTTTTGAATATCATTTTTACCTATGGATTTTATGGCTTTTTCTGGCGTAGTTTGACGTGCTGATTGCAACGGTACCATTGGATCGAGTGGATTTGATGTATTTTTCGATTCAGCCCAATTTGATTAAAATGGCCGCTATTGGTCGAGAAGGCACTTCCAGCACATACATATGTGAGCCGTCAAAAATGGTCTTTTGAATGTCATTTTTACCTATCGATTTTATGGCTTTTTCTGGCGTAGTTTGACGTGCTGATTGCAACGGTACCATTGGATCGGGTGGATTTGATGTATTTTTCGATTCAGCCTAATTCTAATGAAATAGCCGCTATTGGTCGAGAAGGCACTTCCAGCACATACATAAGTGAGCCGTCAAAAATGGTCTTTTGAATGTCATTTTTACCTATGGATTTTATGGCTTTTTCTGGCGTAGTTTGACGTGCTGATTGCAACAGTACCATTGGATCGGGTGGATTCGATGTATTTTTCGATTCAGCCCAATTTGATGAAAATAGCCGCTATTGGTCGAGAAGGCACTTCCATCACATACATAAGTGAGCCGTCACAAGTAGTCTTTTGAGTGTCATTTTTACCTATGGATTTTATGGCTTTTTCTGGCGTAGTTTGACGTGCTGATTGCAACAGTACCATTGGATCGGGTGGATTTGATGTATTTTTCGATTCAGCCCAATTTGATGGAAATAGTCAATATTGACCAAAGATGCATTTTCACTGCATACATAAGTGAGCCGTTAAAAATGGTCTTTTGAATGTCATTTTTACCTATGGATTTTATGGCTTTTTCTGGCGTAGTTTGACGTGCTGATTGCAACGGTACCATTGGATCGGGTGGATTTGATGTATTTTTCGATTCAGCCCAATTTGATGGAAATAGCCAAAATTGACTGAAAATGCATTTTTACCACATACATAACTGAGCCGTCAGAAATGGTCTTTTGAATGTCATTTTTACCTATGGATTTTATGGCTTTTTCTGGCGTAGTTTGACGTGCTGATTGCAACGGTACCATTGGATCGGGTGGATTTGATGTATTTTTCGATTCAGCCCAATTTGATGGAAATAGCCAAAATTGACCTAAAATGCATTTTTACTGCATACATAAGTGAGCTGTCAAAAATGGTCTTTTGAATGTCATTTTTACCTATGGATTTTATGGCTTTTTCTGGCGTAGTTTGACGTGCTGATTGCAACGGTACCATTGGATCGGGTGGATTTGATGTATTTTTCGATTCAGCCCAATTTGATGGAAATAGCCAAAATTGACCTAAAATGCATTTTTACTGCATACATAAGTGAGCCGTCAAAAATGGTCTTTTGAATGTCATTTTTACCTATGGATTTTATGGCTTTTTCTGGCGTAGTTTGACGTGCTGATTGCAACGGTACCATTGGATCGGGTGGATTTGATGTATTTTTCGATTCAGCCTAATTTGATGAAAATAGCCGCTATTGGTCGAGAAGGCACTTCCAGCACATACATAAGTGAGCCGTCACAAATGGTCTTTTGAATATCATTTTTACCTATCGATTTTATGGCTTTTTCTGGCGTAGTTTGACGTGCTGATTGCAACGGTACCATTGGATCGGGTGGATTTGATGTATTTTTCGATTCAGCCCAGTTTGATGAAAATAGCTGCTATTGGTTGAGAAGGCACTTCCAGCACATACATAAGTGAGCTGTCACAAATGGTCTTTTGAATTTCATTTTTACCTATGGATTTTATGGCTTTTTCTGGCGTAGTTTGACGTGCTGATTGCAACGGTACCATTGGATCGGGTGGATTTGATGTATTTTTCGATTAAGCCCAATTTGATGGAAATAGCCAAAATTGACCTAAAATGCATTTTTACTGCATACATAAGTGAGCTGTCAAAAATGGTCTTTTGAATGTCATTTTCACCTATGGATTTTATGGCTTTTTCTGGCGTAGTTTGACGTGCTGATTGCAACGGTACCATTGGATCGGGTGGATTTGATGTATTTTTCGATTCAGCCCAATTTGATGAAAATAGCCGCTATTGGTCGAGAAGGCACTTCCAGCACATACATAAGTGAGCCGTCACAAATGGTCTTTTGAATGTCATTTTTACCTATGGATTTTATGGCTTTTTCTGGCGTAGTTTGACGTGCTGATTGCAACGGTACCATTGGATCGGGTGGATTTGATGTATTTTCCGATTCAGCCCAATTTGATAAAAATAGCTGCTATTGGTCGAGAAGGCACTTCCAGCACATACATAAGTGAGCCGTCAAAAATGGTCTTTTGAATGTCATTTTTACCTATGGATTTTATGGCTTTTTCTGGCGTAGTTTGACGTGCTGATTGCAACGGTACCATTGAATCGGGTGGATTTGATGTATTTTCGATTCAGCCCAATTTGATGGAAATAGCCAAAATTGACCTAAAATGCATTTTTACTGCATACATAAATGAGCCATCAAAAATGGTCTTTTGAATGTCATTTTTACCTATGGATTTTATGGCTTTTTCTGGCGTAGTTTGACGTGTTGATTGCAACGGTACCATTGGATCGGGTGGATTTGATGTATTTTTCGATTCAGCCCAGTTTGATGAAAATAGCCGCTATTGGTCGAGAAGGCACTTCCAGCACATACATGAGTGAGCCGTCAAAAATGGTCTTTTGAATGTCATTTTTACCTATCGATTTTATGGCTTTTTCTGGCGTAGTTTGACGTGCTGATTGCAACGGTACAATTGGATCGGGTGGATTTGATGTATTTTTCGATTAAGCCCAATTTGATGAAAATAGCCGCTATTGGTCGAGAAGGCACTTCCAGCACATACATAAGTGAGCTGTCAAAAATGGTCTTTTGAATGTCATTTTTACCTATGGATTTTATGGCTTTTTCTGGCGTAGTTTGACGTGCTGATTGCAACGGTACCATTGGATCGGGTGGATTTGATGTATTTTTCGATTCAGCCCAATTTGATGGAAATAGCCAAAATTGACCTAAAATGCATTTTTACTGCATACATAAGTGAGCCATCAAAAATGGTCTTTTGAATGTCATTTTTACCTATGGATTTTATGGCTTTTTCTGGCGTAGTTTGACGTGCTGATTGCAACGGTACCATTGGATCGGGTGGATTTGATGTATTTTTCGATTCAGCCCAATTTGATGACAATAGCCGTTATTGGTCGAGAAGGCACTTCCAGCACATACATAAGTGAGCCATCAAAAATGGTCTTTTGAATGTCATTTTTACCTATGGATTTTATGGCTTTTTCTGGCGTAGTTTGACGTGCTGATTGCAACGGTACCATTGGATCGGGTGGATTTGATGTATTTTTCGATTCCGCCCAATTTGATGGAAATAGCCAAAATTGACCTAAAATGCATTTTTACTGCATACATAAGTGAGCCGTCAAAAATGGTCTTTTGAATGTCATTTTTACCCATGGATTTTATGGCTTTTTCTGGCGTAGTTTGACGTGCTGATTGCAACGGTACCATTGGATTGGGTGGATTTGATGTATTTTTCGATTCAGCCTAATTTGATGAAAATAGCCGCTATTGGTCGAGAAGGCACTTCCAGCACATACATAAGTGAGCCGTCACAAATGGTCTTTTGAATATCATTTTTACCTATCGATTTTATGGCTTTTTCTGGCGTAGTTTGACGTGCTGATTGCAACGGTACCATTGGATCGGGTGGATTTGATGTATTTTTCGATTCAGCCCAGTTTGATGAAAATAGCTGCTATTGGTCGAGAAGGCACTTCCAGCACATACATAAGTGAGCCGTCAAAGATGGTCTTTTGAATGTCATTTTTACCTATGGATTTTATGGCTTTTTCTGGCGTAGTTTGACGTGCTGATTGCAACGGTACCATTGGATCGGGTGGATTCGATGTATTTTCCGATTCAGCCCAATTTGATGGAAATAGCCAAAATTGACCTAAAATGCATTTTTACTGCATACATAAGTGAGCCGTCAAAAATGGTCTTTTGAATGTCATTTTTACCTATGGATTTTATGGCTTTTTCTGGCGTAGTTTGACGTGCTGATTGCAACGGTACCATTGGATCGGGTGGATTTTATGTATTTTTCGATTCAGCCCAATTTGATGGAAATAGCCAAAATTGACTGAAAATGCATTTTTACTGCATACATAAGTGAGCCGTCAAAAATGGTCTTTTGAATGTCATTTTTACCCATCGATTTTATGGCTTTTTCTGGCGTAGTTTGACGTGCTGATTGCAACGGTACCATTGGATCGGGTGGATTTGATGTATTTTTCGATTCAGCCCAGTTTGATGAAAATAGCTGCTATTGGTTGAGAAGGCACTTCCAGCACATACATAAGTGAGCTGTCACAAATGGTCTTTTGAATTTCATTTTTACCTATGGATTTTATGGCTTTTTCTGGCGTAGTTTGACGTGCTGATTGCAACGGTACCATTGGATCGGGTGGATTTGATGTATTTTTCGATTAAGCCCAATTTGATGGAAATAGCCAAAATTGACCTAAAATGCATTTTTACTGCATACATAAGTGAGCTGTCAAAAATGGTCTTTTGAATGTCATTTTTACCTATCGATTTTATGGCTTTTTCTGGCGTAGTTTGACGTGCTGATTGCAACGGTACCATTGGATCGGGTGGATTTGATGTATTTTTCGATTCAGCCCAATTCGATGAAAATAGCCGCTATTGGTCGATAAGGCACTTCCAGCACATACATAAGTGAGCCGTCAAAAATGGTCTTTTGAATGTCATTTTTACCTATGGATTTTATGGCTTTTTCTGGCGTAGTTTGACGTGCTGATTGCAACGGTACCATTGGATCGGGTGGATTTGATGTATTTTTCGATTCAGCCCAATTTGATGAAAATAGCCGCTATTGGTCGAGAAGGCACTTCCAGCACATACATAAGTGAGCCGTCAAAAATGGTCTTTTGAATGTCATTTTTACCTATGGATTTTATGGCTTTTTCTGGCGTAGTTTGACGTGCTGATTGCAACGGTACCATTGGATCGGGTGGATTTGATGTATTTTTCGATTCAGCCCAATTTAATGAAAATAGCCGCTATTGGTCGGGAAGGCACTTCCAGCACATACATAAGTGAGCCGTCAAAAATGGTCTTTTGAATGTCATTTTTACCTATGGATTTTATGGCTTTTTCTGGCGTAGTTTGACGTGCTGATTGCAACGGTACCATTGGATCGGGTGGATTTGATGTATTTTTCGATTCAGCCTAATTTGATGAAAATAGCCGCTATGGGTGGAGAAGGCACTTCCAGCACATACATAAGTGAACCATCACAAATGGTCTTTTGAATATCATTTTTACCTATGGATTTTATGGCTTTTTCTGGCGTAGTTTGACGTGCTGATTGCAACGGTACCATTGGATCGAGTGGATTTGATGTATTTTTCGATTCAGCCCAATTTGATTAAAATGGCCGCTATTGGTCGAGAAGGCACTTCCAGCACATACATATGTGAGCCGTCAAAAATGGTCTTTTGAATGTCATTTTTACCTATCGATTTTATGGCTTTTTCTGGCGTAGTTTGACGTGCTGATTGCAACGGTACCATTGGATCGGGTGGATTTTATGTATTTTTCGATTCAGCCCAATTTGATGGAAATAGCCAAAATTGACCTAAAATGCATTTTTACTGCATACATAAGTGAGCCGTCAAAAATGGTCTTTTGAATGTCATTTTTACCCATCGATTTTATGGCTTTTTCTGGCGTAGTTTGACGTGCTGATTGCAACGGTACCATTGGATCGGGTGGATTTGATGTATTTTTCGATTCAGCCCAGTTTGATGAAAATAGCTGCTATTGGTTGAGAAGGCACTTCCAGCACATACATAAGTGAGCTGTCACAAATGGTCTTTTGAATTTCATTTTTACCTATGGATTTTATGGCTTTTTCTGGCGTAGTTTGACGTGCTGATTGCAACGGTACCATTGGATCGGGTGGATTTGATGTATTTTTCGATTAAGCCCAATTTGATGGAAATAGCCAAAATTGACCTAAAATGCATTTTTACTGCATACATAAGTGAGCTGTCAAAAATGGTCTTTTGAATGTCATTTTTACCTATGGATTTTATGGCTTTTTCTGGCGTAGTTTGACGTGCTGATTGCAACGGTACCATTGGATCGGGTGGATTTGATGTATTTTTCGATTCAGCCCAATTTGATGAAAATAGCCGCTATTGGTCGATAAGGCACTTCCAGCACATACATAAGTGAGCCGTCAAAAATGGTCTTTTGAATGTCATTTTTACCTATGGATTTTATGGCTTTTTCTGGCGTAGTTTGACGTGCTGATTGCAACGGTACCATTGGATCGGGTGGATTTGATGTATTTTTCGATTCAGCCCAATTTGATGAAAATAGCCGCTATTGGTCGAGAAGGCACTTCCAGCACATACATAAGTGAGCCGTCAAAAATGGTCTTTTGAATGTCATTTTTACCTATGGATTTTATGGCTTTTTCTGGCGTAGTTTGACGTGCTGATTGCAACGGTACCATTGGATCGGGTGGATTTGATGTATTTTTCGATTCAGCCCAATTTAATGAAAATAGCCGCTATTGGTCGGGAAGGCACTTCCAGCACATACATAAGTGAGCCGTCAAAAATGGTCTTTTGAATGTCATTTTTACCTATGGATTTTATGGCTTTTTCTGGCGTAGTTTGACGTGCTGATTGCAACGGTACCATTGGATCGGGTGGATTTGATGTATTTTTCGATTCAGCCTAATTTGATGAAAATAGCCGCTATGGGTGGAGAAGGCACTTCCAGCACATACATAAGTGAACCATCACAAATGGTCTTTTGAATATCATTTTTACCTATGGATTTTATGGCTTTTTCTGGCGTAGTTTGACGTGCTGATTGCAACGGTACCATTGGATCGAGTGGATTTGATGTATTTTTCGATTCAGCCCAATTTGATTAAAATGGCCGCTATTGGTCGAGAAGGCACTTCCAGCACATACATATGTGAGCCGTCAAAAATGGTCTTTTGAATGTCATTTTTACCTATCGATTTTATGGCTTTTTCTGGCGTAGTTTGACGTGCTGATTGCAACGGTACCATTGGATCGGGTGGATTTGATGTATTTTTCGATTCAGCCTAATTTGAATGAAATAGCCGCTATTGGTCGAGAAGGCACTTCCAGCACATACATAAGTGAGCCGTCACAAGTAGTCTTTTGAATGTCATTTTTACCTATGGATTTTATGGCTTTTTCTGGCGTAGTTTGACGTGCTGATTGCAACAGTACCATTGGATCGGGTGGATTTGATGTATTTTTCGATTCAGCCCAATTTGATGGAAATAGTCAATATTGACCAAAAATGCATTTTCACTGCATACATAAGTGAGCCGTTAAAAATGGTCTTTTGAATGTCATTTTTACCTATGGATTTTATGGCTTTTTCTGGCGTAGTTTGACGTGCTGATTGCAACGGTACCATTGGATCGGGTGGATTTGATGTATTTTTCGATTCAGCCCAATTTGATGGAAATAGCCAAAATTGACTGAAAATGCATTTTTACCACATACATAACTGAGCCGTCAAAAATGGTCTTTTCAATGTCATTTTTACCTATGGATTTTATGGCTTTTTCTGGCGTAGTTTGACGTGCTGATTGCAACGGTACCATTGGATCGGGTGGATTTGATGTATTTTTCGATTCAGCCCAATTTGATGGAAATAGCCAAAATTGACCTAAAATGCATTTTTACTGCATACATAAGTGAGCCGTCAAAAATGGTCTTTTGAATGTCATTTTTACCTATGGATTTTATGGCTTTTCTGGCGTAGTTTGACGTGCTGATTGCAACGGTACCATTGGATCGGGTGGATTTGATGTATTTTTCGATTCAGCCCAATTTGATGGAAATAGCCAAAATTGACCTAAAATGCATTTTTACTGCATACATAAGTGAGCCGTCAAAAATGTTCTTTTGAATGTCATTTTTACCTATGGATTTTATGGCTTTTTCTGGCGTAGTTTGACGTGCTGATTGCAACGGTACCATTGGATCGGGTGGATTTGATGTATTTTTCGATTCAGCCCAATTTGATGGAAATAGCCAAAATTGACTGAAAATGCATTTTTACCACATACATAACTGAGCCGTCAAAAATGGTCTTTTGAATGTCATTTTTACCCATCGATTTTATGGCTTTTTCTGGCGTAGTTTGACGTGCTGATTGCAACGGTACCATTGGATCGGGTGGATTTGATGTATTTTTCGATTCAGCCCAGTTTGATGAAAATAATTGCTATTGGTCGAGAAGGCACTTCCAGCACATACATAAGTGAGCCGTCAAAGATGGTCTTTTGAATGTCATTTTTACCTATGGATTTTATGGCTTTTTCTGGCGTAGTTTGACGTGCTGATTGCAACGGTACCATTGGATCGGGTGGATTTGATGTATTTTTCGATTCAGCCCAATTTGATGACAATAGCCGCTATTGGTCGAGAAGGCACTTCCAGCACATACATAAGTGAGCCGTCAAAAATGGTCTTTTGAATGTCATTTTTACCTATGGATTTTATGGCTTTTTCTGGCGTAGTTTGACGTGCTGATTGCAACGGTACCATTGGATCGGGTGGATTTGATGTATTTTTCGATTCAGCCCAATTTGATGAAAATAGCCAAAATTGACGTAAAATGCATTTTTACTGCATACATAAGTGAGCCGTCAAAAATGGTCTTTTGAATGTCATTTTTACCTATGGATTTTATGGCTTTTTCTGGCGTAGTTTGACGTGCTGATTGCAACGGTACCATTGGATCGGGTGGATTTGATGTATTTTTCGATTCAACCTAATTTGATGAAAATAGCCGCTATTGGTCGAGAAGGCACTTCCAGCACATACATAAGTGAGCCTTCAAAAATGGTCTTTTGAATGTCATTTTTACCTATGGATTTTATGGCTTTTTCTGGCGTAGTTTGACGTGCTGATTGCAACGGTACCATTGGATCGGGTGGATTTGATGTATTTTTCGATTCAGCCTAATTTGATGAAAATAGCCGCTATTGGTCGAGAAGGCACTTCCAGCACATACATAAGTGAGCCGTCACAAATGGTCTTTTGAATATCATTTTTACCTATCGATTTTATGGCTTTTTCTGGCGTAGTTTGACGTGCTGATTGCAACGGTACCATTGGATCGGGTGGATTTGATGTATTTTTCGATTCAGCCCAGTTTGATGAAAATAGCCGCTATTGGTCGAGAAGGCACTTCCAGCACATACATAAGTGAGCCGTCAAAAATTGTCTTTTGAATGTCATTTTTACCTATCGATTTTATGGCTTTTTCTGGCGTAGTTTGACGTGCTGATTGCAACGGTACCATTGGATCGGGTGGATTTGATGTATTTTTCGATTCAGCCCAATTTGATGGAAATAGCCAAAATTGACCTAAAATGCATTTTTACTGCATACATAAGTGAGCCATCAAAGATGGTGTTTTGAATGTCATTTTTACCTATGGATTTTATGGCTTTTTCTGGCGTAGTTTGACGTGCTGATTGCAACGGTACCATTGGATCGGGTGGATTTGATGTATTTTTTGATTCAGCCCAATTTGATGGAAATAGCCAAAATTGACCTAAAATGTATTTTTACTGCATACATAAGTGAGCCGTCAAAAATGGTCTTTTGAATGTCATTTTTACCTATGGATTTTATGGCTTTTTCTGGCGTAGTTTGACGTGCTGATTGCAACGGTACAATTGGATCGGATGGATTTGATGTATTTTTCGATTCAGCCCAGTTTGATGAAAATAGCCGCTATTGGTCGAGAAGGCACTTCCAGCACATACATAAGTGAGCCGTTAAAAATGGTCTTTTGAATGTCATTTTTACCTATGGATTTTATGGCTTTTTCTGGCGTAGTTTGACGTGCTGATTGCAACGGTACCATTGGATCGGGTGGATTTGATGTATTTTTCGATTCAGCCCAATTTGATGGAAATAGCCAAAATTGACCTAAAATGCATTTTTACTGCATACATAAGTGAGCCGTCAAAAATGGTCTTTTGAATGTCATTTTTACCTATGGATTTTATGGCTTTTTCTGGCGTAGTTTGACGTGCTGATTGCAACGGTACCATTGGATTGGGTGGATTTGATGTATTTTTCGATTCAGCATAATTTGATGACAATAGCCGCTATTGGTCGAGAAGGCACTTCCAGCACATACATAAGTGAGCCGTCACAAATGGTCTTTTGAATATCATTTTTACCTATCGATTTTATGGCTTTTTCTGGCGTAGTTTGACGTGCTGATTGCAACGGTACCATTGGATCGGGTGGATTTGATGTATTTTTCAATTCCGCCCAGTTTGATGAAAATAGCCGCTATTGGTCGAGAAGGCACTTCCAGCACATACATAAGTGAGCCGTCAAAGATGGTCTTTTGAATGTCATTTTTACCTATGGATTTTATGGCTTTTTCTGGCGTAGTTTGACGTGCTGATTGCAACGGTACCATTGGATCGGGTGGATTTGATGTATTTTTCGATTCAGCCCAATTTGATGGAAATAGCCAAAATTGACCTAAAATGCATTTTTCCTGCATACATAAGTGAGCCGTCAAAAATGGTCTTTTGAATGTCATTTTTACCTATGGATTTTATGGCTTTTTCTGGCGTAGTTTGACGTGCTGATTGCAACGGTACCATTGGATCGGGTGGATTTTATGTATTTTTCGATTCAGCCCAATTTGATGGAAATAGCCAAAATTGACTGAAAATGCATTTTTACCGCATACATAAGTGAGCCGTCAAAAATGGTCTTTTGAATGTCATTTTTACCCATCGATTTTATGGCTTTTTCTGGCGTAGTTTGACGTGCTGATTGCAACGGAACCATTGGATCGGGTGGATTTGATGTATTTTTCGATTCAGCCCGATTTGATGAAAATAGCCGCTATTGGTCGAGAAGGCACTTCCAGCACATACATAACTGAGCCGTCAAAAATGGTCTTTTCAATGTCATTTTTACCTATGGATTTTATGGCTTTTTCTGGCGTAGTTTGACGTGCTGATTGCAACGGTACCATTGGATCGGGTGGATTTGATGTATTTTTTGATTCAGCCCAATTTGATGGAAATAGCCAAAATTGACCTAAAATGTATTTTTACTGCATACATAAGTGAGCCGTCAAAAATGGTCTTTTGAATGTCATTTTTACCTATGGATTTTGTGGCTTTTTCTGGCGTAGTTTGACGTGCTGATTGCAACGGTACAATTGGATCGGGTGGATTTGATGTATTTTTCGATTCAGCCCAATTTGATGAAAATAGCTGCTATTGGTCGAGAAGGCACTTCCAGCACAAACATAAGTGAGCCGTCAAAAATGGTCTTTTGAATGTCATTTTTACCTATGGATTTTATGGCTTTTTCTGGCGTAGTTTGACGTGCTGATTGCAACGGTACCATTGGATCGGGTGGATTTGATGTATTTTTCGATTCAGCCCGATTTGATGGAAATAGCCAAAATTGACCTAAAATGCATTTTTACTTCATACATAAGTGAGCCGTCAAAAATGGTCTTTTGAATGTCATTTTTACCTATGGATTTTATGGCTTTTTCTGGCGTAGTTTGACGTGCTGATTGCAACGGTACCATTGGATCGGGTGGATTTGATGTATTTTTCGATTCAGCCTAATTTGATGAAAATAGCCGCTATTGGTCGAGAAGGCACTTCCAGCACATACATAAGTGAGCCGTCACAAATGGTCTTTTGAATATCATTTTTACCTATCGATTATATGGCTTTTTCTGGCGTAGTTTGACGTGCTGATTGCAACGGTACCATTGGATCGGGTGGATTTGATGTATTTTTCGATTCAGCCCAGTTTGATGAAAATAGCCGCTATTGGTCGAGAAGGCACTTCCAGCACATACATAAGTGAGCCGTCAAAAATGGTCTTTTGAATGTCATTTTTACCTATGGATTTTATGGCTTTTTCTGGCGTAGTTTGACGTGCTGATTGCAACGGTACCATTGGATCGGGTGGATTTGATGTATTTTTCGATTCAGCCCAATTTGATGGAAATAGCCAAAATTGACCTAAAATGCATTTTTACTGCATACATAAGTGAGCCGTCAAAAATGGTGTTTTGAATGTCATTTTTTCCTATGGATTTTATGGCTTTTTCTGGCGTAGTTTGACGTGCTGATTGCAACGGTACCTTTGGATCGGGTGGATTTTATGTATTTTTCGATTCAGCCCAATTTGATGGAAATAGCCAAAATTGACTGAAAATGCATTTTTACCGCATACATAAGTGAGCCGTCAAAAATGGTCTTTTGAATGTCATTTTTACCCATCGATTTTATGGCTTTTTCTGGCGTAGTTTGACGTGCTGATTGCAACGGTACCATTGGATCGGGTGGAATTGATGTATTTTTCGATTCAGCCCGATTTGATGAAAATAGCCGCTATTGGTCGAGAAAGCACTTCCAGCACATACATAAGTGAGCCGTCAAAAATGGTCTTTTCAATGTCATTTTTACCTATGGATTTTATGGCTTTTTCTGGCGTAGTTTGACGTGCTGATTGCAACGGTACCATTGGATCGGGTGGATTTGATGTATTTTTTGATTCAGCCCAATTTGATGGAAATAGCCAAAATTGACCTAAAATGTATTTTTACTGCATACATAAGTGAGCCGTCAAAAATGGTCTTTTGAATGTCATTTTTACCTATCGATTTTATGGCTTTTTCTGGCGTAGTTTGACGTGCTGATTGCAACGGTACAATTGGATCGGGTGGATTTGATGTATTTTTCGATTCGGCCCAATTTGATGAAAATAGCTGCTATTGGTCGAGAAAGCACTTCCAGCACATACATAAGTGAGCCGTCAAAAATGGTCTTTTGAATGTCATTTTTACCTATGGATTTTATGGCTTTTTCTGGCGTAGTTTGACGTGCTGATTGCAACGGTACCATTGGATCGGGTGGATTTGATGTATTTTTCGATTCAGCCCAATTTGATGGAAATAGCCAAAATTGACCTAAAATGCATTTTTTCTGCATACATAAGTGAGCCATCAAAAATGGTCTTTTGAATGTCATTTTTACCTATGGATTTTATGGCTTTTTCTGGCGTAGTTTGACGTGCTGATTGCGACGGTACCATTGGATCGTGTGGATTTGATATATTTTTCGATTCAGCCCAATTTGATGAAAATAGCCGCTATTGGTCGAGAAGGCACTTCCAGCACATACATAATTGAGCCGTCACAAGTAGTCTTTTGAATGTCATTTTTACCTATGGATTTTATGGCTTTTTCTGGCGTAGTTTGACGTGCTGATTGCAACGGTACCATTGGATCGGGTGGATTTTATGTATTTTTCGATTCAGCCCAATTTGATGGAAATAGCCAAAATTGACTGAAAATGCATTTTTACCGCATACATAAGTGAGCCGTCAAAAATGGTCTTTTGAATGTCATTTTTACCTATGGATTTTATGGCTTTTTCTGGCGTAGTTTGACGTGCTGATTGCAACGGTACCATTGGATCGGGTGGATTTGATGTATTTTTCGATTCAGCCCAATTTGATGACAATTTTTGATGGAAATAGCCAAAATTGACTGAAAATGCATTTTTACCGCATACATAAGTGAGCCGTCAAAAATGGTCTTTTGAATGTCATTTTTACCTATGGATTTTATGGCTTTTTCTGGCGTAGTTTGACGTGCTGATTGCAACGGTACCATTGGATCGGGTGGATTTGATGTATTTTTCGATTCAGCCCAATTTGATGACAATAGCCGCTATTGGTCGAGAAGGCACTTCCAGCACATACATAAGTGAGCCGTCAAAAATGGTCTTTTGAATGTCATTTTTACCTATGGATTTTATGGCTTTTTCTGGCGTAGTTTGACGTGCTGATTGCAACGGTACCATTGGATCGGGTGGATTTGATGTATTTTTCGATTCAGCCCAATTTGATGAAAATAGCCGCTATTGGTCGAGAAGGCACTTCCAGCACATACATAAGTGAGCCGTCAAAAATGGTCTTTTGAATGTCATTTTTACCTATGGATTTTATGGCTTTTTCTGGCGTAGTTTGACGTGCTGATTGCAACGGTAGCATTGGATCGGGTGGATTTGATGTATTTTTCGATTCAGCCCAATTTGATGGAAATAGCCAAAATTGACCTAAAATGCATTTTTACTTCATACATAAGTGAGCCGTTAAAAATGGTCTTTTGAATATCATTTTTACCTATGGATTTTATGGCTTTTTCTGGCGTAGTTTGACGTGCTGATTGCAACGGTACCATTGGATCGGGTGGATTTGATGTATTTTTTGATTCAGCCCAATTTGATGGAAATAGCCAAAATTGACCTAAAATGCATTTTTACTGCATACATAAGTGAGCCGTCACAAATGGTCTTTTGAATATCATTTTTACCTATCGATTTTATGGCTTTTTCTGGCGTAGTTTGACGTGCTGATTGCAACGGTACCATTGGATCGGGTGGATTTGATGCATTTTTCGATTCAGCCCAGTTTGATGAAAATAGCCGCTATTGGTCGAGAAGGCACTTCCAGCACATACATAAGTGAGCCTTCAAAAATGGTCTTTTGAATGTCATTTTTACCTATGGATTTTATGGCTTTTTCTGGCGTAGTTTGACGTGCTGATTGCAACGGTACCATTGGATCGGGTTGATTTTATGTATTTTTCAATTCAGCCCAATTTGATGGAAATAGCCAAAATTGACCTAAAATGCATTTTTACTGCATACATAAGTGAGCCGTAAAAAATGGTCTTTTGAATGTCATTTTTACCCATCGATTTTATGGCTTTTTCTGGCGTAGTTTGACGTGCTGATTGCAACGGTACCATTGCATCGGGTGGATTTGATGTGTTTTTCGATTCAGCCAAATTTGATGAAAATAGCCGCTATTGGTCGAGAAGGCACTTCCAGCACATACATAAGTGAGCCGTCAAAAATGGTCTTTTGAATGTCATTTTTACCTATGGATTTTATGGCTTTTTCTGGCGTAGTTTGACGTGCTGATTGCAACGGTACCATTGGATCGGGTGGATTTGATGTATTTTTCGATTCAGCCCAATTTGATGAAAATAGCCGCTATTGGTCGAGAAGGCACTTCAAGCACATACATAAGTGAGCCGTCAAAAATGGTCTTTTGAATGTCATTTTTACCTATGGATTTTATGGCTTTTTCTGGCGTAGTTTGACGTGCTGATTGCAACGGTACCATTGGATCGGGTGGATTTGATGTATTTTTCGATTCAGCCCAATTTGATGGAAATAGCCAAAATTGACTGAAAATGCATTTTTACCGCATACATAACTGAGCCGTCAAAAATGGTCTTTTGAATGTCATTTTTACCTATGGATTTCATGGCTTTTTCTGGCGTAGTTTGACGTGCTGATTGCAACGGTACCATTGGATCGGGTGGATTTGATGTATTTTTCGATTCAACCCAATTTGATGAAAATAGCCACTATTGGTCGAAAAGGCACTTCCAGCACATACATAAGTGAGCCGTCAAAAATGGTCTTTTGAATGTCATTTTTACCTATGGATTTTATGGCTTTTTCTGGCGTAGTTTGACGTGCTGATTGCAACGGTACCATTGGATCGGGTGGATTTGATGTATTTTTCGATTCAGCCCAATTTGATGGAAATAGCCGCTATTGGTCGAGAAGGCACTTCCAGCACATACATAAGTGAGCCGTCAAAAATGGTCTTTTGAATGTCATTTTTACCTATGGATTTTATGGCTTTTTCTGGCGTAGTTTGACGTGCTGATTGCAACGGTACCATTGGATTGGGTGGATTTGATGTATTTTTCGATTCAACCCAATTTGATGAAAATAACCGCTATTGGTCGAGAAGGCACTTCCAGCACATACATAAGTGAGCCGTCAAAAATGGTCTTTTGAATGTCATTTTTACCTATGGATTTTATGGCTTTTTCTGGCGTAGTTTGACGTGCTGATTGCAACGGTAGCATTGGATCGGGTGGATTTGATGTATTTTTCGATTCAGCCCAATTTAATGGAAATAGCCAAAATTGACCTAAAATGCATTTTTACTTCATACATAAGTGAGCCTTCAAAAATGGTCTTTTGAATGTCATTTGTACCTATAGATTTTATGGCTTTTTCTGGCGTAGTTTGACGTGCTGATTGCAACGGTACCATTGGATCGGGTGGATTTGATTTTTTTTTTCGATTCAGCCTAATTTGATGAAAATAGCCGCTATTGGTCGAGAAGGCACTTCCAGCACATACATAAGTGAGCCGTCAAAAATGGTCTTTTGAATGTCATTTTTACCTATGGATTTTATGGCTTTTTCTGGCGTAGTTTGACGTGCTGATTGCAACGGTACCATTGGATCGGGTGGATTTGATGTATTTTTCGATTCAGCCCAATTTGATGGAAATAGCCAAAATTGACCTAAAATGCATTTTTACTGCATACATAAGTGAGCCTTCAAAAATGGTCTTTTGAATATCATTTTTACCTATGGATTTTATGGCTTTTTCTGGCGTAGTTTGACGTGCTGATTGCAACGGTACCATTGGATCGGGTGGATTTGATGTATTTTTCGATTCAGCCCAATTTGATGAAAATAGCCGCTATTGGTCGAGAAGGCACATCCAGCACATACATAAGTGAGCCGTCAAAAATGGTCTTTTGAATGTAATTTTTACCTATCGATTTTATGGCTTTTTCTGGCGTAGTTTGACGTGCTGATTGCAACGGTACCATTGGATCGGGTGGATTTGATGTATTTTTCGATTCAGCCCAATTTGATGAAAATAGCCGCTATTGGTCGAGAAGGCACTTCCAGCACATACATAAGTGAGCCGTCAAAAATGGTGTTTTGAATGTCATTTTTACTTATGGATTTTATGGCTTTTTCTGGCGTAGTTTGACGTGCTGATTGCAACGGTACCATTGGATCGGGTGGATTTGATGTATTTTTCGATTTAGCCCAATTTGATGGAAATAGCCAAAATTGACCTAAAATGCATTTTTACTTCATACATAAGTGAGCCGTCACAAATGGTCTTTTGAATATCATTTTTACCTATCCATTTTATGGCTTTTTCTGGCGTAGTTTGACGTGCTGATTGCAACGGTACCATTGGATCGGGTGGATTTGATGTATTTTTCGATTCAGCCCAATTTGATGAAAATAGCCGCTATTGGTCGAGAAGGCACTTCCAGCACATACATAAGTGAGCCTTCAAAAATGGTCTTTTGAATGTCATTTTTACCTATGGATTTTATGGCTTCTTCTGGCGTAGTTTGACGTGCTGATTGCAACGGTACCATTGGATCGGGTGGATTTGATGTATTCTTCGATTCAGCCCAATTTGATGAAAATAGCCAATATTGACCAAAAATGCATTTTTACCGCATACATAAGTGAACCGTCAAAAATGGTATTGTGAATGTCATTTTTACCTATGGATTTTATGGCTTTTTCTGGCGTAGTTTGACGTGCTGATTGCAACGGTACCATTGGATCGGGTGGATTTGATGTATTTTTCGATTCAGCCCAATTTGATGAAAATAGCCGCTATTGGTCGAGAAGGCACATCCAGCACATACATAAGTGAGCCGTCAAAAATGGTCTTTTGAATGTCATTTTTACCTATGGATTTTATGGCTTTTTCTGGCGTAGTTTGACGTGCTGATTGCAACGGTACCATTGGATCGGGTGGATTTGATGTATTTTTCGATTCAGCCCAATTTGATGAAAATAGCCGCTATAGGTCGAGAAGGCACTTCCAGCACATACATAAGTGAGCCGTCAAAAATGGTCTTTTGAATGTCATTTTTACCTATGGATTTTATGGCTTTTTCTGGCGTAGTTTGACGTGCTGATTGCAACGGTACCATTGGATCGGATGGATTTGATGTATTTTTCGATTAAGCCCAATTTGATGGAAATAGCCAAAATTGACCTAAAATGCATTTTTACTTCATACATAAGAGAGCCGTCAAAAATGGTCTTTTGAATGTCATTTTTACCTATGGATTTTATGGCTTTTTCTGGCGTAGTTTGACGTGCTGATTGCAACGGTACCATTGGATCGGGTGGATTTGATGTATTTTTCGATTCAGCCTAATTTGATGAAAATAGCCGCTATTGGTCGAGAAGGCACTTCCAACACATACATAAGTGAGCCGTCACAAATGGTCTTTTGAATATCATTTTTACCTATGGATTTTATGGCTTTTTCTGGCGTAGTTTGACGTGCTGATTGCAACGGTACCATTGGATCGGGTGGATTTGATGTATTTTTTGATTCAGCCCAATTTGATGGAAATAGCCAAAATTGACCTAAAATGCATTTTTACTGCATACATAAGTGAGCCGTCACAAATGGTCTTTTGAATATCATTTTTACCTATGGATTTTATGGCTTTTTCTGGCGTACTTTGACGTGCTGATTGCAACGGTACCATTGGATCGGGTGGATTTGATGTATTTTTCGATTCAGCCCAGTTTGATGAAAATAGCCGCTATTGACCTAAAATGCATTTTTACTGCATACATAAGTGAGCCGTCAAAAATGGTCTTTTGAATGTCATTTTTACCCATCGATTTTATGGCTTTTTCTGGCGTAGTTTGACGTGCTGATTGCAACGGTACCATTGGATCGGGTGGATTTGATGTATTTTTCAATTCAGCCCAATTTGATGAAATAGCCAACATTGACCGAAAATGCATTTTTACCGCATACATAAGTGAGCCGTCAAAAATGGTCTTTTGAATGTCATTTTTACCTATGGATTTTATGGCTTTTTCTGGCGTAGTTTGACGTGCTGATTGCAACAGTACCATTGGATCGGGTGGATTTGATGTATTTTTCGATTCAGCCCAATTTGATGAAAATAGCCGCTATTGGTCGAGAAGGCACTTCCAGCACATACATAAGTGAGCCGTCAAAAATGGTCTTTTGAATGTCATTTTTACCTATCGATTTTATGGCTTTTTCTGGCGTAGTTTGACGTGCTGATTGCAACGGTACCATTGGATCGGGTGGATTTGATGTATTTTTCGATTCAGCCCAATTTGATGGAAATAGCCAAAATTGACCTAAAATGCATTTTTACTTCATACATAAGTGAGCCGTCAAAAATGCTCTTTTGAATGTCATTTTTACCTATGGATTTTATGGCTTTTTCTGGCGTAGTTTTACGTGCTGATTGCAACGGTACCATTGGATCGGGTGGATTTAATGTATTTTTCGATTCAGCCTAATTTGATAAAAATAGCCGCTATTGGTCGAGATGGCACTTCCAGCACATACATAAGTGTGCCGTCACAAATGGTCTTTTGAATGTAATTTTTACCTATGGATTTTATGGCTTTTTCTGGCGTAGTTTGACGTGCTGATTGCAACGGTACCATTGGATCGGGTGGATTTGATATATTTTTTGATTCAGCCCAATTTGATGGAAATAGCCAAAATTGACCTAAAATGCATTTTTACTGCATACATAAGTGAGCCGTCACAAATGGTCTTTTGAATATCATTTTTACCTATCGATTTTATGGCTTTTTCTGGCGTAGTTTGACGTGCTGATTGCAACGGTACCATTGGATCGGGTGGATTTGATGTATTTTTCAATTCAGCCCAGTTTGATGAAAATAGCCGCTATTGGTCGGGAAGGCACTTCCAGCACATACATAAGTGAGCCTTCAAAAATGGTCTTTTGAATGTAATTTTCACCTATGGATTTTATGGCTTTTTCTGGCGTAGTTTGACGTGCTGATTGCAACGGTACCATTGGATCGGGTTGATTTGATGTATTTTTCACTTCAGCCCAATTTGATGGAAATAGCCAAAATTGACCTGAAATGCATTTTTACTGCATACATAAGTGAGCCGTCAAAAATGGTCTTTTGAATGTCATTTTTACCCATCGATTTTATGGCTTTTTCTGGCGTAGTTTGACGTGCTGATTGCAACGGTACCATTGCATCGGGTGGATTTGATGTATTTTTCGATTCAGCCAAATTTGATGAAAATAGCCGCTATTGGGCGAGAAGGCACTTCCAGCACATACATAAGTGAGCCGTCAAAAATGGTCTTTTGAATGTCATTTTTACCCATCGATTTTATGGCTTTTTCTGGCGTAGTTTGACGTGCTGATTGCAACGGTACTATTGGATCGGGTGGATTTGATGTATTTTTCGATTCAGCCCAATTTGATGAAAATAGCCACTATTGGTCGAAAAGGCACTTCCAGCACATACATAAGTGAGCCGTCAAAAATGGTGTTTTGAATGTCATTTTTACCTGTGGATTTTATGGCTTTTTCTGGCGTAGTTTGACGTGCTGATTGCAACGGTACCATTGGATCGGGTGGATTTGATGTATTTTTCGATTCAGCCCAATTTGATGGAAATAGCCGCTATTCGTCGAGAAGGCACTTCCAGCACATACATAAGTGAGCCGTCAAAAATGGTCTTTTGAATGTCATTTTTACCTATGGATTTTATGGCTTTTTCTGGCGTAGTTTGATGTGCTGATTGCAACGGTACCATTGGATCGGGTGGATTTGATGTATTTTTCGATTCAGCCCAATTTGATGAAAATAGCCAAAATTGATCTAAAATGCATTTTTACTGCATACATAAGTGAGCCGTCAAAAATGGTCTTTTGAATGTCATTTTTACCTATGGATTTTATGGCTTTTTCTGGCGTAGTTTGACGTGCTGATTGCAACAGTACCATTGGATCGGGTGGATTTGCTGTATTTTTCGATTCAGCCCAATTTGATGAAAATAGCCGCTATTGGTCGAGAAGGCGCTTCCAGCACATACATAAGTGAGCCATCAAAAATGGTCTTTTGAATATCATTTTTACCTATGGATTTTATGGCTTTTTCTGGCGTAGTTTGACGTGCTGATTGCAACAGTACCATTGGATCGGGTGGATTTTATGTATTTTTCAATTCAGCCAAATTTGATGGAAATAGCCAAAATTGACCTAAAATGCATTTTTACTGCATACATAAGTGACCCATCAAAAATGGTCTTTTGAATGTCATTTTTACCTATCGATTTTATGGCTTTTTCTGGCGTAGTTTGACGTGCTGATTGCAACGGTACCATTGGATCGGGTGGATTTGATGTATTTTTCGATTCAGCCCAATTTGATGAAAATAGCTGCTATTGGTCGAGAAGGCACTTCCAGCACATACATCAGTGAGCCGTCAAAAATGGTCTTTTGAATGTCATTTTTACCTATGGATTTTATGGCTTTTTCTGGTGTAGTTTGACGTGCTGATTGCAACGGTACCATTGGATCGGGTGGATTTGATGTATTTTTCGATTCAGCCCAATTTGATGGAAATAGCCAATATTGACCGAAAATGCATTTTTACCCTATACATAAGTGTGCCGTCAAAAATGGTCTTTTGAATGTCATTTTTACCTATGGATTTTATGGCTTTTTCTGGCGAAGTTTGACGTGCTGATTGCAACGGTACCATTGGATCGTGTGGATTTGATGTATTTTTCGATTCAGCCCAATTTGATGAAAATAGCCGCTATTGGTCGAGAAGGCACTTCCAGCACATACATAAGTGAGCCGTCAAAAATGGTCTTTTGAATGTCATTTTTACCTATGGATTTTATGGCTTTTTCTGGCGTAGTTTGACGTGCTGATTGCAACGGTACCATTGGATCGGGTGGATTTGATGTATTTTTCGATTCAGCCCAATTTGATGGAAATAGCCAAAATTGACCTAAAATGCATTTTTACTGCATACATAAGTGAGCCGTCAAAAATGGTATTGTGAATGTCATTTTTACCTATGGATTTTATGGCTTTTTCTGGCGTAGTTTTACGTGCTGATTGCAACGGTACCATTGGATCGGGTGGATTTGATGTATTTTTTGATTCAGCCCAATTTGATGAAAATAGCCGCTATTGGTCGAGAAGGCACTTCAAGCACATACATAAGTGAGCCGTCAAAAATGGTCTTTTGAATGTCATTTTTACCTATGGATTTTATGGCTTTTTCTGGCGTAGTTTGACGTGCTGATTGCAAGAGTACCATTGGATTGGGTGGATTTGATGTATTTTTCGATTCAGCCCAATTTGATGGAAATAGCCAAAATTGACTGAAAATGCATTTCTACCGCATACATAACTGAGCCGTCAAAATGGTCTTTTGAATGTCATTTTTACCCATCGATTTTATGGCTTTTTCTGGCGTAGTTTGACGTGCTGATTGCAACAGTACCATTGGATCGGGTGGATTTGATGTATTTTTCGATTCAGCCCAATTTGATGAAAATAGCCACTATTGGTCGAGAAGGCACTTCCAGCACATACATAAGTGAGCCGTCAAAAATGGTCTTTTGAATGTCATTTTTACCTATGGATTTTATGGCTTTTTCTGGCGTAGTTTGACGTGCTGATTGCAACGGTACCATTGGATCGGGTGGATTTGATGTATTTTTCGATTCAGCCCAATTTGATGAAAATAGCCAAAATTGACCTAAAATGCATTTTTACTGCATACATAAGTGAGCCGTCAAAAATGGTCTTTTGAATGTCATTTTTACCTATGGATTTTATGGCTTTTTCTGGCGTAGTTTGACGTGCTGATTGCAACAGTACCATTGGATCGGGTGGATTTGATGTATTTTTCGATTCAGCCCAATTTGATGAAAATAGCCGCTATTGGTAGAGAAGGCGCTTCCAGCACATACATAAGTGAGCTTTCACAAATGGTCTTTTGAATGTCATTTTTACCAATCGATTTTATAGCTTTTTCTGGCGTAGTTTGACGTGCTGATTGCAACGGTACCATTGGATTGGGTGGATTTGATGTATTTTTCGATTCAGCCCAATTTGATGAAAATAGCCGCTATTGGTCGAGAAGGCACTTCCAGCACATACATAAGTGAGCCGTCAAAAATGGTCTTTAGAATGTCATTTTTACCTATGGATTTTATGGCTTTTTCTGGCGTAGTTTGACGTGCTGATTGCAACGGTACCATTGGATCGGGTGGATTTGCTGTATTTTTCGATTCAGCCCAATTTGATGAAAATAGCCAATATTGACCAAAAATGCATTTTTACCGCATACATAAGTGAACCGTCAAAAATGGTATTGTGAATGTCATTTTTACCTATGGATTTTATGGCTTTTTCTGGCGTAGTTTGACGTGCTGATTGCAACGGTACCATTGGATCGGGTGGATTTGATGTATTTTTCGATTCAGCCCAATTTGATGAAAATAGCCGCTGTTGGTCGAGAAGGCACTTCCAGCACATACATAAGTGAGCCGTCAAAAATGGTCTTTTGAATGTCATTTTTACCTATGGATTTTATGGCTTTTTCTGGCGTAGTTTGACGTGCTGATTGCAACGGTACCATTGGATCGGGTGGATTTGATGTATTTTTCGATTCAGCCCAATTTGATGAATATAGCCAAAATTGACCTAAAATGCATTTTTACTGCATACATAAGTGAGCCGTCAAAAATGGTCTTTTGAATGTCATTTTTACCTATGGATTTTATGGCTTTCTCTGGCGTAGTTTGACGTGCTGATTGCAACGGTACCATTGGATCGGGTGGATTTGATGTATTTTTCGATTCAGCCCAATTTGATGAAAATAGCTGCTATTGGTAGAGAAGGCGCTTCTAGCACATACATAAGTGAGCTTTCACAAATGGTCTTTTGAATGTCATTTCTACCAATCGATTTTATAGCTTTTTCTGGCGTAGTTTGACGTGCTGATTGCAACGGTACCATTGGATCGGGTGGATTTGATGTATTTTTCGATTCAGCCCAATTTGATGAAAATAGCCGCTATTGGTCGAGAAGGCACTTCCAGCACATACATAAGTGAGCCGTCACAAATGGTCTTTAGAATGTCATTTTTACCTATGGATTTTATGGCTTTTTCTGGCGTAGTTTGACGTGCTGATTGCAACGGTACCATTGGATCGGGTGGATTTGATGTATTTTTCGATTCAGCCCAATTTGATGGAAATAGCCGCTATTCGTCGAGAAGGCACTTCCAGCACATACATAAGTGAGCCGTCAAAAATGGTCTTTTGAATGTCATTTTTACCTATGGATTTTATGGCTTTTTCTGGCGTAGTTTGATGTGCTGATTGCAACGGTACCATTGGATCGGGTGGATTTGATGTATTTTTCGATTCAGCCCAATTTGATGAAAATAGCCAAAATTGATCTAAAATGCATTTTTACTGCATACATAAGTGAGCCGTCAAAAATGGTCTTTTGAATGTCATTTTTACCTATGGATTTTATGGCTTTTTCTGGCGTAGTTTGACGTGCTGATTGCAACAGTACCATTGGATCGGGTGGATTTGCTGTATTTTTCGATTCAGCCCAATTTGATGAAAATAGCCGCTATTGGTCGAGAAGGCGCTTCCAGCACATACATAAGTGAGCCATCAAAAATGGTCTTTTGAATATCATTTTTACCTATGGATTTTATGGCTTTTTCTGGCGTAGTTTGACGTGCTGATTGCAACAGTACCATTGGATCGGGTGGATTTGATGTATTTTTCAATTCAGCCAAATTTGATGGAAATAGCCAAAATTGACCTAAAATGCATTTTTACTGCATACATAAGTGACCCATCAAAAATGGTCTTTTGAATGTCATTTTTACCTATCGATTTTATGGCTTTTTCTGGCGTAGTTTGACGTGCTGATTGCAACGGTACCATTGGATCGGGTGGATTTGATGTATTTTTCGATTCAGCCCAATTTGATGAAAATAGCTGCTATTGGTCGAGAAGGCACTTCCAGCACATACATCAGTGAGCCGTCAAAAATGGTCTTTTGAATGTCATTTTTACCTATGGATTTTATGGCTTTTTCTGGTGTAGTTTGACGTGCTGATTGCAACGGTACCATTGGATCGGGTGGATTTGATGTATTTTTCGATTCAGCCCAATTTGATGGAAATAGCCAATATTGACCGAAAATGCATTTTTACCCTATACATAAGTGTGCCGTCAAAAATGGTCTTTTGAATGTCATTTTTACCTATGGATTTTATGGCTTTTTCTGGCGAAGTTTGACGTGCTGATTGCAACTGTACCATTGGATCGTGTGGATTTGATGTATTTTTCGATTCAGCCCAATTTGATGAAAATAGCCGCTATTGGTCGAGAAGGCACTTCCAGCACATACATAAGTGAGCCGTCAAAAATGGTCTTTTGAATGTCATTTTTACCTATGGATTTTATGGCTTTTTCTGGCGTAGTTTGACGTGCTGATTGCAACGGTACCATTGGATCGGGTGGATTTGATGTATTTTTCGATTCAGCCCAATTTGATGGAAATAGCCAAAATTGACCTAAAATGCATTTTTACTGCATACATAAGTGAGCCGTCAAAAATGGTATTGTGAATGTCATTTTTACCTATGGATTTTATGGCTTTTTCTGGCGTAGTTTTACGTGCTGATTGCAACGGTACCATTGGATCGGGTGGATTTGATGTATTTTTTGATTCAGCCCAATTTGATGAAAATAGCCGCTATTGGTCGAGAAGGCACTTCAAGCACATACATAAGTGAGCCGTCAAAAATGGTCTTTTGAATGTCATTTTTACCTATGGATTTTATGGCTTTTTCTGGCGTAGTTTGACGTGCTGATTGCAAGAGTACCATTGGATTGGGTGGATTTGATGTATTTTTCGATTCAGCCCAATTTGATGGAAATAGCCAAAATTGACTGAAAATGCATTTCTACCGCATACATAACTGAGCCGTCAAAATGGTCTTTTGAATGTCATTTTTACCCATCGATTTTATGGCTTTTTCTGGCGTAGTTTGACGTGCTGATTGCAACAGTACCATTGGATCGGGTGGATTTGATGTATTTTTCGATTCAGCCCAATTTGATGAAAATAGCCACTATTGGTAGAGAAGGCGCTTCCAGCACATACATAAGTGAGCTTTCACAAATGGTCTTTTGAATGTCATTTTTACCAATCGATTTTATAGCTTTTTCTGGCGTAGTTTGACGTGCTGATTGCAACGGTACCATTGGATTGGGTGGATTTGATGTATTTTTCGATTCAGCCCAATTTGATGAAAATAGCCGCTATTGGTCGAGAAGGCACTTCCAGCACATACATAAGTGAGCCGTCAAAAATGGTCTTTAGAATGTCATTTTTACCTATGGATTTTATGGCTTTTTCTGGCGTAGTTTGACGTGCTGATTGCAACGGTACCATTGGATCGGGTGGATTTGCTGTATTTTTCGATTCAGCCCAATTTGATGAAAATAGCCAATATTGACCAAAAATGCATTTTTACCGCATACATAAGTGAACCGTCAAAAATGGTATTGTGAATGTCATTTTTACCTATGGATTTTATGGCTTTTTCTGGCGTAGTTTGACGTGCTGATTGCAACGGTACCATTGGATCGGGTGGATTTGATGTATTTTTCGATTCAGCCCAATTTGATGAAAATAGCCGCTGTTGGTCGAGAAGGCACTTCCAGCACATACATAAGTGAGCCGTCAAAAATGGTCTTTTGAATGTCATTTTTACCTATGGATTTTATGGCTTTTTCTGGCGTAGTTTGACGTGCTGATTGCAACGGTACCATTGGATCGGGTGGATTTGATGTATTTTTCGATTCAGCCCAATTTGATGAATATAGCCAAAATTGACCTAAAATGCATTTTTACTGCATACATAAGTGAGCCGTCAAAAATGGTCTTTTGAATGTCATTTTTACCTATGGATTTTATGGCTTTCTCTGGCGTAGTTTGACGTGCTGATTGCAACGGTACCATTGGATCGGGTGGATTTGATGTATTTTTCGATTCAGCCCAATTTGATGAAAATAGCTGCTATTGGTAGAGAAGGCGCTTCTAGCACATACATAAGTGAGCTTTCACAAATGGTCTTTTGAATGTCATTTCTACCAATCGATTTTATAGCTTTTTCTGGCGTAGTCTGACGTGCTGATTGCAACGGTACCATTGGATTGGGTGGATTTGATGTATTTTTCGATTCACCCCAATTTGATGAAAATAGCCAATATTGACCAAAAATGCATTTTTACCGCATACATAAGTGAACTGTCAAAAATGGTATTGTGAATGTCATTTTTACCTCTTGATTTTATGGCTTTTTCTGGCGTAGTTTGACGTGCTGATTGCAACGGTACCATTGGATCGGGTGGATTTGATGTATTTTTCGATTCAGCCCAATTTGATGAAAATAGCCGCTATTGGTCGAGAAGGCACTTCCAGCACATACATAAGTGAGCCGTCAAAAATGGTCTTTTGAATGTCATTTTTAACTATGGATTTTATGGCTTTTTCTGGTGTAGTTTGACGTGCTGATTGCAACGGTACCATTGGATCGGGTGGATTTGCTGTATTTTTCGATTCAGCCCAATTTGATGAAAATAGCCAAAATTGACCTAAAATGCATTTTTACTGGATACATAAGTGAGCCGTCAAAAATGGTCTTTTGAATGTCATTTTTACCTATGGATTTTATGGCTTTTTCTGGCGTAGTTTGACGTGCTGATTGCAACAGTACCATTGGATCGGGTGGATTTGATGTATTTTTCGATTCAGCCCAATTTGATGAAACTAGCCGCTATTGGTCGAGAAGGCCCTTCCAGCACATACATAAGTGAGCCTTCACAAATGGTCTTTTGAATGTCATTTTTACCTATGGATTTTATGGCTTTTTCTGGCGTAGTTTGACGTGCTGATTGCAACTGTACCATTGGATCGGGTGGATTTGATGTATTTTTCGATTCAGCCCAATTTGATGAAAATAACCGCTATTGGTCGAGAAGGCACTTCCAGCACATACATAAGTGAGCCGTCACAAATGGTCTTTTGAATGTCATTTTTACCTATGGATTTTATGGCTTTTTCTGGCGTAGTTTGACGTGCTGATTTCAACGGTACCATTGGATCGGGTGGATTTGATGTATTTTTCGATTCAGCCCAATTTGATGAAAATAGCCAATATTGATAAAAAATGCATTTTTACCGCATACATAAGTGAACCCTCAAAAATGGTATTGTGAATGTCATTTTTACCTATGGATTTTATGGCTTTTTCTGGCGTAGTTTGACGTGCTGATTGCAACGGTACCATTGGATCGGGTGGATTTGATGTATTTTTCGATTCAGCCCAATTTGATGAAAATAGCCGCTATTGGTCGAGAAGGCACATCCAGCACATACATAAGTGAGCCTTCAAAAATGTTCTTTTGAATGTCATTTTTACCTATCGATTTTATGGCTTTTTCTGGCGTAGTTTGACGTGCTGATTGCAACGGTACCATTGGATCGGGTGGATTTGATGTATTTTTCGATTCAGCCCAATTTGATGGAAATTGCCAATATTGACCAAAAATGCATTTTTACCGCATACATAAGTGAGCCGTCAAAAATGGTATTGTGAATATCATTTTTAACTATGGATTTTATGGCTTTTTCTTGCGTAGTTCGACGTGCTGATTGCAACAGTACCATTGGATCGGGTGGATTTGATGTATTTTTCGATTCAGCCCAATTTGATGAAAATAGCCGCTATTGGTCGAGAAGGCACTTCCAGCACATACATAAGTGAGCCGTCAAAAATAGTCTTTTGAATGTCATTTTTACCTTTGGATTTTATGGCTTTTTCTGGCATAGTTTGACGTGCTGATTGCAACGGTACCATTGGATTGGGTGGATTTGATGTATTTTTCGATTCAGCCCAATTTGATGGAAATAGCCAAAATTGACCTAAAATGCATTTTTACTGCATACATAAGTGAGCCGTCAAAAATGGTCTTTTGAATGTCATTTTTACCTATGGATTTTATGGCTTTTTCTAGCGTAGTTTGACGTGCTGATTGCAACGGTACCATTGGATCGGGTGGATTTGATATATTTTTCGATTCAGCCCAATTTGATGAAAATAGCCGCTATTGGTCGAGAAGGCACTTCCAGCACATACATAAGTGAGCTGTCAAAAATGGTCTTTTGAATGTCATTTTTACCTATGGATTTTATGGCTTTTTCTGGCGTAGTTTGACGTGCTGATTGCAACGGTACCATTGGATCGGGTGGATTTGATATATTTTTCGATTCAGCCCAATTTGATGAAAATAGCCACTATTGGTCGGGAAGGCACTTCCAGCACATACATAAGTGAGCCGTCAAAAATGGTCTTTTGAATGTCATTTTTACCTATGGATTTTATGGCTTTTTCTGGCGTAGTTTGATGTGCTGATTGCAACAGTACCATTGGATCGGGTGGATTTGATGTATTTTTCGATTCAGCCCAATTTGATCGAAATAGCCAATATTGACCAAAAATGCATTTTTACTGCATGCATAAGTGAGCCGTCAAAAATGGTCTTTTGAATGTCATTTTTACCTATGGATTTTATGGCTTTTTCTGGCGTAGTTTGACGTGCTGATTGCAACGGTACCATTGGATCGGGTGGATTTGATGTATTTTTCGATTCAGCCCAATTTGATGAAAATAACCGCTATTGGTCGAGAAGGCACTTCCAGCACATACATAAGTGAGCCGTCAAAAATGGTCTTTTGAATTTCATTTTTACCTATGGATTTTATGGCTTTTTCTGGCGTAGTTTGACGTGCTGATTGCAACGGTACCATTGGATCGGGTGGATTTGCAGTATTTTTCAATTCAGCCCAATTTGATGGAAATAGCCAAAATTGACCTAAAATGCATTTTTACTGCATACATAAGTGAGCCGTCAAAAATGGTCTTTTGAATGTCATTTTTACCTACCGATTTTATAGCTCTTTCTGGCGTAGTTTGACGTGCTGATTGCAACGGTACCATTGGATCGGGTGGATTTGATGTATTTTTCGATTCAGCCCAATTTGATGGAAATAGCCACTATTGGTTGAGAAGGCACTTCCAGCACATACATAAGTGAGCCGTCAAAAATGGTCTTTTGAATGTCATTTTTACCTATCGATTTTATGGCTTTTTCTGGCGAAGTTTGACGTGCTGATTGCAACGGTACCATTGGATCGTGTGGATTTGATGTATTTTTCGATTCAGCCCAATTTGATGAAAATAGCCGCTATTGGTCGAGAAGGCACTTCCAGCACATACATAAGTGAGCCGTCAAAAATGGTCTTTTGAATGTCATTTTTACCTATGGATTTTATGGCTTTTTCTGGCGTAGTTTGACGTGCTGATTGCATCAGTACCATTGGATCGGGTGGATTTGATGTATTTTTCGATTCAGCCCAATTTGATGGAAATAGCCAAAATTGACCTAAAATGCATTTTTACTGCAAACATAAGTGAGCCGTCAAAAATGGTCTTTTGAATGTCATTTTTACCTATGGATTTTATGGCTTTTTCTGGCGTAGTTTGACGTGCTGATTGCAACGGTACCGTTGGATCGGGTGGATTTGATGTATTTTTTGATTCAGCCCAATTTGATGAAAATAGCCGCTATTGGTCGAGAAGGCACTTCAAGCACATACATAAGTGAGCTGTCAAAAATGGTCTTTTGAATGTAATTTTTACCTATGGATTTTATGGCTTTTTCTGGCGTAGTTTGACGTGCTGATTGCATCAGTACCATTGGATCGGGTGGATTTGATGTATTTTTCGATTCAGCCCAATTTGATGGAAATAGCCAAAATTGACTGAAAATGCATTTCTACCGCATACATAACTGAGCCGTCAAAATGGTCTTTTGAATGTCATTTTTACCCATCGATTTTATGGCTTTTTCTGGCGTAGTTTGACGTGCTAATTGCAACAGTACCATTGGATCGGGTGGATTTGATGTATTTTTCGATTCAGCCCAATTTGATGAAAATAGCCACTATTGGTCGAGAAGGCACTTCCAGCACATACATAAGTGAGCTGTGAAAAATGGTCTTTTGAATGTCATTTTTACCTATGGATTTTATGGCTTTTTCTGGCGTAGTTTGACGTGCTGATTGCAACGGTACCATTGGATCGGGTGGATTTGATGTATTTTTCGATTCAGCCCAATTTGATGAAAATAGCCAAAATTGACCTAAAATGCATTTTTACTGCATACATAAGTGAGCCGTCAAAAATGGTCTTTTGAATGTCATTTTTACCTATGGATTTTATGGCTTTTTCTGGCGTAGTTTGACGTGCTGATTGCAACAGTACCATTGGATCGGGTGGATTTGATGTATTTTTCGATTCAGCCCAATTTGATGAAAATAGCCGCTATTGGTAGAGAAGGCGCTTCCAGCACATACATAAGTGAGCTTTCACAAATGGTCTTTTGAATGTCATTTTTACCAATCGATTTTATAGCTTTTTCTGGCGTAGTTTGACGTGCTGATTGCAACGGTACCATTGGATCGGGTGGATTTGATGTATTTTTCGATTTAGCCCAATTTGATGAAAATAGCCGCTATTGGTCGAGAAGGCACTTCCAGCACATACATAAGTGAGCCGTCACAAATGGTCTTTAGAATGTCATTTTTACCTATGGATTTTATGGCTTTTTCTGGCGTAGTTTGACGTGCTGATTGCAACGGTACCATTGGATTGGGTGGATTTGCTGTATTTTTCGATTCAGCCCAATTTGATGAAAATAGCCAATATTGACCAAAAATGCATTTTTACCGCATACATAAGTGAACCGTCAAAAATGGTATTGTGAATGTCATTTTTACCTATGGATTTTATGGCTTTTTCTGGCGTAGTTTGACGTGCTGATTGCAACGGTACCATTGGATCGGGTGGATTTAATGTATTTTTCGATTCAGCCCAATTTGATGAAAATAGCCGCTGTTGGTCGAGAAGGCACATCCAGCACATACATAAGTGAGCCGTCAAAAATTGTCTTTTGAATGTCGTTTTTACCAATGGATTTTATGGCTTTTTCTGGCGTAGTCTGACGTGCTGATTGCAACGGTACCATTGGATTGGGTGGATTTGATGTATTTTTCGATTCACCCCAATTTGATGAAAATAGCCAATATTGACCAAAAATGCATTTTTACCGCATACATAAGTGAACCGTCAAAAATGGTATTGTGAATGTCATTTTTACCTCTTGATTTTATGGCTTTTTCTGGCGTAGTTTGACGTGCTGATTGCAACGGTACCATTGGATCGGGTGGATTTGATGTATTTTTCGATTCAGCCCAATTTGATGAAAATAGCCGCTATTGGTCGAGAAGGCACTTCCAGCACATACATAAGTGAGCCGTCAAAAATGGTCTTTTGAATGTCATTTTTAACTATGGATTTTATGGCTTTTTCTGGTGTAGTTTGACGTGCTGATTGCAACGGTACCATTGGATCGGGTGGATTTGCTGTATTTTTCGATTCAGCCCAATTTGATGAAAATAGCCAAAATTGACCTAAAATGCATTTTTACTGGATACATAAGTGAGCCGTCAAAAATGGTCTTTTGAATGTCATTTTTACCTATGGATTTTATGGCTTTTTCTGGCGTAGTTTGACGTGCTGATTGCAACAGTACCATTGGATCGGGTGGATTTGATGTATTTTTCGATTCAGCCCAATTTGATGAAAATAGCCGCTATTGGTCGAGAAGGCCCTTCCAGCACATACATAAGTGAGCCGTCAAAAATGGTCTTTTGAATGTCATTTTTACCTATGGATTTTATGGCTTTTTCTGGCGTAGTTTGACGTGCTGATTGCAACTGTACCATTGGATCGGGTGGATTTGATGTATTTTTCGATTCAGCCCAATTTGATGAAAATAGCCGCTATTGGTCGAGAAGGCACTTCCAGCACATACATAAGTGAGCCGTCAAAAATGGTCTTTTGAATGTCATTTCTACCTATGGATTTTATGGCTTTTTCTGGCGTAGTTTGACGTGCTGATTGCAACGGTACCATTGGATCGGGTGGATTTGATGTATTTTTCGATTCAGCCCAATTTGATGAAAATAGCCAATATTGATAAAAAATGCATTTTTACCGCATACATAAGTGAACCCTCAAAAATGGTATTGTGAATGTCATTTTTACCTATGGATTTTATGGCTTTTTCTGGCGTAGTTTGACGTGCTGATTGCAACGGTACCATTGGATCGGGTGGATTTGATGTATTTTTCGATTCAGCCCAATTTGATGAAAGTAGCCGCTATTGGTCGAGAAGGCACATCCAGCACATACATAAGTGAGCCGTCAAAAATGGTCTTTTGAATGTAATTTTTACCTATCGATTTTATGGCTTTTTCTGGCGTAGTTTGACGTGCTGATTGCAACGGTACCATTGGATCGGGTGGATTTGATGTATTTTTCAATTCAGCCCAATTTGATGGAAATAGCCAAAATTGACCTAAAATGCATTTTTACTGCATACATAAGTGAGCCGTCAAAAATGGTCTTTTGAATGTCATTTTTACCTACCGATTTTATGGCTTTTTCTGGCGTAGTTTGACGTGCTGATTGCAACGGTACCATTGGATCGGGTGGATTTGATGTATTTTTCGATTCAGCCCAATTTGATGAAAATAGCCGCTATTGGTCGAGAAGGCACATCCAGCACATACATAAGTGAGCCGTCAAAAATGGTCTTTTGAATGTCATTTTTACCTATGGATTTTATGGCTTTTTCTGGCGTAGTTTGACGTGCTGATTGCAACGGTACCATTGGATCGGGTGTATTTGATGTATTTTTCGATTCAGCTCAATTTGATGGAAATAGCCAATATTGACCAAAAATGCATTTTTACCGCATACATAAGTGAGCCGTCAAAAATGGTATTGTGAATATCATTTTTAACTATGGATTTTATGGCTTTTTCTTGCGTAGTTCGACGTGCTGATTGCAACGATACCATTGGATCGGGTGGATTTGATGTATTTTTCGATTCAGCCCAATTTGATGAAAATAGCCGCTATTGGTCGAGAAGGCACTTCCAGCACATACATAAGTGAGCTGTCAAAAATGGTCTTTTGAATGTCATTTTTACCTTTGGATTTTATGGCTTTTTCTGGCGTAGTTTGACGTGCTGATTGCAACGGTACCATTGGATCGGGTGGATTTGATGTATATTTCGATTCAGCCCAATTTGATGGAAATAGCCAAAATTGACCTAAAATGCATTTTTACTGCATACATAAGTGAGCCGTCAAAAATGGTCTTTTGAATGTCATTTTTACCTATGGATATTATGGCTTTTTCTGGCGTAGTTTGACGTGCTGATTGCAACGGTACCATTGGATCGGGTGGATTTGATATATTTTTCGATTCTGCCCAATTTGATGAAAATAGCCGCTATTGGTCGAGAAGGCACTTCCAGCACATACATAAGTGAGCTGTCAAAAATGGTCTTTTGAATGTCATTTTTACCTATGGATTTTATGGCTTTTTCTGGCGTAGTTTGACGTGCTGATTGCAACGGTACCATTGGATCGGGTGGATTTGATATATTTTTCGATTCAGCCCAATTTGATGAAAATAGCCACTATTGGTTGGGAAGGCACTTCCAGCACATACATAAGTGAGCCGTCAAAAATGGTCTTTTGAATGTCATTTTTACCTATGGATTTTATGGCTTTTTCTGGCTTAGTTTGACGTGCTGATTGCAACAGTACCATTGGATCGGGTGGATTTGATGTATTTTTCGATTCAGCCCAATTTGATTGAAATAGCCAATATTGACCAAAAATGCATTTTTACTGCATACATAAGTGAGCCGTCAAAAATGGTCTTTTGAATGTCATTTTTACCTATGGATTTTATGGCTTTTTCTGGCGTAGTTTGACGTGCTGATTGCAACGGTACCATTGGATCGGGTGGATTTGCTGTATTTTTCGATTCAGCCCAATTTGATGAAAATAGACGCTATTGGTCGAGAAGGCACTTCCAGCACATACATAAATGAGCCGTCAAAAATGGTCTTTTGAATGTCATTTTTACCTATGGATTTTATGGCTTTTTCTGGCGTAGTTTGACGTGCTGATTGCAACGGTACCATTGGATCGGGTGGATTTGATGTATTTTTCGATTCAGCCCAATTTGATGAAAATAGCCGCTATTGGTCGAGAAGGCACATCCAGCACATACATAAGTGAGCCGTCAAAAATGGTCTTTTGAATGTCATTTTTACCTATCGATTTTATGGCTTTTTCTGGCGTAGTTTGACGTGCTGATTGCAACGGTACCATTGGATTGGGTGGATTTGATGTATTTTTCGATTCAGCCCATTTTGATGGAAATAGCCAATATTGACCAAAAATGCATTTTTACCGCATACATAAGTGAGCCGTCAAAAATGGTATTGTGAATATCATTTTTAACTATGGATTTTATGGCTTTTTCTGGCGTAGTTCGACGTGCTGATTGCAACGGTACCATTGGATCGGGTGGATTTGATGTATTTTTCGATTCAGCCCAATTTGATGAAAATAGCCGCTATTGGTCGAGAAGGCAGTTCCAGCACATACATAAGTGAGCCGTCAAAAATGGTCTTTTGAATGTCATTTTTACCTTTGGATTCTATGGCTTTTTCTGGCGTAGTTTGACGTGCTGATTGCAACAGTACCATTGGATTGGGTGGATTTGATGTATTTTTCGATTCAGCCCAATTTGATGGAAGTAGCCAAAATTGACCAAAAATGCATTTTTACTGCATACATAAGTGAGCCGTCAAAAATGGTCTTTTGAATGTCATTTTTACCTATGGATTTTATGGCTTTTTCTGGCGTAGTTTGACGTGCTGATTGCAACGGTACCATTGGATCGGGTGGATTTGATATATTTTTCGATTCTGCCCAATTTGATGAAAATAGCCGCTATTGGTTGAGAAGGCACTTCCAGCACATACATAAGTGAGCTGTCAAAAATGGTCTTTTGAATGTCATTTTTACCTATGGATTTTATGGCTTTTTCTGGCGTAGTTTGACGTGCTGATTGCAACGGTACCATTGGATCGGATGGATTTGATATATTTTACGATTCAGCCCAATTTGATGAAAATAGCCACTATTGGTCGGGAAGGCACTTCCAGCACATACATAAGTGAGCCGTCAAAAATGGTCTTTTGAATGTAATTTTTACCTATGGATTTTATGGCTTTTTCTGGCGTAGTTTGACGTGCTGATTGCAACAGTACCATTGGATCGGGTGGATTTGATGTATTTTTCGATTCAGCCCAATTTGATCGAAATAGCCAATATTGACCAAAAATGCATTTTTACTGCATACATAAGTGAGCCGTCAAAAATGGTCTTTTGAATGTCATTTTTACCTATGGATTTTATGGCTTTTTCTGGCGTAGTATGACGTGCTGATTGCAACGGTACCATTGGATCGGGTGGATTTGATGTATTTTTCGATTCAGCCCAATTTGATGAAAATAGCCGCTATTGGTCGGGAAGGCACATCCAGCACATACATAAGTGAGCCGTCAAAAATGGTCTTTTGAATGTCATTTTTACCTATGGATTTTATGGCTTTTTCTGGCGTAGTTTGACGTGCTGATTGCAACGGTACCATTGGATCGGGTGGATTTGCTGTATTTTTCGATTCAGCCCAATTTGATGAAAATAGACGCTATTGGTCGAGAAGGCACTTCCAGCACATACATAAGTGAGCCGTCAAAAATGGTCTTTTGAATGTCATTTTTACCTATGGATTTTATGGCTTTTTCTGGCGTAGTTTGACGTGCTGATTGCAATGGTACCATTGGATCGGGTGGATTTGATGTATTTTTCGATTCAGCCCAATTTGATGAAAATAGCCGCTATTGGTCGAGAAGGCACATCCAGCACATACATAAGTGAGCCGTCAAAAATGGTATTGTGAATGTCATTTTTACCTATCGATTTTATGGCTTTTTCTGGCGTAGTTTGACATGCTGATTGCAACAGTACCATTGGATCGGGTGGATTTGATGTATTTTTCGATTCAGCCCAATTTGATGAAAATAGCCAATATTGACCAAAAATGCATTTTTACTGCATACATAAGTGAACCCTCAAAAATGGTATTGTGAATGTCATTTTTACCTATGGATTTTATGGCTTTTTCTGGCGTAGTTTGACGTGCTGATTGCAACAGTACCATTGGATCGGGTGGATTTGATGTATTTTTCGATTCAGCCCAATTTGATGAAAATAGCCGCTATTGGTCGAGAAGGCACATCCAGCACATACATAAGTGAGCCGTCAAAAATGGTCTTTCGAATGTAATTTTTACCTATCGATTTTATGGCTTTTTCTGGCGTAGTTTGACGTGCTGATTGCAACGGTACCATTGGATCGGGTGGATTTGATGTATTTTTCGATTCAGCCCAATTAGATGAAAATAGCCACTATTGGTCGAGAAGGCACTTCCAGCACATACATAAGTGAGCCGTCAAAAATGGTCTTTTGAATGTCATTTTTACCTATGGATTTTATGGCTTTTTCCGGCGTAGTTTGACGTGCTGATTGCAACGGTACCATTGGATCAGGTGGATTTGATGTATTTTTCGATTCAGCCCAATTTGATGAAAATAGCCAAAATTGACCTAAAATGCATTTTTACTGCATACATGAGTGACCCATCAAAAATGGTCTTTTGAATGTCATTTTTACCTATCGATTTTATGGCTTTTTCTGGCGTAGTTTGACGTGCTGATTGCAACGGTACCATTGGATCGGGTGGATTTGATGTATTTTTCGATTCAGCCCAATTTGATGAAAATAGCCTCTATTGGTCGAGAAGGCACTTCCAGCACATACATCAGTGAGCCATCAAAAATGGTCTTTTGAATGTCATTTTTACCTATGGATTTTATGGCTTTTTCTGGCGTAGTTTGACGTGCTGATTGCAACAGTACCATTGGATCGGGTGGATTTGATGTATTTTTCGATTCAGCCCAATTTGATGGAAATAGCCAATAATGACCGAAAATGCATTTTTACCATATACATAAGTGAGCCGTCAAAAATGGTCTTTTGAATGTCATTTTTACCTATGGATTTTATGGCTTTTTCTGGCGTAGTTTGACGTGCTGATTGCAACGGTACCATTGGATCGGGTGGATTTGATGTATTTTTTGATTCAGCCCAATTTGATGAAAATAGCCGCTATTGGTCGAAAAGGCACTTCAAGCACATACATAAGTGAGCCGTCAAAAATGGTCTTTTGAATGTCATTTTTACCTATGGATTTTATGGCTTTTTCTGGCGTAGTTTGACGTGCTGATTGCAACGGTACCATTGGATCGGGTGGATTTGCTGTATTTTTCGATTCAGCCCAATTTGATGGAAATAGCCAAAATTGACTGAAAATGCATTTTTACTGCATACATAACTGAGCCGTCAAAATGGTCTTTTGAATGTCATTTTTACCAATCGATTTTATGGCTTTTTCTGGCGTAGTTTGACGTGCTGATTGCAACGGTACCATTGGATCGGGTGGATTTGATGTATTTTTCGATTCAGCCCAATTTGATGAAAATAGCCACTATTGGTCGAGAAGGCACTTCCAGCACATACATAAGTGAGCCGTCAAAAATGGTCTTTTGAATGTCATTTTTACCTATGGATTTTATGGCTTTTTCTGGCGTAGTTTGACGTGCTGATTGCAACGGTACCATTGGATCGGGTGGATTTGATGTATTTTTCGATTCAGCCCAATTTGATGAAAATAGCCAAAATTGACCTAAAATGCATTTTTACTGCATACATAAGTGAGCCGTCAAAAATGGTCTTTTGAATGTCATTTTTACCTATGGATTTTATGGCTTTTTCTGGCGTAGTTTGACGTGCTGATTGCAACAGTACCATTGGATCGGGTGGATTTAATGTATTTTTCGATTCAGCCCAATTTGATGAAAATAGCCGCTATTGGTCGAGAAGGCAGTTCCAGCACATACATAAGTGAGCCTTCACAAATGGTCTTTTGAATGTCATTTTTACCTATGGATTTTATGGCTTTTTCTGGCGTAGTTTGACGTGCTGATTGCAACGGTACCATTGGATCGGGTGGATTTGATGTATTTTTCGATTCAGCCCAATTTGATGGAAATAGCCAAAATTGACCTAAAATGCATTTTTACTGCATACATAAGTGAGCAGTCACAAATGGTCTTTTGAATGTCATTTTTACCTATCGATTTTATGGCTTTTTCTGGCGTAGTTTGACGTGCTGATTGCAACGGTACCATTGGATCGGGTGGATTTGATGTATTTTTCGATTCAGCCCAATTTGATGAAAATAGCTGCTATTGGTCGAGAAGGCACTTCCAGCACATACATCAGTGAGCCGTCAAAAATAGTCTTTTGAATGTCATTTTTACCTCTGGATTTTATAGCTTTTTCTGGCGTAGTTTGACGTGCTGATTGCAACGGTACCATTGGATCGGGTGGATTTGATGTATTTTTCGATTCAGCCCAATTTGATGGAAATAGCCAATATTGACCGAAAATGCATTTTTACCATATACATAAGTGAGCCGTCAAAAATGGTCTTTTGAATGTCATTTTTACCTATGGATTTTATGGCTTTTTCTGGCGTAGTTTGACGTGCTGATTGCAACGGTACCATTGGATCGGGTGGATTTGATGTATTTTTCGATTCAGCCCAATTTGAATGAAATAGCCGCTATTGGTCGAGAAGGCACTTCCAGCACATACATAAGTGAGCCGTCAAAAATGGTCTTTTGAATGTCATTTTTACCTATGGATTTTATGGCTTTTTCTGGCGTAGTTTGACGTGCTGATTGCAACGGTACCATTGGATCGGGTGGATTTCATGTATTTTTCGATTCAGCCTAATTTGATGAAAATAGCCGCTATAGGTCGAGAAGGCACTTCCAGCACATACATAAGTGAACCATCACAAATGGTCTTTTGAATATCATTTTTACCTATCGATTTTATGGCTTTTTCTGGCGTAGTTTGACGTGCTGATTGCAACGGTACCATTGGATCGGGTGGATTTGATGTATTTTTCGATTCAGCCCAGTTTGATGAAAATAGCCTCTATTGGTCGAGAAGGCACTTCCAGCACATCTATAAGTGAGCCGTCGAAAATGGTCTTTTGAATGTCATTTTTACCTATCGATTTTATGGCTTTTTCTGGCGTAGTTTGACGTGCTGATTGCAACGGTACCATTGGATCGGGTGGATTTGATGTATTTTTCGATTCATCCTAATTTGATGAAAATAGCCGCTATTGGTCGAGAAGGCACTTCCAGCACATACATAAGTGAGCCGTCACAAATTGTCTTTTGAATATCATTTTTACCTATGGATTTTATGGCTTTTTCTGGCGTAGTTTGACGTGCTGATTGCAACGGTACCATTGGATTGGGTGGATTTGATGTATTTTTCGATTCAGCCCAATTTGATGGAAATTGCCAATATTGACCAAAAATGCATTTTTAACGCATACATAAGTGAGCCGTCAAAAATGGTATTGTGAATGTCATTTTTACCTCTGGATTTTATGGCTTTTTCTGGCGTAGTTTGACGTGCTGATTGCAACGGTACCATTGGATCGGGTGGATTTGATGTATTTTTCGATTCAGCCCAATTTGATGAAAATAGCCGCTATTGGTCGAGAAGGCACTTCCAGCACATACATAAGTGAGCCGTCAAAAATGGTCTTTTGATTGTCATTTTTAACTATGGATTTCATGGCTTTTTCTGGCGTAGTTTGACGTGCTGATTGCAACGGTACCATTGGATCGGGTGGATTTGATGTATTTTTCGTTTCAGCCCAATTTGATGAAAATAGCCAAAATTGACCTAAAATGCATTTTTACTGCATACATAAGAGAGCCGTCAAAAATGGTCTTTTGAATTTCATTTTTACCTATGGATTTTATGGCTTTTTCAGGCGTAGTTTGACGTGCTGAATGCAACAGTACCATTGGATTGGGTGGTTTTGATGTATTTTTCGATTCAGCCCAATTTGATGAAAATAGCCGCTATTGCTCGAGAAGGCGCTTCCAGCACATACGTAAGTGAGCCGTCACAAATGGTCTTTTGAATGTCATTTTTACCTATGGATTTTATGGCTTTTTCTGGCGTAGTTTGACGTGCTGATTGCAACGGTACCATTGGATAGGGTGGATTTGCATTATTTTTCGATTCAGCCCAATTTGATGGAAATAGCCGCTATTGGTCGAGAAGGCACATCCAGCACATACATAAGTGAGCCGTCAAAAATGGTCTTTTGAATGTAATTTTTACCTATGGATTTTATGGCTTTTTCTGGCGTAGTTTGACGTGCTGATTGCAACGGTACCATTGAATTGGGTGGATTTGATGTATTTTTCGATTCAGCCCAATTCGATGAAAATAGCCAATATTGACCAAAAATGCATTTTTACTGCGTACATAAGTGAACCGTCAAAAATGGTATTGTGAATGTCATTTTTACCTATGGATTTTATGGCTTTTTCTGGCGTAGTTTGACGTGCTGATTGCAACGGTACCATTGGATCGGGTGGATTTGATGTATTTTTCGATTCAGCCCAATTTGATGAAAATAGCCGCTATTGGTCGAGAAGGCACTTCCAGCACATACATAAGTGAGCTGTCAAAAATGGTCTTTTGAATGTCATTTTTACCTTTGGATTTTATGGCTTTTTCTGGCGTAGTTTGACGTGCTGATTGCAACGGTACCATTGGATCGGGTGGATTTGATGTATATTTCGATTCAGCCCAATTTGATGGAAATAGCCAATAATGACCGAAAATGCATTTTTACCATATACATAAGTGAGCCGTCAAAAATGGTCTTTTGAATGTCATTTTTACCTATGGATTTTATGGCTTTTTCTGGCGTAGTTTGACGTGCTGATTGCAACGGTACCATTGGATCGGGTGGATTTGATGTATTTTTTGATTCAGCCCAATTTGATGAAAATAGCCGCTATTGGTCGAAAAGGCACTTCAAGCACATACATAAGTGAGCCGTCAAAAATGGTCTTTTGAATGTCATTTTTACCTATGGATTTTATGGCTTTTTCTGGCGTAGTTTGACGTGCTGATTGCAACGGTACCATTGGATCGGGTGGATTTGCTGTATTTTTCGATTCAGCCCAATTTGATGGAAATAGCCAAAATTGACTGAAAATGCATTTTTACTGCATACATAACTGAGCCGTCAAAATGGTCTTTTGAATGTCATTTTTACCAATCGATTTTATGGCTTTTTCTGGCGTAGTTTGACGTGCTGATTGCAACGGTACCATTGGATCGGGTGGATTTGATGTATTTTTCGATTCAGCCCAATTTGATGAAAATAGCCACTATTGGTCGAGAAGGCACTTCCAGCACATACATAAGTGAGCCGTCAAAAATGGTCTTTTGAATGTCATTTTTACCTATGGATTTTATGGCTTTTTCTGGCGTAGTTTGACGTGCTGATTGCAACGGTACCATTGGATCGGGTGGATTTGATGTATTTTTCGATTCAGCCCAATTTGATGAAAATAGCCAAAATTGACCTAAAATGCATTTTTACTGCATACATAAGTGAGCCGTCAAAAATGGTCTTTTGAATGTCATTTTTACCTATGGATTTTATGGCTTTTTCTGGCGTAGTTTGACGTGCTGATTGCAACAGTACCATTGGATCGGGTGGATTTAATGTATTTTTCGATTCAGCCCAATTTGATGAAAATAGCCGCTATTGGTCGAGAAGGCAGTTCCAGCACATACATAAGTGAGCCTTCACAAATGGTCTTTTGAATGTCATTTTTACCTATGGATTTTATGGCTTTTTCTGGCGTAGTTTGACGTGCTGATTGCAACGGTACCATTGGATCGGGTGGATTTGATGTATTTTTCGATTCAGCCCAATTTGATGGAAATAGCCAAAATTGACCTAAAATGCATTTTTACTGCATACATAAGTGAGCAGTCACAAATGGTCTTTTGAATGTCATTTTTACCTATCGATTTTATGGCTTTTTCTGGCGTAGTTTGACGTGCTGATTGCAACGGTACCATTGGATCGGGTGGATTTGATGTATTTTTCGATTCAGCCCAATTTGATGAAAATAGCTGCTATTGGTCGAGAAGGCACTTCCAGCACATACATCAGTGAGCCGTCAAAAATAGTCTTTTGAATGTCATTTTTACCTCTGGATTTTATAGCTTTTTCTGGCGTAGTTTGACGTGCTGATTGCAACGGTACCATTGGATCGGGTGGATTTGATGTATTTTTCGATTCAGCCCAATTTGATGGAAATAGCCAATATTGACCGAAAATGCATTTTTACCATATACATAAGTGAGCCGTCAAAAATGGTCTTTTGAATGTCATTTTTACCTATGGATTTTATGGCTTTTTCTGGCGTAGTTTGACGTGCTGATTGCAACGGTACCATTGGATCGGGTGGATTTGATGTATTTTTCGATTCAGCCCAATTTGAATGAAATAGCCGCTATTGGTCGAGAAGGCACTTCCAGCACATACATAAGTGAGCCGTCAAAAATGGTCTTTTGAATGTCATTTTTACCTATGGATTTTATGGCTTTTTCTGGCGTAGTTTGACGTGCTGATTGCAACGGTACCATTGGATCGGGTGGATTTCATGTATTTTTCGATTCAGCCTAATTTGATGAAAATAGCCGCTATAGGTCGAGAAGGCACTTCCAGCACATACATAAGTGAACCATCACAAATGGTCTTTTGAATATCATTTTTACCTATCGATTTTATGGCTTTTTCTGGCGTAGTTTGACGTGCTGATTGCAACGGTACCATTGGATCGGGTGGATTTGATGTATTTTTCGATTCAGCCCAGTTTGATGAAAATAGCCTCTATTGGTCGAGAAGGCACTTCCAGCACATCTATAAGTGAGCCGTCGAAAATGGTCTTTTGAATGTCATTTTTACCTATCGATTTTATGGCTTTTTCTGGCGTAGTTTGACGTGCTGATTGCAACGGTACCATTGGATCGGGTGGATTTGATGTATTTTTCGATTCATCCTAATTTGATGAAAATAGCCGCTATTGGTCGAGAAGGCACTTCCAGCACATACATAAGTGAGCCGTCACAAATTGTCTTTTGAATATCATTTTTACCTATGGATTTTATGGCTTTTTCTGGCGTAGTTTGACGTGCTGATTGCAACGGTACCATTGGATTGGGTGGATTTGATGTATTTTTCGATTCAGCCCAATTTGATGGAAATTGCCAATATTGACCAAAAATGCATTTTTAACGCATACATAAGTGAGCCGTCAAAAATGGTATTGTGAATGTCATTTTTACCTCTGGATTTTATGGCTTTTTCTGGCGTAGTTTGACGTGCTGATTGCAACGGTACCATTGGATCGGGTGGATTTGATGTATTTTTCGATTCAGCCCAATTTGATGAAAATAGCCGCTATTGGTCGAGAAGGCACTTCCAGCACATACATAAGTGAGCCGTCAAAAATGGTCTTTTGATTGTCATTTTTAACTATGGATTTCATGGCTTTTTCTGGCGTAGTTTGACGTGCTGATTGCAACGGTACCATTGGATCGGGTGGATTTGATGTATTTTTCGTTTCAGCCCAATTTGATGAAAATAGCCAAAATTGACCTAAAATGCATTTTTACTGCATACATAAGAGAGCCGTCAAAAATGGTCTTTTGAATTTCATTTTTACCTATGGATTTTATGGCTTTTTCAGGCGTAGTTTGACGTGCTGAATGCAACAGTACCATTGGATTGGGTGGTTTTGATGTATTTTTCGATTCAGCCCAATTTGATGAAAATAGCCGCTATTGCTCGAGAAGGCGCTTCCAGCACATACGTAAGTGAGCCGTCACAAATGGTCTTTTGAATGTCATTTTTACCTATGGATTTTATGGCTTTTTCTGGCGTAGTTTGACGTGCTGATTGCAACGGTACCATTGGATAGGGTGGATTTGCATTATTTTTCGATTCAGCCCAATTTGATGGAAATAGCCGCTATTGGTCGAGAAGGCACATCCAGCACATACATAAGTGAGCCGTCAAAAATGGTCTTTTGAATGTAATTTTTACCTATGGATTTTATGGCTTTTTCTGGCGTAGTTTGACGTGCTGATTGCAACGGTACCATTGAATTGGGTGGATTTGATGTATTTTTCGATTCAGCCCAATTCGATGAAAATAGCCAATATTGACCAAAAATGCATTTTTACTGCGTACATAAGTGAACCGTCAAAAATGGTATTGTGAATGTCATTTTTACCTATGGATTTTATGGCTTTTTCTGGCGTAGTTTGACGTGCTGATTGCAACGGTACCATTGGATCGGGTGGATTTGATGTATTTTTCGATTCAGCCCAATTTGATGAAAATAGCCGCTATTGGTCGAGAAGGCACATCCAGCACATACTTAAGTGAGCCGTCAAAAATGGTCATTTGAATGTCATTTTTACCTATCGATTTTATGGCTTTTTCTGGCGTAGTTTGACGTGCTGATTGCAACGGTACCATTGGATTGGGTGGATTTGATGTATTTTTCGATTCAGCCCAATTTGATGGAAATTGCCAATATTGACCAAAAATGCATTTTTACTGCATACATAAGTGAGCCGTCAAAAATGGTATTGTGAATGTCATTTTTACCTCTGGATTTTATGGCTTTTTCTGGCGTAGTTTGACGTGCTGATTGCAACGGTACCATTGGATCGGGTGGATTTGATGTATTTTTCGATTCAGCCCATTTTGATGGAAATAGCCAAAATTGACCTAAAATGCATTTTTACTGCATACATAAGTGAGCCGTCAAAAATGGTCTTTTGAATGTTATTTTTACATATCGATTTTATGGCTTATTCTGGCGTAGTTTGACGTGCTGATTGCAACGGTACCATTGGATCGGGTGGATTTGATGTATTTTTCAATTAAGCCCAATTTGATGAAAATAGCCGCTATTGGTCAAGAAGGCACTTCCAGCACATACATAAGTGAGCCGTCAAAAATGGTCTTTTGAATGTAATTTTTACCTATGGATTTTATGGCTTTTTCTGGCGTAGTTTGACGTGTTGATTCCAACGGTACCATTGGATCGGGTGGATTTGATGTATTTTTCGATTCAGCCCGATTTGATGAAAATAGCCGCTATTGGTCGAGAAGGCACTTCCAGCACATACATAAGTGAGCCGTCAAAAATGGTCTTTTGAATGTCATTTTTACCTCTGGATTTTATGGCTTTTTCAGGCGTAGTTTGACGTGCTGATTGCAACGGTACCATTGGATCGGGTGGATTTGATATATTTTTCGATTCAGCCCAATTTGATGAAAATAGCCGCTATTGGTCGAGAAGGCACTTCCAGCACATACATAAGTGAGCTGTCAAAAATGGTCTTTTGAATGTCATTTTTCCCTATGGATTTTATGGCTTTTGCTGGCGTAGTTTGACGTGCTGATTGCAACGGTACCATTGGATCGGGTGGATTTGATGTATTTTTCGATTCAGCCCAATTTGATGAAAATAGCCGCTATTGGTCGAGAAGGCACTTCCAGCACATACATAAGTGAGACGTCAAAAATGGTCTTTTGAATGTCATTTTTACCTATGGATTTTATGGCTTTTTCTGGCGTAGTTTGACGTGCTGATTGCAACAGTACCATTGGATCGGGTGGATTTGATGTATTTTTCGATTCAGCCCAATTTGATGGAAATAGCCAATATTGACCAAAAATGCATTTTTACTGCATACATAAGTGAGCCGTCAAAAATGGTCTTTTGAATGTCATTTTTACCTATGGATTTTATGGCTTTTTCTGGCGTAGTTTGACGTGCTGATTGCAACGGTACCATTGGATCGGGTGGATTTGATGTATGTTTCGATTCAGCCCAATTTGATGGAAATAGCCAAACTTGACCTAAAATGCATTTTTACTGCATACATAAGTGAGCCGTCAAAAATGGTCTTTTGAATGTCATTTTTACCTACCGATTTTATGGCTTTTTCTGGCGTAGTTTGACGTGCTGATTGCAACGGTACCATTGGATCGGGTGGATTTGATATATTTTTCGATTCAGCCCAATTTGATGAAAATAGCCGCTATTGGTCGAGAAGGCACTTCCAGCACATACATAAGTGAGCCGTCAAAAATGGTCTTTTGAATGTCATTTTTACCTATGGAATTTATGGCTTTTTCTGGCGTAGTTTGACGTGCTGATTGCAACAGTACCATAGGATCGGGTGGATTTGATGTATTTTTCGATTCAGCCCAATTTGATGAAAATAGCCGCTATTGGTCAAGAAGGCACTTCCAGCACATACATAAGTGAGCCGTCAAAAATGGTCTTTTGAATGTCATTTTTACCTATGGATTTTATGGCTTTTTCTGGCGTAGTTTGACGTGCTGATTGCAACAGTACCATTGGATCGGGTGGATTTGATGTATTTTTCGATTCAGCCCAATTTGATGGAAATAGTCAATATTGACCAAAAATGCATTTTTACTGCATACATAAGTGAGCCGTCAAAAATGGTCTTGTGAATGTTATTTTTACCTATCGATTTTATGGCTTTTTCTGGCGTAGTTTGACGTGTTGATTCCAACGGTACCATTGGATTGGGTGGATTTGATGTATTTTTCGATTCAGCCCAATTTGATGAAAATAGCCGCTATTGGTCGAGAAGGCACATCCAGCACATACATAAGTGAGCCGTCAAAAATGGTCTTTTGAATGTCATTTTTACCTATGGATTTTATGGCTTTTTCCGGCGTAGTTTGACGTGCTGATTGCAACGGTACCATTGGATCGGGTGGATTTGATATATTTTTCGATTCAGCCCAATTTGATGAAAATAGCCGCTATTGGTCGAGAAGGCACTTCCAGCACATACATAAGTGAGCCGTCAAAAATGGTCTTTTGAATGTAATTTTTACCTATGGATTTTATGGCTTTTTCTGGCGTAGTTTGACGTGTTGATTCCAACGGTACCATTGGATCGGGTGGATTTGATGTATTTTTCGATTCAGCCCGATTTGATGAAAATAGCCGCTATTGGTCGAGAAGGCACTTCCAGCACATACATAAGTGAGCCGTCAAAAATGGTCTTTTGAATGTCATTTTTACCTATGGATTTTATGGCTTTTTCAGGCGTAGTTTGACGTGCTGATTGCAACGGTACCATTGGATCGGGTGGATTTGATATATTTTTCGATTCAGCCCAATTTGATGAAAATAGCCGCTATTGGTCGAGAAGGCACTTCCAGCACATACATAAGTGAGCTGTCAAAAATGGTCTTTTGAATGTCATTTTTCCCTATGGATTTTATGGCTTTTTCTGGCGTAGTTTGACGTGCTGATTGCAACGGTACCATTGGATCGGGTGGATTTGATGTATTTTTCGATTCAGCCCAATTTGATGAAAATAGCCGCTATTGGTCGAGAAGGCACTTCCAGCACATACATAAGTGAGACGTCAAAAATGGTCTTTTGAATGTCATTTTTACCTATGGATTTTATGGCTTTTTCTGGCGTAGTTTGACGTGCTGATTGCAACGGTACCATTGGATCGGGTGGATTTGATGTATGTTTCGATTCAGCCCAATTTGATGGAAATAGCCAAAATTGACCTAAAATGCATTTTTACTGCATACATAAGTGAGCCATCAAAAATGGTCTTTTGAATGTCATTTTTACCTACCGATTTTATGGCTTTTTCTGGCGTAGTTTGACGTGCTGATTGCAACGGTACCATTGGATCGGGTGGATTTGATATATTTTTCGATTCAGCCCAATTTGATGAAAATAGCCGCTATTGGTCGAGAAGGCACTTCCAGCACATACATAAGTGAGCCGTCAAAAATGGTCTTTTGAATGTCATTTTTACCTATGGAATTTATGGCTTTTTCTGGCGTAGTTTGACGTGCTGATTGCAACAGTACCATAGGATCGGGTGGATTTGATGTATTTTTCGATTCAGCCCAATTTGATGGAAATAGCCAATATTGACCAAAACTGCATTTTTACTGCATACATAAGTGAGCTGTCAAAAAGGGTCTTTTGAATGTCATTTTTACATATGGATTTTATGGCTTTTTCTGGCGTAGTTTGACGTGCTGATTGCAACGGTACCATTGGATCGGGTGGATTTGATGTATTTTTCAATTCAGCCCAATTTGATGGAAATAGCCAATATAGACCAAAGATGCATTTTTACTGCATACATAAGTGAGCCGTCAAAAATGTCTTGTGAATGCCATTTTTACCAATCGATTTTATGGCTTTTTCTTGCGTAGTTTGACGTGTTGATTCCAACGGTACCATTGGATCGGGTGGATTTGATGTATTTTTCGATTCAGCCCGATTTGATGAAAAAAGCCGCTATTGGTCGAGAAGGCACATCCAGCACATACATAAGTGAGCCGTCAAAAATGGTCTTTTGAATGTCATTTTTACCTATGGATTTTATAGCATTTTCCGGCGTAGTTTGACGTGTTGATTGCAACGGTACCATTGGATCGGGTGGATTTGATATATTTTTCGATTCAGCCCAATTTGATGAAAATAGCCGCTATTGGTCGAGAAGGCACTTCCAGCACATACATAAGTGAGCCGTCAAAAATGGTCTTTTGAATGTCATTTTTACCTACCGATTTTATGGCTTTTTCTGGCGTAGTTTGACGTGCTGATTAAAACGGTACCATTGGATCGGGTGGATTTGATGTATTTTTCGATTAAGCCCAATTTGATGGAAATAGCCAAAATTGACCTAAAATGCATTTTTACTTCATACATAAGTGAGCCGTCAAAAATGGTCTTTTGAATGTCATTTTTACCTATCGATTTTATGGCTTTTTCTGGCGTAGTTTGACGTGCTGATTGCAACGGTACCATTGGATCGGGTGGATTTGATGTATTTTTCGATTCAGCCCAATTTGATGAAAATAGCCGCTATTGGTCGAGAACGCACTCCCAGCACATACATAACTGAGCCTTCAAAAATGGTCTTTTGAATGTCATTTTTACCTATGGATTTTATGGCTTTTTCTGGCGTAGTTTGACGTGCTGATTGCAACGGTACCATTGGATCGGGTGGATTTGATGTATTTTTCAATTCAGCCCAATTTGATGGAAATAGCCAAAATTGACCTAAAATGCATTTTTACTGCATACATAAGTGAGCCGTCAAAAATGGTCCTTTGAATGTCATTTTTACCCATCGATTTTATGGCTTTTTCTGGCGTAGTTTGACGTGCTGATTGCAACGGTACCATTGCATCGGGTAGATTTGATGTATTTTTCGATTCAGCCCAATTTGATGAAAATAGCCGCTATTGGTCGAGAAGGCACTTCCTGCAAATACATAAGTGAGCCGTCAAAAATGGTCTATTCAATGTCATTTTTACCTATGGATTTTATGGCTTTTTCTGGCGTAGTTTGACGTGCTGATTGCAACGGTACCATTGGATCGGGTGGATTTGCAGTATTTTTCGATTCAGCCCAATTTGATGGAAATACCCAAAATTGACCTAAAATGCATTTTTACCCTATACATAAGTGAGCTGTCAAAAATGGTCTTTTGAATGTCATTTTTACCTATGGATTTTATGGCTTTTTCTGGCGTAGTTTGACGTGCTGATTGCAACGGTACCATTGGATCGTGTGGATTTGATGTATTTTTCGATTCAGCCCAATTTGATGGAAATAGCCAAAATTGACCTAAAATGCATTTTTACTGCTTACATAAGTGACCCGTCAAAAATGGTCTTTTGAATGTCATTTTTACCTATGGATTTTATGGCTTTTTCTGGCGTAGTTTGACGTGCTGATTGCAACGGTACCATTGGAACGGGTGGATTTGCTGTATTTTTTGATTCAGCCCAATTTGATGGAAATAGCCAAAATTGACCTAAAATGCATTTTTACTGCATACATAAGTGAGCCGTCAAAAATGGTCTTTTGAATGTCATTTTTACCTATCGATTTTATGGCTTTTTCTGGCGTAGTTTGACGTGCTGATTGCAACGGTACCATTGGATCGGGTGGATTTGATGTATTTTTTGATTCAGCCCAATTTGATGAAAATACCTGCTATTGGTCGAAAAGGCACTTCCAGCACATACATAAGTGAGCCGTCAAAAATGGTCTTTTGAATGTCATTTTTACCTATGGATTTTATGGCTTTTTCTGGCGTAGTTTGATGTGCTGATTGCAACGGTACCATTGGATTGGGTGGATTTGATGTATTTTTCGATTCAGCCCAATTTGATGGAAATAGCCAAAATTGACTGAAAATGCATTTTTACCGCATACATAACTGAGCCGTCAAAAATGGTCTTTTGAATGTCATTTTTACCCATCGATTTTATTGCTTTTTCTGGCGTAGTTTGACGTGCTGATTGCAACGGTACCATTGGATCGGGTGGATTTGATGTATTTTTCGATTCAGCCCAATTTGATGAAAATAGCCACAATTGGTCGACAAGGCACTTCCAGCACATACATAAGTGAGCCGTCAAAAATGGTCTTTTGAATGTCATTTTTACCTATCGATCTTATGGCTTTTTCTGGCGTAGTTTGACGTGCTGATTGCAACGGTACCATTGGATCGGGTGGATTTGATGTATTTTTCGATTCAGCCCGATTTGATGGAAATAGCGGCTATTGGTCAAGAAGGCACTTCCAGCACATACATAAGTGAGCCGTCAAAAATGGTCTTTTGAATGTCATTTTTACCTATGGATTTTATGGCTTTTTCTGGCGTAGTTTGACGTGCTGATTGCAACGGTACCATTGGATCGTGTGGATTTGATGTATTTTTCGATTCAGCCCAATTTGATGAAAATAGCCGCTATTGGTCGAGAAGGCACTTCCAGCACATACATAAGTGAGCCGTCAAAAATGGTCTTTTGAATGTCATTTTTACCTATGGATTTTATGGCTTTTTCTGGCGTAGTTTGACGTGCTGATTGCAACGGTACCATTGGATTGGGTGGATTTGCTGTATTTTTCGATTCAGCCCAATTTGATGGAAATAGCCAAAATTGACCTAAAATGCATTTTTACTGCATACATAAGTGAGCCGTCAAAAATGGTCTTTTGAATGTCATTTTTACCTATCGATTTTATGGCTTTTTATGGCGTAGTTTGACGTGCTGATTGCAACAGTACCATTGGATTGGGTGGATTTGATGTATTTTTTGATTAAGCCCAATTTGATGAAAATACCTGCTATTGGTCGAAAAGGCACTTCCAGCACATACATAAGTGAGCCGTCAAAAATGGTCTTTTGAATGTCATTTTTACCTATGGATTTTATGGCTTTTTCTGGCCTAGTTTGACGTGCTGATTGCAACGGTACCATTGGATTGGGTAGATTTGATGTATTTTTCGATTCAGCCCAATTTGATGGAAATAGCCAAAATTGACTGAAAATGCATTTTTACTGCATACATAAGTGAGCCGTCAAAAATGGTCTTTTGAATGTCATTTTTACCCATCGATTTTATTGCTTTTTCTGGCGTAGTTTGACGTGCTGATTGCAACGGTACCATTGGATCGGGTGGATTTGATGTATTTTTCGATTCAGCCCAATTTGATGAAAATAGCCACTATTGGTCGGGAAAGCACTTCCAGCACATACATAAGTGAGCCGTCAAAAATGGTCTTTTGAATGTCATTTTTACCTATCGATCTTATGGCTTTTTCTGGCGTAGTTTGACGTGCTGATTGCAACGGTACCATTGGATCGGGTGGATTTGATGTATTTTTCGATTCAGCCCGATTTGATGGAGATAGCCGCTATTGGTCAAGTAGGCACTTCCAGCACATACATAAGTGAGCCGTCAAAAATGGTCTTTTGAATGTCATTTTTACCTATGGATTTTATGGCTTTTTCTGGCGTAGTTTGACGTGCTGATTGCAACGGTACCATTGGATCGGGTGGATTTGATGTATTTTTCGATTCAGCCCAATTTGATGAAAAAAGCCGCTATTGGTCGAGAAGGCACTTCCAGCACATACATAAGTGAGCCGTCAAAAATGGTCTTTTGAATTTCATTTTTACCTATCGATTTTATGGCTTTTTCTGGCGTAGTTTGACGTGCTGATTGCAACAGTACCATCGGATCGGGTGGATTTGATGTATTTTTCGATTCAGCCCAATTTGATGGAAATAGCCAAAATTGACCTAAAATGGATTTTTACTTCATGCATAAGTGAGCTGTCAAAAATGGTCTTTTGAATATCATTTTTACCGATCGATTTTATGGCTTTTTCTGGCGTAGTTTGACGTGCTGATTGCAACAGTACCATTGGATCGGGTGGATTTGATGTATTTTTCGATTCAGCCCAGTTTGATGAAAATAGCCGCTATTGGTCGAGAAGGCACTTCCAGCACATACATAAGTGAGCTGTCAAAAATGGTCTTTGGAATGTCATTTTTACCTATGGATTTTATTGCTTTTTCTGGCGTAGTTTGACGTGCTGATTGCAACGGTACCATTGGATCGGGTGGATTTGATGTATTTTTCAATTCAGCCCAATTTGATGGAAATAGCCAATATTGACCTAAAATGCATTTTTACTGCATACATAAGTGAGCCGTCAAAAATGGTCTTTTGAATGTCATTTTTACCTATGGATTTTATGGCTTTTTCTGGCGTAGTTTGACGTGCTGATTGCAACGGTACCATTGGATTGGGTGGATTTGATGTATTTTTCGATTCAGCCCAATTTGATGAAATAGCCAAAATTGACCGAAAATGCATTTTTACCGCATACATAAGTGAGCCGTCAAAAATGGTCTTTTGAATGTCATTTTTACCTATCGATTTTATGGCTTTTTCTGGCGTAGTTTGACGTGCTGATTGCAACGGTACCATTGGATCGGGTGGATTTGATGTATTTTTCGATTCAGCCCAATTTGATGAAAATAGACGCTATTGGTCGAGAAGGCACTTCCAGCACATACATAAGTGAGCCGTCAAAAATGGTCTTTTGAATGTCATTTTTACCTATGGATTTTATGGCTTTTTCTGGCGTAGTTTGACGTGCTGATTGCAACGGTACCATTGGATCGGGTGGATTTGATGTATTTTTCAATTCAGCCCAATTTGATGGAAATAGCCAAAATTGACCTAAAATGCATTTTTACTGCATACATAAGTGAGCCGTCAAAAATGGTCTTTTGAATGTCATTTTTACCCATCGATTTTATGGCTTTTTCTGGCGTAGTTTGACGTGCTGATTGCAACAGTACCATTGCATCGGGTAGATTTGATGTATTTTTCGATTCAGCCCAATTTGATGAAAATAGCCGCTATTGGTCGAGAAGGCACTTCCAGCAAATACATAAGTGAGCCGTCAAAAATGGTTTATTCAATGTCATTCTTACCTATGGATTTTATGGCTTTTTCTGGCGTAGTTTGACGTGCTGATTGCAACGGTACCATTGGATCGGGTGGATTTGATGTATTTCTCGATTCAGCCCAATTTGATGGAAATACCCAAAATTGACCGAAAATGCATTTTTACCCTATACATAAGTGAGCTGTCAAAAATGGTCTTTTGAATGTCATTTTTACCTATGGATTTTATGGCTTTTTCTGGCGTAGTTTGACGTGCTGATTGCAACGGTACCATTGGATCGTGTGGATTTGATGTATTTTTCGATTCAGCCCAATTTGATGAAAATAGCCGCTATTGGTCGAGAAGGCACTTCCAGCACATACATAAGTGAGCCGTCAAAAATGGTCTTTTGAATGTCATTTTTACCTATGGATTTTATGGCTTTTTCTGGCGTAGTTTGACGTGCTGATTGCAACGGTACCATTGGAACGGGTGGATTTGCTGTATTTTTCGATTCAGCCCAATTTGATGGAAATAGCCAAAATTGACCTAAAATGCATTTTTACTGCATACATAAGTGAGCCGTCAAAAATGGTCTTTTGAATGTCATTTTTACCTATCGATTTTATGGCTTTTTCTGGCGTAGTTTGACGTGCTGATTGCAACGGTACCATTGGATTGGGTGGATTTGATGTATTTTTTGATTCAGCCCAATTTGATGAAAATACCTGCTATTGGTCGAAAAGGCACTTCCAGCACATACATAAGTGAGCCGTCAAAAATGGTCTTTTGAATGTCATTTTTACCTATGGATTTTATGGCTTTTTCTGGCGTAGTTTGACGTGCTGATTGCAACGGTACCATTGGATCGGGTTGATTTGATGTATTTTTCGATTCAGCCCAATTTGATGAAATAGCCAAAATTGACCGAAAATGCATTTTTACCGCATACATAAGTGAGCCGTCAAAAATGGTCTTTTAAATGTCATTTTTACCTATCGATTTTATGGCTTTTTCTGGCGTAGTTTGACGTGCTGATTGCAACGGTACAATTGGATCGGGTGGATTTGATGTATTTTTCGATTCAGCCCAATTTGATGAAAATAGCCGCTATTGGTCGAGAAGGCACTTCCAGCACATACATAAGTGAGCCGTCAAAAATGGTCTTTTGAATGTCATTTTTACCTATGGATTTTATGGCTTTTTCTGGCGTATTTTGACGTGCTGATTGCAACGGTACCATTGGATCGGGTGGATTTGATGTATTTTTCAATTCAGCCCAATTTGATGGAAATAGCCAAAATTGACCTAAAATGCATTTTTACTGCATACATAAGTGAGCCGTCAAAAATGGTCTTTTGAATGTCATTTTTACCCATCGATTTTATGGCTTTTTCTGGCGTAGTTTGACGTGCTGATTGCAACGGTACCATTGCATCGGGTAGATTTGATGTATTTTTCGATTCAGCCCAATTTGATGAAAATAGCCGCTATTGGTCGAGAAGGCACTTCCAGCACATACATAAGTGAGCCGTCAAAATGGTCTTTTGAATGTCATTTTTACCTATGGATTTTATGGCTTTTTCTGGCGTAGTTTGACGTGCTGATTGCAACGGTACCATTGGAACGGGTGGATTTGCTGTATTTTTCGATTCAGCCCAATTTGATGGAAATAGCCAAAATTGACCTAAAATGCATTTTTACTGCATACATAAGTGAGCCGTCAAAAATGGTCTTTTGAATGTCATTTTTACCTATGGATTTTATGGCTTTTTCTGGCGTAGTTTGACGTGCTGATTGCAACGGTACCATTGGATTGGGTGGATTTGATGTATTTTTTGATTCAGCCCAATTTGATGAAAATACTTGCTATTGGTCGAAAAGGCACTTCCAGCACATACATAAGTGAGCCGTCAAAAATGGTCTTTTGAATGTCATTTTTACCTATGGATTTTATGGCTTTTTCTGGCGTAGTTTGACGTCCTGATTGCAACGGTACCATTGGATTGGGTGGATTTGATGTATTTTTCGATTCAGCCCAATTTGATGGAAATAGCCAAAATTGACTGAAAATGCATTTTTACCGCATACATAAGTGAGCCGTCAAAAATGGTCTTTTGAATGTCATTTTTACCCATCGATTTTATTGCTTTTTCTGGCGTAGTTTGACGTGCTGATTGCAACGGTACCATTGGATCGGGTGGATTTGATGTATTTTTCGATTCAGCCCAATTTGATGAAAATAGCCACAATTGGTCGACAAGGCACTTCCAGCACATACATAAGTGAGCCGTCAAAAATGGTCTTTTGAATGTCATTTTTACCTATCGATCTTATGGCTTTTTCTGGCGTAGTTTGACGTGCTGATTGCAACGGTACCATTGGATCGGGTGGATTTGATGTATTTTTCGATTCAGCCCGATTTGATGGAAATAGCCGCTATTGGTCAAGAAGGCACTTCCAGCACATACATAAGTTAGCCGTCAAAAATGGTCTTTTGAATGTCATTTTTACCTATGGATTTTATGGCTTTTTCTGGCGTAGTTTGACGTGCTGATTGCAACGGTACCATTGGATCGGGTGGATTTGATGTATTTTTCGATTCAGCCCAATTTGATGAAAAAAGCCGCTATTGGTCGAGAAGGCACTTCCAGCACATACATAAGTGAGCCGTCAAAAATGGTCTTTTGAATGTCATTTTTACCTATGGATTTTATGGCTTTTTCTGGCGTAGTTTGACGTGCTGATTGCAACGGTACCATCGGATCGGGTGGATTTGATGTATTTTTCGATTCAGCCCAATTTGATGGAAATAGCCAGAATTGACCTAAAATGCATTTTTACTTCATGCATAAGTGAGCCGTCAAAAATGGACTTTTGAATATCATTTTTACCGATCGATTTTATGGCTTTTTCTGGCGTAGTTTGACGTGCTGATTGCAACAGTACCATTGGATCGGGTGGATTTGATGTATTTTTCGATTCAGCCCAGTTTGAAGGAAATAGCCGCTATTGGTCGAGAAGGCACTTCCAGCACATACATAAGTGAGCCGTCAAAAATGGTCTTTTGAATGTCATTTTTACCTATGGATTTTATTGCTTTTTCTGGCGTAGTTTGACGTGCTGATTGCAACGGTACCATTGCATCGGGTGGATTTGATGTATTTTTCAATTCAGCCCAATTTGATGGAAATAGCCAATATTGACCTAAAATGCATTTTTACTGCATACATAAGTGAGCTGTCACAAATTGTCTTTTGAATGTCATTTTTACCTATGGATTTTATGGCTTTTTCTGGCGTAGTTTGACGTGCTGATTGCAACGGTACCATTGGATCGGGTTGATTTGATGTATTTTTCGATTCAGCCCAATTTGATAAAATAGCCAAAATTGACCGAAAATGCATTTTTACCGCATACATAAGTGAGCCGTCAAAAATGGTCTTTTGAATGTCATTTTTACCTATCGATTTTATGGCTTTTTCTGGCGTAGTTTGACGTGCTGATTGCAACAGTACCATTGGATCGGGTGGATTTGATGTATTTTTCGATTCAGCCCAATTTGATGAAAATAGCCGCTATTGGTCGAGAAGGCACTTCCAGCACATACATAAGTGAGCCGTCAAAAATGGTCTTTTCAATGTCATTTTTACCTATGGATTTTATGGCTTTTTCTGGCGTAGTTTGACGTGCTGATTGCAACGGTACCATTGGATCGGGTGGATTTGTTGGATTTTTCGATTCAGCGCAATTTGATGGAAATAGCCAAAATTGACCTAAAATGCATTTTTACTGCATACATAAGTGAGCCGTCAAAAATGGTCTTTTGAATGTCATTTTTACCTTTCGATTTTATGGCTTTTTCTGGCGTAGTTTGACGTGCTGTTTGCAACGGTACCATTGGAACGGGTGGATTTGATGTATTTTTCGATTCAGCCCAATTTGATGAAAATAGCCGCTATTGGTCGAGAAGGCACTTCCAGCACATACATAAGTGAGCCGTCAAAAATGGTCTTTTGAATATCATTTTTACCTATGGATTTTATGGCTTTTTCTGGCGTAGTTTGACGTGCTGATTGCAACGGTAACATTGGATCGGGTGGATTTGATGTATTTTTCGATTCAGCCCAATTTGATGGAAATAGCCAAAATTGACTGAAAATGCATTTTTACCGCATACATAAGTGAGCCGTCAAAAATGGTCTTTTGAATGTCATTTTTACCCATCGATTTTATGGCTTTTTCTGGCGTAGTTTGACGTGCTGATTGCAACGGTACCATTGGATCGGGTGGATTTGATGTATTTTTCGATTCAGCCCAATTAGATGAAAATAGCCGCTATTGGTCGAGAAGGCACTTCCAGCACATACATAAGTGAGCCGTCAAAAATGGTCTTTTCAATGTCATTTTTACCTATCGATTTTATGGCTTTTTCTGGCGTAGTTTGACGTGCTGATTGCAACAGTACCATTGGATCGGGTGGATTTGATGTATTTTTCGATTCAGCCCAATTTGATGAAAATAGCCGCTATTGGTCGAGAAGGCACTTCCAGCACATACATAAGTGAGCCGTCAAAAATGGTCTTTTCAAAGTCATTTTTACCTATGGATTTTATGGCTTTTTCTGGCGTAGTTTGACGTGCTGATTTCAACGGTACCATTGGATCGGGTGGATTTGATGTATTTTTCGATTCAGCCCAATTTGATGGAAATAGCCAAAATTGACCTAAAATGCATTTTTACTGCTTACATAAGTGACCCGTCAAAAATGGTCTTTTGAATGTCATTTTTACCTATCGATTTTATGGCTTTTTCTGGTGTAGTTTGACTTGCTGATTGCAACGGTACCATTGGATCGGGTGGATTTGATGTATTTTTCGATTCAGCCCAATTTGATGAAAATAGCCGCTATTGGTCGAGAAGGCACTTCCAGCACATACATAAGTGAGCCGTCAAAAATGGTCTTTTGAATGTCATTTTTACCTATGGATTTTATGGCTTTTTCTGGCGTAGTTTGACGTGCTGATTGCAACGGTACCATTGGATCGGGTGGATTTGATGTATTTTTCGATTCAGCCCAATTTGAAGAAAATAGCCGCTATTGGTCGAGAAGGCACTTCCAGCACATACATAAGTGAGCCGTCAAAAATGGTCTTTTCAATGTCATTTTTACCCATCGATTTTATGGCTTTTTCTGGCGTAGTTTGACGTGCTGATTGCAACAGTACCATTGGATCGGGTGGATTTGATGTATTTTTCGATTCAGCCCAATTTGATGAAAATAGCCGCTATTGGTCGAGAAGGCACTTCCAGCACATACATAAGTGAGCCGTCAAAAATGGTCTTTTCAATGTCATTTTTACCTATGGATTTTATGGCTTTTTCTGGCGTAGTTTGACGTGCTGATTGCAACGGTACCATTGGATCGGGTGGATTTGAGGTATTTTTCGATTCAGCCCAATTTGATGGAAATAGCCAAAATTGACCTAAAATGCATTTTTACTGCTTACATAAGTGACCCGTCAAAAATGGTCTTTTCAATGTCATTTTTACCTATCGATTTTATGGCTTTTTCTGGTGTAGTTTGACTTGCTGATTGCAACGGTACCATTGGATCGGGTGGATTTGATGTATTTTTCGATTCAGCCCAATTTGATGAAAATAGCCGCTATTGGACGAGAAGGCACTTCCAGCACATACATAAGTGAGCCGTCAAAAATGGTCTTTTGAATGTCATTTTTACATATGGATTTTATGGCTTTTTCTGGCGTAGTTTGACGTGCTGATTGCAACGGTACCATTGGATCGGGTGGATTTGATGTATTTTTCGATTCAGCCCAATTTAATGGAAATGGCCAAAATTGACCGAAAATGCATTTTTACCCTATACATAAGTGAGCCGTCAAAAATGGTCTTTTGAATGTCATTTTTACCTATGGATTTTATGGCTTTTTCTGGCGTAGTTTGACGTGCTGATTGCAACGGTACCATTGGATCGGGTGGATTTGATGTATTTTTCGATTCAGCGCAATTTGATGGAAATAGCCAAAATTGACCTAAAATGTATTTTTACTGCATACAAAAGTGAGCCGTCAAAAATGGTCTTTTGAATGTCATTTTTACCTTTCGATTTTATGGCTTTTTCTGGCGTAGTTTGACGTGCTGATTGCAACGGTACCATTGGAACGGGTGGATTTGATGTATTTTTCGATTCAGCGCAATTTGATGAAAATAGCCGCTATTGGTCGAGAAGGCACTTCCAGCACATACATAAGTGAGCCGTCAAAAATGGTCTTTTGAATGTCATTTTTACCTATGGATTTTATGGCTTTTTCTGGCGTAGTTTGACGTGCTGATTGCAACGGTACCATTGGATCGGGTGGATTTGATGTATTTTTCGATTCAGCCCAATTTGAAGAAAATAGCCGCTATTGGTCGAGAAAGCACTTCCAGCACATACATAAGTGAGCCGTCAAAAATGGTCTTTTCAATGTCATTTTTACCTATGGATTTTATGGCTTTTTCTGGCGTAGTTTGACGTGCTGATTGCAACGGTACCATTGGATCGGGTGGATTTGATGTATTTTTCGATTCAGCCCAATTTGATGAAAATAGCCGCTATTGGTCGAGAAGGCACTTCCAGCACATACATAAGTGAGCCGTCAAAAATTGTCTTTTCAATGTCATTTTTACCTATGGATTTTATGGCTTTTTCTGGCGTAGTTTGACGTGCTGATTGCAACGGTACCATTGGATCGGGTGGATTTGATGTATTTTTCGATTCAGCCCAATTTGATGGAAATAGCCAAAATTGACCTAAAATGCATTTTTACTGCTTACATAAGTGACCCGTCAAAAATGGTCTTTTGAATGTCATTTTTACCTATCGATTTTATGGCTTTTTCTGGTGTAGTTTGACTTGATGATTGCAACGGTACCATTGGATCGGGTGGATTTGATGTATTTTTCGATTCAGCCCAATTTGATGAAAATATCCGCTATTGGACGAGAAGGCACTTCCAGCACATACATAAGTGAGCCGTCAAAAATGGTCTTTTGAATGTCATTTTTACATATGGATTTTATGGCTTTTTCTGGCGTAGTTTGACGTGCTGATTGCAACAGTACCATTAGATCGGGTGGATTTGATGTATTTTTCGATTCAGCCCAATTTGATGGAAATGGCCAAAATTGACCGAGAATGCATTTTTACCCTATACATAAGTGAGCCGTCAAAAATGGTCTTTTGAATGTCATTTTTACCTATGGATTTTATGGCTTTTTCTGGCGTAGTTTGACGTGCTGATTGCAACGGTACCATTGGATCGGGTGGATTTGATGTATTTTTCGATTCAGCGCAATTTGATGGAAATAGCCACAATTGACCTAAAATGCATTTTTACTGCATACATAAGTGAGCCATCAAAAATGGTCTTTTGAATGTCATTTTTACCTTTCGATTTTATGGCTTTTTCTGGCGTAGTTTGACGTGCTGATTGCAACGGTAACATTGGATCGGGTGGATTTGATGTATTTTTCGATTAAGCCCAATTTGATGGAAATAGCCAAAATTGACTGAAAATGCATTTTTACCGCATACATAAGTGAGCCGTCAAAAATGGTCTTTTGAATGTCATTTTTACCCATCGATTTTATGGCTTTTTCTGGCGTAGTTTGACGTGCTGATTGCAACGGTACCATTGGATTGGGTGGATTTGATATATTTTTCGATACAGCCTAATTAGATGAAAATAGCCGCTATTGATCGAGAAGGCACTTCCAGCACATACATAAGTGAGCCGTCAAAAATGGTCTTTTCAATGTCATTTTTACCTATGGATTTTATGGCTTTTTCTGGCGTAGTTTGACGTGCTGATTGCAACGGTACCATTGGATCGGGTGGATTTGATGTATTTTTCGATTCAGCCCAATTTGAAGAAAATAGCCGCTATTGGTTGAGAAGGCACTTCCAGCACATACATAAGTGAGCCGTCAAAAATGGTCTTTTGAATGTCATTTTTACCTATGGATTTTATGGCTTTTTCTGGCGTAGTTTGACGTGCTGATTGCAACAGTACCATTGGATCGGGTGGATTTGATGTATTTTTCGATTCAGCCCAATTTGATGGAAATAGCCAAAATTGTCCTAAAATGCATTTTTACTGCTTACATAAGTGACCCGTCAAAAATGGTCTTTTGAATGTCATTTTTACCTATCGATTTCATGGCTTTTTCTGGTGTAGTTTGACTTGCTGATTGCAACGGTACCATTGGATCGGGTGGATTTGATGTATTTTTCGATTCAGCCCAATTTGATGAAAATATCCGCTATTGGACGAGAAGGCACTTCCAGCACATACATAAGTGAGCCGTCAAAAATGGTCTTTTGAATGTCATTTTTACATATGGATTTTATGGCTTTTTCTGGCGTAGTTTGACGTGCTGATTGCAACAGTACCATTAGATCGGGTGGATTTGATGTATTTTTCGATTCAGCCCAATTTGATGGAAATGGCCAAAATTGACCGAGAATGCATTTTTACCCTATACATAAGTGAGCCGTCAAAAATGGTCTTTTGAATGTCATTTTTACCTATGGATTTTATGGCTTTTTCTGGCGTAGTTTGACGTGCTGATTGCAACGGTACCATTGGATCGGGTGGATTTGATGTATTTTTCGATTCAGCGCAATTTGATGGAAATAGCCACAATTGACCTAAAATGCATTTTTACTGCATACATTAGTGAGCCGTCAAAAATGGTCTTTTGAATGTCATTTTTACCTTTCAATTTTATGGCTTTTTCTGGCGTAGTTTGACGTGCTGATTGCAACGGTACCATTGGAACGGGTGGATTTGATGTATTTTTCGATTCAGCCCAATTTGATGAAAATAGCCGCTATTGGTCGAGAAGGCAGTTCCAGCACATACATAAGTGAGCCGTCAAAAATGGTCTTTTGAATATCATTTTTACCTATGGATTTTATGGCTTTTTCTGGCGTAGTTTGACGTGCTGATTGCAACGGTAACATTGGATCGGGTGGATTTGATGTATTTTTCGATTCAGCCCAATTTGATGGAAATAGCCAAAATTGACTGAAAATGCATTTTTACCGCATACATAAGTGAGCCGTCAAAAATGGTCTTTTGAATGTCATTTTTACCCATCGATTTTATGGCTTTTTCTGGCGTAGTTTGACGTGCTGATTGCAACGGTACCATTGGATTGGGTGGATTTGATATATTTTTCGATACAGCCTAATTAGATGAAAATAGCCGCTATTGGTTGAGAAGGCACTTCCAGCACATACATAAGTGAGCCGTCAAAAATGGTCTTTTCAATGTCATTTTTACCTATGGATTTTATGGCTTTTTCTGGCGTAGTTTGACGTGCTGATTGCAACGGTACCATTGGATCGGGTGGATTTGATGTATTTTTCGATTCAGCCCAATTTGAAGAAAATAGCCGCTATTGGTCGAGAAGGCACTTCCAGCACATACATAAGTGAGCCGTCAAAAATGGTCTTTTGAATGTCATTTTTACCTATGGATTTTATGGCTTTTTCTGGCGTAGTTTGACGTGCTGATTGCAATGGTACCATTGGATCGGGTGGATTTGATGTATTTTTCGATTCAGCCCAATTTGATGGAAATAGCCAAAATTGACCTAAAATGCATTTTTACTGCATACATAAGTGAGCCGTCACAAATGGTCTTTTGAATGTCATTTTCACCTATGGATTTTATGGCTTTTTCTGGCGTAGTTTGACGTGCTGATTGCAACGGTACCATTAGATCGGGTGGATTTGATGTATTTTTCGATTCAGCCCAATTTGATGAAATAGCCAAATTTGACCAAAAATGCATTTTTACCGCATACATAAGTGAGCCGTCAAAAATGGTCTTTTGAATGTCATTTTTACCTATGGATTTTATGGCTTTTTCTGGCGTAGTTTGACGTGCTGATTGCAACGGTACCATTGGAACGGGTGGATTTGATGTATTTTTCGATTCAGCCCAATTTGATGGAAATAGCCAAAATCTACTTAAAATGCATTTTTACCGCATACATAAGTGAGCCGTCAAAAATGGTCTTTTGAATGTCATTATTACCTATCGATTTTATGGCTTTTTTTGGCGTAGTTTGACGTGCTGATTGCAACGGTACCATTGGATCGGGTGGATTTGATGTATTTTTCGATTCAGCCCAATTTGATGAAAATAGCCGCTATTGATCGAGAAGGCACTTCCAGCACATACATAAACGAGCCGTCAAAAATGGTCTTTTGAATGTCATTTTTACCTATGGATTTTATGGCTTTTTCTGGCGTAGTTTGACGTGCTGATTGCAACAGTACCATTGGATCGGGTGGATTTGATGTATTTTTCGATTCAGCCGAATTTGATGGATATAGCCGCTATTGACCGAAACTGCATTTTTACTGCATACATAAGTGAGCCGTCAAAAATGGTCTTTTGAATGTCATTTTTACCTATGGATTTTATGGCTTTTTCTGGCGTAGTTTGACGTGCTGATTGCAACGGTACCATTGGATTGGGTGGATTTGATGTATTTTTCGATTCAGCCCAATTTGATGGAAATAGCCAAAATTGAACTAAAATGCATTTTTACTGCATACATAAGTGAGCCGTCAAAAATGGTCTTTTGAATGTCATTTTTACCTATGGATTTTATGGCTTTTTCTAGCGTATTTTGACGTGCTGATCGCAACGGTAACATTGGATCGGGTTGATTTGATGTATTTTTCGATTCAGCCCATTTTGATGAAAATAGCCGCTATTGGTCGAGAAGGCACTTCCAGCACATACATAAGTGAGCCGTCAAAAATGGTCTTTTGAATGTCATTTTTACCTATGGATTTTATGGCTTTTTCTGGCGTAGTTTGACGTGCTGATTGCAACAGTACCATTGGATTGGGTGGATTTGATGTATTTTTCGATTCAGCCCAATTTGATGAAAATAGCCACTGTTGGTCGGGAAGGCACTTCCAGCACATACATAAGTGAGCCATCAAAAATGGTCTTTTGAATGTCATTTTCAGCTATGGATTTTATGGCTTTTTCTGGCGTAGTTTGACGTGCTGATTGCAACAGTACCATTGGATCGGGTGGATTTGATGTATTTTTCGATTCAGCCCAATTTGATGGAAATAGCCAATATTGACCAAAAATGCATTTTTACTGCATACATAAGTGAGCCGTCACAAATGGTCTTTTGAATGTCATTTTAACCTATGGATTTTATGGCTTTTTCTGGCGTAGTTTGACGTGCTGATTGCAACGGTACCATTGGATCGGGTGGATTTGCTTTATTTTTCGATTCAGCCAAATTTGATATAAATAGCCAATATTGACCGAAAATGCATTTTTACCGCATACATAAGTGAGCCGTCAAAAATGGTCTTTTGAATGTCATTTGTACCTATCGATTTTATGGCTTTTTCTGGCATAGTTTGACGTGCTGATTGCAACGGTAACATTGGATCGGGTGGATTTGATGTATTTTTCGATTCAGCCCAATTTGATGGAAATAGCCAATATTGACCAAAAATGCATTTTTACCGCATACATAAGTGAGCCATCAAAAATGGTCTTTTGAATGTCATTTTTACCTGTGGATTTTATGGCTTTTTCTGGCGTAGTTTGACGTGCTGATTGCAATGGTACCATTGGATCGGGTTGATTTGATGTATTTTTCGATTCAGCCCAATTTGATGGAAATAGCCAAAATTGACCAAAAATGCATTTTTAACGCATACATAAGTGAGCCGTCAAAAATGGTCTTTTGAATGTCATTTTTACCCATCGATTTTATGGCTTTTTCTGGCGTAGTTTGACGTGCTGATTGCAACGGTACCATTGGATCGGGTGGATTTGATGTATTTTTCGATTCAGCCCAATTTGATGAAAATAGCCGCTATTGGTCAAGAAGGCACTTCCAGCACATACATAAGTGAGCCGTCAAAAATGGTCTTTTGAATGTCATTTTTACCTATGGATTTTATGGCTTTTTCTGGCGTAGTTTGACGTGCTGATTGCAACGGTACCATTGGATCGGGTGGATTTGATATATTTTTCGATTAAGCCCAATTTGATGAAAATAGCCGCTATTGGTCGAGAAGGCACTTCCAGCACATACATAAGTGAGCCATCAAAAATGGTCTTTTGAATGTCACTTTTACCTATGGATTTTATAGCTTTTTCTGGCGTAGTTTGACGTGCTGATTGCAACGGTAATATTGGATCGGGTGGATTTGATATATTTTTCGATTCAGCCCAATTTGATGAAAATAGCCGCTATTGGTCGAGAAGGCAGTTCCAGCACATACATAAGTGAGCTGTCACAAATGGTCATTTGAATGTCATTTTTACCTATTGATTTTATGGCTTTTTCTGGCGTAGTTTGACGTGCTTATTTGCAACGGTACCATTGCATCGGGTAGATTTGATGTATTTTTCGATTCAGCCCAATTTGATGGAAATAACTATATTGACCGAAACTGCATTTTTACAGCATACATAAGTGAGCCGTCAAAAATGGTCTTTTGAATGTCATTTTTACCTATGGATTTTATGGCTTTTTCTGGCGTAGTTTGACGTGCTGATTGCAACGGTACCATTGGATCGGGTGGATTTGATGTATTTTTCGATTCAGCCCAATTTGATGGAAATAGCCAAATTTGACCTAAAATGCATTTTTACTGCATACATAAGTGAGCCGTCACAAATGGTCTTTTGAATGTCATTTTAACCTATGGATTTTATGGCTGTTTCTGGCGTAGTTTGACTTGCTGATTGCAACGGTACCATTGGATCGGGTGGATTTAATATATTTTTCGATTAAGCCCAATTTGATGAAAATAGCCGCTATTGGTCGAGAAGGCACTTCCAGCACATACATAAGTGAGCCGTCAAAAATGGTCTTTTGAATGTCATTTTTACCTATGGATTTTATGGCTCTTTCTGGCGTAGTTTGACGTGCTGATTGCAACGGTACCATTGGATCGGGTGGATTTGCTGTATTTTTCGATTCAGCTCAATTTGATGGAAATAGCCAAAATTGACCTGAAATGCATTTTTACTGCATACATAAGTGAGCTGTAAAAAATGGTCTTTTGAATGTCATTTTTACCTATGGATTTTATGGCTTTTTCTTGCGTAGTTTGACGTGCTGATTGCAACAGTACCATTGGATCGGGTGGATTCGATGTATTTTTCGATTCAGCCCAATTTGATGAAAATAGCCGCTATTAATCGAGAAGGCACTTCCAGCACATACATAAGTGAGCCGTCAAAAATGGTCTTTTGAATGTCATTTTTACCTATGGATTTTATGGCTTTTTCTGGCGTAGTTTGACGTGCTGATTGCAACAGTACCATTGGATCGGGTGGATTCGATGCATTTTTCGATTCAGCCCAATTTGATGGAAATAGTCAATATTGACCAAAAATGCATTTTTACTGCATACATAAGTGAGCCATCAAAAATGGTCTTTTGAATGTCATTTTTACCTATCGATTTTATGGCTTTTTCAGGCGTAGTTTGACGTGCTGATTGCAACGGTACCATTGGATCGGGTGGATTTGATGTATTTTTCGATTCAGCCAAATTTGATGAAAATAGCCGCTATTGGTCGAGAAGGCACTTCCAGCACATACATAAGTGAGCCGTCAAAAATGGTCTTTTCAATGTCATTTTTACCTATGGATTTTATGGCATTTTCTGGCGTAGTTTGACGTGCTGATTGCAACAGTACCATTGGATCGGGTGGATTCGATGTATTTTTCGATTAAGCCCAATTTGATGGAAATAGCCAAAATTGACGTAAAATGCATTTTTACTGCATACATAAGTGAGCCGTCAAAAATGGTCTTTTGAATGTTATTTTTACCTACCGATTTTATGGCTTTTTCTGGCGTAGTTTGACGTGCTGATTGCAACGGTACCATTGGATCGGGTGGATTTGATGTATTTTTCGATTCAGCCCAATTTGATGAAAATAGCCAAAATTGACTTAAAATGCATTTTTACTGCATACATAAGTGAGCCGTCAAAAATGGTCTTTTGAATGTCATTTTTACCTTTCGATTTTATGGCGTTTTCTGGCGTAGTTTGACGTGCTGATTGCAACAGTACCATTGGATCGGGTGGATTTGATGTATTTTTCGATTCAGCCCAATTTGATGAAAATTGCCGCTATTGGTCGAGAAGGCACTTCCAGCACATACATAAGTGAGCCGTCACAAATAGTCTTTTGAATGTCATTTTTACCTATCGATTTTATGGCTTTTTCTGGCGTAGTTTGACGTGCTGATTGCAACGGTACCATTGGATCGGGTGGATTTGCTGTATTTTTCGATTCAGCCCAGTTTGATGAAAATAGCCGCTATTGGTCGAGAAGGCACTTCCAGCACATACATAAGTGAGCCGTCAAAAATGGTCTTTTGAATGTCATTTTTACCTATGGATTTTATGGCTTTTTCTGGCGTAGTTTGACGTGCTGATTGCAACGGTACCATTGGATCGGGTGGATTTGATGTATTTTTCGATTCAGCCCAATTTGATGGAAATAGCCAAAATTGACCTAAAATGCATTTTTACTGCATACATAAGTGAGCCGTCAAAAATGGTCTTTTGAATGTCATTTTTACCTATGGATTTTATGGCTTTTTCTGGCGTAGTTTGACGTGCTGATTGCAACGGTACCATTGGATCGGGTGGATTTGATGTATTTTTCGATTCAGCCCAATTTGATGGAAAGAGCCAAAATTGACTGAAAATGCATTTTTACCACATACATAACTGAGCCGTCAAAAATGGTCTTTTGAATGTCATTTTTACCCATGGATTTTATGGCTTTTTCTGGCGTAGTTTGACGTGCTGATTGCAACGGTACCATTGGATCGGGTGGATTTATGTATTTTTCGATTCAGCCCTATTTGATGGAAATAGCCGCTATTGGTCGACAAGGCACTTCCAGCACATACATAAGTGAGCCGTCAAAAATGGTCTTTTGAATGTCATTTTTACCTATGGATTTTATGGCTTTTTCTGGCGTAGTTTGACGTGCTGATTGCAACGGTACCATTGGATCGGGTGGATTTGCTGTATTTTTCGATTCAGCCCAATTTGATGAAAATAGCCGCTATTGGTCGAGAAGGCACTTCCAGCACATACATAAGTGAGCCATCACAAATAGTCTTTTGAATGTTATTTTTACCTATGGATTTTATGGCTTTTTCTGGCGTAGTTTGACGTGCTGATTGCAACGCTCCCATTGGATCGGGTGGATTTGATGTATTTTTCGATTCAGCCCAATTTGATGGAAATAGCCAAAATTGACCTCAAATGCATTTTTACTGCATACATAAGTGAGCTGTCAAAAATGGTCTTTTGAATGTCATTTTTACCTATGGATTTTATGGCTTTTTCTGGCGTAGTTTGACGTGCTGATTGCAACGGTACCATTGGATCGGGTGGATTTGATGTATTTTTCGATTCAGCCCAATTTGATGGAAATAGCCAAAATTGACCTAAAATGCATTTTTACCGCATACATAAGTGAGCCGTCAAAAATGGTCTTTTGAATGTCATTTTTACCTATGGATTTTATGGCTTTTTCTGGCGTAGTTTGACGTGCTGATTGCAACGGTACCATTGGATCGGGTGGATTTGATGTATTTTTCAATTCTGCCCAATTTGATGGAAATAGCCAAAATTGACTGAAAATGCATTTTTACCACATACATGACTGAGCCGTCAAAAATGGTCTTTTGAATGTCATTTTTACCTATCGATTTTATGGCTTTTTCTGGCGTAGTTTGACGTGCTGATTGCAACGGTACCATTGGATCGGGTGGATTTGATGTATTTTTCGATTCAGCCCAATTTGATGGAAGTAGCCAAAATTGACCTGAAATGCATTTTTACTGCATACATAAGTGAGCCGTCAAAAATGGTCTTTTGAATGTCATTTTAACCTATGGATTTTATGGCTTTTTCTGGCGTAGTTTGACGTGCTGATGGCAACGGTACCATTGGATCGGGTGGATTTGATGTATTTTTCGATTCAGCCCAATTTGATGGAAATAGCCGCTATTGGTCGAGAAGGCACTTCCAGCACATACATAAGTGAGCCGTCACAAATAGTCTTTTGAATGTCATTTTTACCTATGGATTTTATGGCTTTTTCTGGCGTAGTTTGACGTGCTGATTGCAACGGTACCATTGGATCGGGTGGATTTGATGTATTTTTCGATTCAGCATAATTTGATGACAATAGCCGCTATTGGTCGAGAAGGCACTTCCAGCACATACATAAGTGAGCCGTCAAAAATGGTCTTTTGAATGTCATTTTTACCTATGGATTTTATGGCTTTTTCTGGCGTAGTTTGACGTGCTGATTGCAACGGTACCATTGGATCGGGTGGATTTGATGTATTTTCCGATTCAGCCCAATTTGATGGAAATAGCCAAAATTGACCTAAAATGCATTTTTACTGCATACATAAGTGAGCCGTCAAAAATGGTCTTTTGAATGTCATTTTTACCTATGGATTTTATGGCTTTTTCTGGCGTAGTTTGACGTGCTGATTGCAACGGTACCATTGGATCGGGTGGATTTTATGTATTTTTCAATTTAAACCAATTTAATGGAAATAGCCAAAATTGACTGAAAATGCATTTTTACCGCATACATAAGTGAGCCGTCAAAAATGGTCTTTTGAATGTCATTTTTACCCATCGATTTTATTGCTTTTTCTGGCGTAGTTTGACGTGCTGATTGCAACGGAACCATTGGATCGGGTGGATTTGATGTATTTTTCGATTCAGCCCAATTTGATGAAAATAGCCGCTATTGGTCGAGAAGGCACTTCCAGCACATACATAAGTGAGCCGTCAAAAATGGTCTTTTGAATGTCATTTTTACCTATGGATTTTATGGCTTTTTCTGGCGTAGTTTGACGTGCTGATTGCAACGGTACCATTGGATCGGGTGGATTTGATGTATTTTTCGATTCAGCCCAATTTGATGGAAATAGCCAAAATTGGTCGAGAAGGCACTTCCAGCACATACATAAGTGAGCCGTCAAAAATGGTCTTTTGAATGTCATTTTTACCTATGGATTTTATGGCTTTTTCTGGCGTAGTTTGACGTGCTGATTGCAACGGTACCATTGGATCGGGTGGATTTGATGTATTTTTCGATTCAGCCCAATTTGATGACAATAGCCGCTATTGGTCGAGAAGGCACATCAAGCACATACATAAGTGAGCCGTCAAAAATGGTCTTTTGAATGTCATTTCTACCTATGGATTTTATGGCATTTTCTGGCGTAGTTTGACGTGCTGATTGAAACGGTACCATTGGATCGGGTGGATTTGATGTATTTTTCGATTCAGCCCAATTTGATGGAAATAGCCAAAATTGACCTGAAATGCATTTTTACTGCATACATAAGTGAGCCGTCAAAAATGGTCTTTTGAATGTCATTTTTACCTATGGATTTTATGGCTTTTTCTGGCGTAGTTTGACGTGCTGATTGCAACGGTACCATTGGATCGGGTGGATTTGATGTATTTTCCGATTCAGACCAATTTGATGGAAATAGCCAAAATTGACCTAAAATGCATTTTTACTGCATACATAAGTGAGCTGTCAAAAATGGTCTTTTGAATGTCATTTTTACCTATGGATTTTATGGCTTTTTCTGGCGTAGTTTGACGTGCTGATTGCAACGGTACCATTGGATCGGGTGGATTTGATGTATTTTTCGATTCAGCCCAATTTAATGGAAATAGCCAAAATTGACTGAAAATGCATTTTTACCGCATACATAAGTGAGCCGTCAAAAATGGTCTTTTGAATGTCATTTTTACCTATGGATTTTATGGCTTTTTCTGGCGTAGTTTGACGTGCTGATTGCAACGGAACCATTGGATCGGGTGGATTTGATGTATTTTTCGATTCAGCCCAATTTGATGGAAATAGTTAAAATTGACCTAAAATGCATTTTACTGCATACATAACTGAGCCGTCAAAAATGGTCTTTTGAATGTCATTTTTACCTATGGATTTTATGGCTTTTTCTGGCGTAGTTTGACGTGCTGATTGCAACGGTACAATTGGATCGGGTGGATTTGATGTACTTTTCGATTCAGCCCAATTTGATGAAAATAGCCGCTATTGGTCGAGAAGGCACTTCCAGTGCATATATAAGTGAGCCGTCAAAAATGGTCTTTTGAATGTCATTTTTACCTATGGATTTTATGGCTTTTTCTGGCATGGTTTGACGTGCTGATTGCAACGGTACCATTTGATCGGGTGGATTTTATGTATTTTTCGATTCAGCTCAATTTGATGGAAATAGCCAAAATTGACTGAAAATGCATTTTTACTGCATACATAAGTGAGCCGTCAAAAATGGTCTTTTGAATGTCATTTTTACCCATCGATTTTATGGCTTTTTCTGGCGTAGTTTGACGTGCTGATTGCAACGGTACCATTGGATCGGGTGGATTTGATGTATTTTTCGATTCAGCCCAATTTCATGAAAATAGCCGCTATTGGTCGAGAAGGCACTTCCAGCACATACATAAGTGAGCCGTCAAAAATGGTCTTTTGAATGTCATTTTTACCTATGGATTTTATGGCTTTTTCTGGCGTAGTTTGACGTGCTGATTGCAACGGTACCATTGGATCGGGTGGATTTGATGTATTTTTTGATTCAGCCCAATTTGATGGAAATAGCCAAAATTGACCTTAAATGTATTTTTACTGCATACATAAGTGAGCCGTCAAAAATGGTCTTTTGAATGTCATTTTTACCTATGGATTTTATGGCTTTTTCTGGCGTAGTTTGACGTGCTGATTGCAACGGTACCATTGGATCGGGTGGATTTGATGTATTTTTCGATTCAGCCCAATTTGAATGAAATAGCCGCTATTGGTCGAGAAGGCACTTCCAGCACATACATAAGTGAGCCGTCAAAAATGGCTTTTTGAATGTCATTTTTACCTATGGATTTTATGGCTTTTTCTGGCGTAGTTTGACGTGCTGATTGCAACGGTACCATTGGATCGGGTGGATTTGATGTATTTTTCGATTCAGCCCAATTTGATGGAAATAGCCAAAATTGACCTAAATTGCATTTTTACTGCATACATAAGTGAGCCGTCAAAAATGGTCTTTTGAATGTCATTTTTACCTATGGATTTTATGGCTTTTTCTGGCGTAGTTTGACGTGCTGATTGCAACGGTACAATTGGATCGGGTGGATTTGATGTACTTTTCGATTCAGCCCAATTTGATGAAAATAGCCGCTATTGGTCGAGAAGGCACTTCCAGCACATACATAAGTGAGCCGTCAAAAATGGTCTTTTGAATGTCATTTTTACCTATGGATTTTATGGCTTTTTCTGGCGTAGTTTGACGTGCTAATTGCAACGGTACCATTGGATCGGGTGGATTTGATGTATTTTTCGATTCAGCCCAATTTGATGGAAATAGCCAAAATTGACCTAAAATGCATTTTTACTGCATATATAAGTGAGCCGTCAAAAATGGTCTTTTGAATGTCATTTTTACCTATGGATTTTATGGCTTTTTCTGGCGTAGTTTGACGTGCTGATTGCAACGGTACCATTGGATCGGGTGGATTTGATATATTTTTCGATTCAGCCCAATTTGATGAAAATAGCCGCTATTGGTCGAGAAGGCACTTCCAGCACATACATAAGTGAGCCGTCAAAAATGGTCTTTTGAATGTCATTTTTACCTATGGATTTTATGGCTTTTTCTGGCGTAGTTTGACGGGCTGATTGCAACGGTACCATTGGATCGGGTGGATTTGATGTATTTTTCGATTCAGCCCAATTTGATGACAATAGCCGCTATTGGTCGAGAAGGCACTTCCAGCACATACATAAGTGAGCCGTCAAAAATGGTCTTTTGAATGTCATTTTTACCTATGGATTTTATGGCTTTTTCTGGCGTAGTTTGACGGGCTGATTGCAACGGTACCATTGGATCGGGTGGATTTGATGTATTTTTCGATTCAGCCCAATTTGATGACAATAGCCGCTATTGGTCGAGAAGGCACTTCCAGCACATACATAAGTGAGCCGTCAAAAATGGTCTTTTGAATGTCATTTTTACCTATGGATTTTATGGCTTTTTCTGGCGTAGTTTGACGTGCTGATTGCAACGGTACCATTGGATCGGGTGGATTTGATGTATTTTCCGATTCAGCCCAATTTGATGGAAATAGCCAAAATTGACCTAAAATGCATTTTTACTGCATACATAAGTGAGCCGTCAAAAATGGTCTTTTGAATGTCATTTTTACCTATGGATTTTATGGCTTTTTCTGGCGTAGTTTGACGTGCTGATTGCAACGGTACAATTGGATCGGGTGGATTTGATGTATTTTTCGATTCAGCCTAATTTGATGAAAATAGCCGCTATTGGTCGAGAAGGCACTTCCAGCACATACATAATTGAGCCGTCACAAATGGTCTTTTGAATATCATTTTTACCTATCGATTTTATGGCTTTTTCTGGCTTAGTATGACGTGCTGATTGCAACGGTACCATTGGATCGGGTGGATTTGATGTATTTTTCGATTCAGCCCAGTTTGATGAAAATAGCCGCTATTGGTCGAGAAGGCACTTCCAGCACATACATAAGTGAGCCGTCAAAAATGGTCTTTTGAATGTCATTTTTACCTATGGATTTTATGGCTTTTTCTGGCGTAGTTTGACGGGCTGATTGCAACGGTACCATTGGATCGGGTGGATTTGATGTATTTTTCGATTCAGCCCAATTTGATGACAATAGCCGCTATTGGTCGAGAAGGCACTTCCAGCACATACATAAGTGAGCCGTCAAAAATGGTCTTTTGAATGTCATTTTTACCTATGGATTTTATGGCTTTTTCTGGCGTAGTTTGACGTGCTGATTGCAACGGTACCATTGGATCGGGTGGATTTGATGTATTTTCCGATTCAGCCCAATTTGATGGAAATAGCCAAAATTGACCTAAAATGCATTTTTACTGCATACATAAGTGAGCCGTCAAAAATGGTCTTTTGAATGTCATTTTTACCTATGGATTTTATGGCTTTTTCTGGCGTAGTTTGACGTGCTGATTGCAACGGTACAATTGGATCGGGTGGATTTGATGTATTTTTCGATTCAGCCTAATTTGATGAAAATAGCCGCTATTGGTCGAGAAGGCACTTCCAGCACATACATAATTGAGCCGTCACAAATGGTCTTTTGAATATCATTTTTACCTATCGATTTTATGGCTTTTTCTGGCTTAGTATGACGTGCTGATTGCAACGGTACCATTGGATCGGGTGGATTTGATGTATTTTTCGATTCAGCCCAGGTTGATGAAAATAGCCGCTATTGGTCGAGAAGGCACTTCCAGCACATACATAAGTGAGCCGTCAAAAATGGTCTTTTGAATGTCATTTTTACCTATGGATTTTATGGCTTTTTCTGGCGTAGTTTGACGTGCTGATTGCAACGGTACCATTGGATCGGGTGGATTTGATGTATTTTCCGATTCAGCCCAATTTGATGGAAATAGCCAAAATTGACCTAAAATGCATTTTTACTGCATACATAAGTGAGCCGTCAAAAATGGTCTTTTGAATGTCATTTTTACCCATCGATTTTATGGCTTTTTCTGGCGTAGTTTGACGTGCTGATTGCAACGGTACCATTGGATCGGGTGGATTTGATGTATTTTTCGATTCAGCCCAATTTCATGAAAATAGCCGCTATTGGTCGAGAAGGCACTTCCAGCACATACATAAGTGAGCCGTCAAAAATGGTCTTTTGAATGTCATTTTTACCTATGGATTTTATGGCTTTTTCTGGCGTAGTTTGACGTGCTGATTGCAACGGTACCATTGGATCGGGTGGATTTGATGTATTTTTTGATTCAGCCCAATTTGATGGAAATAGCCAAAATTGACCTTAAATGTATTTTTACTGCATACATAAGTGAGCCGTCAAAAATGGTCTTTTGAATGTCATTTTTACCTATGGATTTTATGGCTTTTTCTGGCGTAGTTTGACGTGCTGATTGCAACGGTACCATTGGATCGGGTGGATTTGATGTATTTTTCGATTCAGCCCAATTTGAATGAAATAGCCGCTATTGGTCGAGAAGGCACTTCCAGCACATACATAAGTGAGCCGTCAAAAATGGTCTTTTGAATGTCATTTTTACCTATGGATTTTATGGCTTTTTCTGGCGTAGTTTGACGTGCTGATTGCAACGGTACCATTGGATCGGGTGGATTTGATGTATTTTTCAATTCTGCCCAATTTGATGGAAATAGCCAAAATTGACTGAAAATGCATTTTTACCACATACATGACTGAGCCGTCAAAAATGGTCTTTTGAATGTCATTTTTACCTATCGATTTTATGGCTTTTTCTGGCGTAGTTTGACGTGCTGATTGCAACGGTACCATTGGATCGGGTGGATTTGATGTATTTTTCGATTCAGCCCAATTTGATGAAAATAGCCGCTATTGGTCGAGAAGGCACTTCCAGCACATACATAAGTGAGCCGTCAAAAATGGTCTTTTGAATGTCATTTTTACCTATCGATTTTATGGCTTTTTCTGGCGTAGTTTGACGTGCTAATTGCAACGGTACCATTGGATCGGGTGGATTTGATGTATTTTTCGATTCAGCCCAATTTGATGGAAATAGCCAAAATTGACCTAAAATGCATTTTTACTGCATACATAAGTGAGCCGTCAAAAATGGTCTTTTGAATGTCATTTTTACCTATGGATTTTATGGCTTTTTCTGGCGTAGTTTGACGTGCTGATTGCAACGGTACCATTGGATCGGGTGGATTTGATATATTTTTCGATTCAGCCCAATTTGATGAAAATAGCCGCTATTGGTCGAGAAGGCACTTCCAGCACATACATAAGTGAGCCGTCAAAAATGGTCTTTTGAATGTCATTTTTACCTATGGATTTTATGGCTTTTTCTGGCGTAGTTTGACGGGCTGATTGCAACGGTACCATTGGATCGGGTGGATTTGATGTATTTTTCGATTCAGCCCAATTTGATGACAATAGCCGCTATTGGTCGAGAAGGCACTTCCAGCACATACATAAGTGAGCCGTCAAAAATGGTCTTTTGAATGTCATTTTTACCTATGGATTTTATGGCTTTTTCTGGCGTAGTTTGACGTGCTGATTGCAACGGTACCATTGGATCGGGTGGATTTGATGTATTTTTTGATTCAGCCCAATTTGATGGAAATAGCCAAAATTGACCTAAAATGCATTTTTACTGCATACATAAGTGAGCCGTCAAAAATGGTCTTTTGAATGTCATTTTTACCTATGGATTTTATGGCTTTTTCTGGCGTAGTTTGACGTGCTGATTGCAACGGTACAATTGGATCGGGTGGATTTGATGTATTTTTCGATTCAGCCTAATTTGATGAAAATAGCCGCTATTGGTCGAGAAGGCACTTCCAGCACATACATAATTGAGCCGTCACAAATGGTCTTTTGAATATCATTTTTACCTATGGATTTTATGGCTTTTTCTGGCTTAGTATGACGTGCTGATTGCAACGGTACCATTGGATCGGGTGGATTTGATGTATTTTTCGATTCAGCCCAGTTTGATGAAAATAGCCGCTATTGGTCGAGAAGGCACTTCCAGCACATACATAAGTGAGCCGTCAAAAATGGTCTTTTGAATGTCATTTTTACCTATGGATTTTATGGCTTTTTCTGGCGTAGTTTGACGTGCTGATTGCAACGGTACCATTGGATCGGGTGGATTTGATGTATTTTCCGATTCAGCCCAATTTGATGGAAATAGCCAAAATTGACCTAAAATGCATTTTTACTGCATACATAAGTGAGCCGTCAAAAATGGTCTTTTGAATGTCATTTTTACCCATCGATTTTATGGCTTTTTCTGGCGTAGTTTGACGTGCTGATTGCAACGGTACCATTGGATCGGGTGGATTTGATGTATTTTTCGATTCAGCCCAATTTCATGAAAATAGCCGCTATTGGTCGAGAAGGCACTTCCAGCACATACATAAGTGAACCGTCAAAAATGGTCTTTTGAATGTCATTTTTACCTATGGATTTTATGGCTTTTTCTGGCGTAGTTTGACGTGCTGATTGCAACGGTACCATTGGATCGGGTGGATTTGATGTATTTTTTGATTCAGCCCAATTTGATGGAAATAGCCAAAATTGACCTAAAATGTATTTTTACTGCATACATAAGTGAGCCGTCAAAAATGGTCTTTTGAATGTCATTTTTACCTATGGATTTTATGGCTTTTTCTGGCGTAGTTTGACGTGCTGATTGCAACGGTACCATTGGATCGGGTGGATTTGATGTATTTTTCGATTCAGCCCAATTTGAATGAAATAGCCGCTATTGGTCGAGAAGGCACTTCCAGCACATACATAAGTGAGCCGTCAAAAATGGTCTTTTGAATGTCATTTTTACCTATGGATTTTATGGCTTTTTCTGGCGTAGTTTGACGTGCTGATTGCAACGGTACCATTGGATCGGGTGGATTTGATGTATTTTTCGATTCAGCCCAATTTGATGGAAATAGCATAAATTGACCTAAATTGCATTTTTACTGCATACATAAGTGAGCCGTCAAAAATGGTCTTTTTAATGTCATTTTTACCTATGGATTTTATGGCTTTTTCTGGCGTAGTTTGACGTGCTGATTGCAACGGTACAATTGGATCGGGTGGATTTGATGTACTTTTCGATTCAGCCCAATTTGAATGAAATAGCCGCTATTGGTCGAGAAGGCACTTCCAGCACATACATAAGTGAGCCGTCAAAAATGGTCTTTTGAATGTCATTTTTACCTATCGATTTTATGGCTTTTTCTGGCGTAGTTTGACGTGCTAATTGCAACGGTACCATTGGATCGGGTGGATTTGATGTATTTTTCGATTCAGCCCAATTTGATGGAAATAGCCAAAATTGACCTAAAATGCATTTTTACTGCATACATAAGTGAGCCGTCAAAAATGGTCTTTTGAATGTAATTTTTACCTATGGATTTTATGGCTTTTTCTGGCGTAGTTTGACGTGCTGATTGCAACGGTACCATTGGATCGGGTGGATTTGATATATTTTTCGATTCAGCCCAATTTCATGAAAATAGCCGCTATTGGTCGAGAAGGCACTTCCAGCACATACATAAGTGAGCCGTCAAAAATGGTCTTTTGAATGTCATTTTTACCTATGGATTTTATGGCTTTTTCTGGCGTAGTTTGACGGGCTGATTGCAACGGTACCATTGGATCGGGTGGATTTGATGTATTTTTCGATTCAGCCCAATTTGATGACAATAGCCGCTATTGGTCGAGAAGGCACTTCCAGCACATACATAAGTGAGCCGTCAAAAATGGTCTTTTGAATGTCATTTTTACCTATGGATTTTATGGCTTTTTCTGGCGTAGTTTGACGGGCTGATTGCAACGGTACCATTGGATCGGGTGGATTTGATGTATTTTTCGATTCAGCCCAATTTGATGACAATAGCCGCTATTGGTCGAGAAGGCACTTCCAGCACATACATAAGTGAGCCGTCAAAAATGGTCTTTTGAATGTCATTTTTACCTATGGATTTTATGGCTTTTTCTGGCGTAGTTTGACGTGCTGATTGCAACGGTACCATTGGATCGGGTGGATTTGATGTATTTTTTGATTCAGCCCAATTTGATGGAAATAGCCAAAATTGACCTAAAATGCATTTTTACTGCATACATAAGTGAGCCGTCAAAAATGGTCTTTTGAATGTCATTTTTACCTATGGATTTTATGGCTTTTTCTGGCGTAGTTTGACGTGCTGATTGCAACGGTACAGTTGGATCGGGTGGATTTGATGTATTTTTCGATTCAGCCTAATTTGATGAAAATAGCCGCTATTGGTCGAGAAGGCACTTCCAGCACATACATAATTGAGCCGTCACAAATGGTCTTTTGAATATCATTTTTACCTATCGATTTTATGGCTTTTTCTGGCTTAGTGTGACGTGCTGATTGCAACGGTACCATTGGATCGGGTGGATTTGATGTATTTTTCAATTCAGCCCAGTTTGATGAAAATAGCCGCTATTGGTCGAGAAGGCACTTCCAGCACATACATAAGTGAGCCGTCAAAAATGGTCTTTTCAATGTCATTTTTACCTATGGATTTTATGGCTTTTTCTGGCGTAGTTTGACGTGCTGATTGCAACGGTACCATTGGATCGGGTGGATTTGATGTATTTTCCGATTCAGCCCAATTTGATGGAAATAGCCAAAATTGACCTAAAATGCATTTTTACTGCATACATAAGTGAGCCGTCAAAAATGGTCTTTTGAATGTCATTTTTACCTATGGATTTTATGGCTTTTTCTGGCGTAGTTTGACGTGCTGATTGCAACGGTACCATTTGATCGGGTGGATTTTATGTATTTTTCGATTCAGCCCAATTTGATGAAAATAGCCGCTATTGGTCGAGAAGGCACTTCCAGCACATACATAAGTGAGCCGTCAAAAATGGTCTTTTGAATGTCATTTTTACCTATGGATTTTATGGCTTTTTCTGGCGTAGTTTGACGTGCTAATTGCAACGGTACCATTGGATCGGGTGGATTTGATGTATTTTTCGATTCAGCCCAGTTTGATGGAAATAGCCAAAATTGACCTAAAATGCATTTTTACTGCATACATAAGTGAGCCGTCAAAAATGGTCTTTTGAATGTCATTTTTACCTATGGATTTTATGGCTTTTTCTGGCGTAGTTTGACGTGCTGATTGCAACGGTACCATTGGATCGGGTGGATTTGATATATTTTTCGATTCAGCCCAATTTGATGAAAATAGCCGCTATTGGTCGAGAAGGCACTTCCAGCACATACATAAGTGAGCCGTCAAAAATGGTCTTTTGAATGTCATTTTTACCTATGGATTTTATGGCTTTTTCTGGCGTAGTTTGACGGGCTGATTGCAACGGTACCATTGGATCGGGTGGATTTGATGTATTTTTCGATTCAGCCCAATTTGATGACAATAGCCGCTATTGGTCGAGAAGGCACTTCCAGCACATACATAAGTGAGCCGTCAAAAATGGTCTTTTGAATGTCATTTTTACCTATGGATTTTATGGCTTTTTCTGGCGTAGTTTGACGGGCTGATTGCAACGGTACCATTGGATCGGGTGGATTTGATGTATTTTTCGATTCAGCCCAATTTGATGACAATAGCCGCTATTGGTCGAGAAGGCACTTCCAGCACATACATAAGTGAGCCGTCAAAAATGGTCTTTTGAATGTCATTTTTACCTATGGATTTTATGGCTTTTTCTGGCGTAGTTTGACGTGCTGATTGCAACGGTACCATTGGATCGGGTGGATTTGATGTATTTTTTGATTCAGCCCAATTTGATGGAAATAGCCAAAATTGACCTAAAATGCATTTTTACTGCATACATAAGTGAGCCGTCAAAAATGGTCTTTTGAATGTCATTTTTACCTATGGATTTTATGGCTTTTTCTGGCGTAGTTTGACGTGCTGATTGCAACGGTACAGTTGGATCGGGTGGATTTGATGTATTTTTCGATTCAGCCTAATTTGATGAAAATAGCCGCTATTGGTCGAGAAGGCACTTCCAGCACATACATAATTGAGCCGTCACAAATGGTCTTTTGAATATCATTTTTACCTATCGATTTTATGGCTTTTTCTGGCTTAGTTTGACGTGCTGATTGCAACGGTACCATTGGATCGGGTGGATTTGATGTATTTTTCAATTCAGCCCAGTTTGATGAAAATAGCCGCTATTGGTCGAGAAGGCACTTCCAGCACATACATAAGTGAGCCGTCAAAAATGGTCTTTTGAATGTCATTTTTACCTATGGATTTTATGGCTTTTTCTGGCGTAGTTTGACGTGCTGATTGCAACGGTACCATTGGATCGGGTGGATTTGATGTATTTTCCGATTCAGCCCAATTTGATGGAAATAGCCAAAATTGACCTAAAATGCATTTTTACTGCATACATAAGTGAGCCGTCAAAAATGGTCTTTTGAATGTCATTTTTACCTATGGATTTTATGGCTTTTTCTGGCGTAGTTTGACGTGCTGATTGCAACGGTACCATTTGATCGGGTGGATTTTATGTATTTTTCGATTCAGCTCAATTTGATGGAAATAGCCAAAATTGACTGAAAATGCATTTTTACTGCATACATAAGTGAGCCGTCAAAAATGGTCTTTTGAATGTCATTTTTACCCATCGATTTTATGGCTTTTTCTGGCGTAGTTTGACGTGCTGATTGCAACGGTACCATTGGATCGGGTGGATTTGATGTATTTTTCGATTCAGCCCAATTTCATGAAAATAGCCGCTATTGGTCGAGAAGGCACTTCCAGCACATACATAAGTGAGCCGTCAAAAATGGTCTTTTGAATGTCATTTTTACCTATGGATTTTATGGCTTTTTCTGGCGTAGTTTGACGTGCTGATTGCAACGGTACCATTGGATCGGGTGGATTTGATGTATTTTTTAATTCAGCCCAATTTGATGGAAATAGCCAAAATTGACCTAAAATGTATTTTTACTGCATACATAAGTGAGCCGTCAAAAATGGTCTTTTGAATGTCATTTTTACCTATGGATTTTATGGCTTTTTCTGGCGTAGTTTGACGTGCTGATTGCAACGGTACCATTGGATTGGGTGGATTTGATGTATTTTTTGATTCAGCCCAATTTGATGAAAATACCTGCTATTGGTCGAAAAGGCACTTCCAGCACATACATAAGTGAGCCGTCAAAAATGGTCTTTTGAATGTCATTTTTACCTATGGATTTTATGGCTTTTTCTGGCGTAGTTTGACGTGCTGATTGCAACGGTACCATTGGATTGGGTGGATTTGATGTATTTTTCGATTCAGCCCAATTTGATGGAAATAGCCAAAATTGACTGAAAATGCATTTTTACCGCATACATAAGTGAGCCGTCAAAAATGGTCTTTTGAATGTCATTTTTACCCATCGATTTTATTGCTTTTTCTGGCGTAGTTTGACGTGCTGATTGCAACGGTACCATTGGATCGGGTGGATTTGATGTATTTTTCGATTCAGCCCAATTTGATGAAAATAGCCACAATTGGTCGACAAGGCACTTCCAGCACATACATAAGTGAGCCGTCAAAAATGGTCTTTTGAATGTCATTTTTACCTATCGATCTTATGGCTTTTTCTGGCGTAGTTTGACGTGCTGATTGCAACGGTACCATTGGATCGGGTGGATTTGATGTATTTTTCGATTCAGCCCGATTTGATGGAAATAGCCGCTATTGGTCAAGAAGGCACTTCCAGCACATACATAAGTTAGCCGTCAAAAATGGTCTTTTGAATGTCATTTTTACCTATGGATTTTATGGCTTTTTCTGGCGTAGTTTGACGTGCTGATTGCAACGGTACCATTGGATCGGGTGGATTTGATGTATTTTTCGATTCAGCCCAATTTGATGAAAAAAGCCGCTATTGGTCGAGAAGGCACTTCCAGCACATACATAAGTGAGCCGTCAAAAATGGTCTTTTGAATGTCATTTTTACCTATGGATTTTATGGCTTTTTCTGGCGTAGTTTGACGTGCTGATTGCAACGGTACCATCGGATCGGGTGGATTTGATGTATTTTTCGATTCAGCCCAATTTGATGGAAATAGCCAGAATTGACCTAAAATGCATTTTTACTTCATGCATAAGTGAGCCGTCAAAAATGGACTTTTGAATATCATTTTTACCGATCGATTTTATGGCTTTTTCTGGCGTAGTTTGACGTGCTGATTGCAACAGTACCATTGGATCGGGTGGATTTGATGTATTTTTCGATTCAGCCCAGTTTGATGGAAATAGCCGCTATTGGTCGAGAAGGCACTTCCAGCACATACATAAGTGAGCCGTCAAAAATGGTCTTTTGAATGTCATTTTTACCTATGGATTTTATTGCTTTTTCTGGCGTAGTTTGACGTGCTGATTGCAACGGTACCATTGCATCGGGTGGATTTGATGTATTTTTCAATTCAGCCCAATTTGATGGAAATAGCCAATATTGACCTAAAATGCATTTTTACTGCATACATAAGTGAGCTGTCACAAATGGTCTTTTGAATGTCATTTTTACCTATCGATTTTATGGCTTTTTCTGGCGTAGTTTGACGTGCTGATTGCAACGGTACCATTGGATCGGGTTGATTTGATGTATTTTTCGATTCAGCCCAATTTGATAAAATAGCCAAAATTGACCAAAAATGCATTTTTACCGCATACATAAGTGAGCCGTCAAAAATGGTCTTTTGAATGTCATTTTTACCTATCGATTTTATGGCTTTTTCTGGCGTAGTTTGACGTGCTGATTGCAACAGTACCATTGGATCGGGTGGATTTGATGTATTTTTCGATTCAGCCCAATTTGATGAAAATAGCCGCTATTGGTCGAGAAGGCACTTCCAGCACATACATAAGTGAGCCGTCAAAAATGGTCTTTTCAATGTCATTTTTACCTATGGATTTTATGGCTTTTTCTGGCGTAGTTTGACGTGCTGATTGCAACGGTACCATTGGATCGGGTGGATTTGTTGGATTTTTCGATTCAGCGCAATTTGATGGAAATAGCCAAAATTGACCTAAAATGCATTTTTACTGCTTACATAAGTGAGCCGTCAAAAATGGTCTTTTGAATGTCATTTTTACCTTTCGATTTTATGGCTTTTTCTGGCGTAGTTTGACGTGCTGTTTGCAACGGTACCATTGGAACGGGTGGATTTGATGTATTTTTCGATTCAGCCCAATTTGATGAAAATAGCCGCTATTGGTCGAGAAGGCACTTCCAGCACATACATAAGTGAGCCGTCAAAAATGGTCTTTTGAATATCATTTTTACCTATGGATTTTATGGCTTTTTCTGGCGTAGTTTGACGTGCTGATTGCAACGGTAACATTGGATCGGGTGGATTTGATGTATTTTTCGATTCAGCCCAATTTGATGGAAATAGCCAAAATTGACTGAAAATGCATTTTTACCGCATACATAACTGAGCCGTCAAAAATGGTCTTTTGAATGTCATTTTTACCCATCGATTTTATGGCTTTTTCTGGCGTAGTTTGACGTGCTGATTGCAACGGTACCATTGGATCGGGTGGATTTGATGTATTTTTCGATTCAGCCCAATTAGATGAAAATAGCCGCTATTGGTCGAGAAGGCACTTCCAGCACATACATAAGTGAGCCGTCAAAAATGGTCTTTTCAATGTCATTTTTACCTATCGATTTTATGGCTTTTTCTGGCGTAGTTTGACGTGCTGATTGCAACAGTACCATTGGATCGGGTGGATTTGATGTATTTTTCGATTCAGCCCAATTTGATGAAAATAGCCGCTATTGGTCGAGAAGGCACTTCCAGCACATACATAAGTGAGCCGTCAAAAATGGTCTTTTCAAAGTCATTTTTACCTATGGATTTTATGGCTTTTTCTGGCGTAGTTTGACGTGCTGATTGCAACGGTACCATTGGATCGGGTGGATTTGATGTATTTTTCGATTCAGCCCAATTTGATGGAAATAGCCAAAATTGACCTAAAATGCATTTTTACTGCTTACATAAGTGACCCGTCAAAAATGGTCTTTTGAATGTCATTTTTACCTATCGATTTTATGGCTTTTTCTGGTGTAGTTTGACTTGCTGATTGCAACGGTACCATTGGATCGGGTGGATTTGATGTATTTTTCGATTCAGCCCAATTTGATGAAAATAGCCGCTATTGGTCGAGAAGGCACTTCCAGCACATACATAAGTGAGCCGTCAAAAATGGTCTTTTGAATGTCATTTTTACCTATGGATTTTATGGCTTTTTCTGGCGTAGTTTGACGTGCTGATTGCAACGGTACCATTGGATCGGGTGGATTTGATGTATTTTTCGATTCAGCCCAATTTGAAGAAAATAGCCGCTATTGGTCGAGAAGGCACTTCCAGCACATACATAAGTGAGCCGTCAAAAATGGTCTTTTCAATGTCATTTTTACCCATCGATTTTATGGCTTTTTCTGGCGTAGTTTGACGTGCTGATTGCAACAGTACCATTGGATCGGGTGGATTTGATGTATTTTTCGATTCAGCCCAATTTGATGAAAATAGCCGCTATTGGTCGAGAAGGCACTTCCAGCACATACATAAGTGAGCCGTCAAAAATGGTCTTTTCAATGTCATTTTTACCTATGGATTTTATGGCTTTTTCTGGCGTAGTTTGACGTGCTGATTGCAACGGTACCATTGGATCGGGTGGATTTGAGGTATTTTTCGATTCAGCCCAATTTGATGGAAATAGCCAAAATTGACCTAAAATGCATTTTTACTGCTTACATAAGTGACCCGTCAAAAATGGTCTTTTCAATGTCATTTTTACCTATCGATTTTATGGCTTTTTCTGGTGTAGTTTGACTTGCTGATTGCAACGGTACCATTGGATCGGGTGGATTTGATGTATTTTTCGATTCAGCCCAATTTGATGAAAATAGCCGCTATTGGACGAGAAGGCACTTCCAGCACATACATAAGTGAGCCGTCAAAAATGGTCTTTTGAATGTCATTTTTACATATGGATTTTATGGCTTTTTCTGGCGTAGTTTGACGTGCTGATTGCAACGGTACCATTGGATCGGGTGGATTTGATGTATTTTTCGATTCAGCCCAATTTAATGGAAATGGCCAAAATTGACCGAAAATGCATTTTTACCCTATACATAAGTGAGCCGTCAAAAATGGTCTTTTGAATGTCATTTTTACCTATGGATTTTATGGCTTTTTCTGGCGTAGTTTGACGTGCTGATTGCAACGGTACCATTGGATCGGGTGGATTTGATGTATTTTTCGATTCAGCGCAATTTGATGGAAATAGCCAAAATTGACCTAAAATGTATTTTTACTGCATACAAAAGTGAGCCGTCAAAAATGGTCTTTTGAATGTCATTTTCACCTTTCGATTTTATGGCTTTTTCTGGCGTAGTTTGACGTGCTGATTGCAACGGTACCATTGGAACGGGTGGATTTGATGTATTTTTCGATTCAGCCCAATTTGATGAAAATAGCCGCTATTGGTCGAGAAGGCACTTCCAGCACATACATAAGTGAGCCGTCAAAAATGGTCTTTTGAATGTCATTTTTACCTATGGATTTTATGGCTTTTTCTGGCGTAGTTTGACGTGCTGATTGCAACGGTACCATTGGATCGGGTGGATTTGATGTATTTTTCGATTCAGCCCAATTTGAAGAAAATAGCCGCTATTGGTCGAGAAAGCACTTCCAGCACATACATAAGTGAGCCGTCAAAAATGGTCTTTTCAATGTCATTTTTACCTATGGATTTTATGGCTTTTTCTGGCGTAGTTTGACGTGCTGATTGCAACGGTACCATTGGATCGGGTGGATTTGATGTATTTTTCGATTCAGCCCAATTTGATGAAAATAGCCGCTATTGGTCGAGAAGGCACTTCCAGCACATACATAAGTGAGCCGTCAAAAATTGTCTTTTCAATGTCATTTTTACCTATGGATTTTATGGCTTTTTCTGGCGTAGTTTGACGTGCTGATTGCAACGGTACCATTGGATCGGGTGGATTTGATGTATTTTTCGATTCAGCCCAATTTGATGGAAATAGCCAAAATTGACCTAAAATGCATTTTTACTGCTTACATAAGTGACCCGTCAAAAATGGTCTTTTGAATGTCATTTTTACCTATCGATTTTATGGCTTTTTCTGGTGTAGTTTGACTTGATGATTGCAACGGTACCATTGGATCGGGTGGATTTGATGTATTTTTCGATTCAGCCCAATTTGATGAAAATATCCGCTATTGGACGAGAAGGCACTTCCAGCACATACATAAGTGAGCCGTCAAAAATGGTCTTTTGAATGTCATTTTTACATATGGATTTTATGGCTTTTTCTGGCGTAGTTTGACGTGCTGATTGCAACAGTACCATTAGATCGGGTGGATTTGATGTATTTTTCGATTCAGCCCAATTTGATGGAAATGGCCAAAATTGACCGAGAATGCATTTTTACCCTATACATAAGTGAGCCGTCAAAAATGGTCTTTTGAATGTCATTTTTACCTATGGATTTTATGGCTTTTTCTGGCGTAGTTTGACGTGCTGATTGCAACGGTACCATTGGATCGGGTGGATTTGATGTATTTTTCGATTCAGCGCAATTTGATGGAAATAGCCACAATTGACCTAAAATGCATTTTTACTGCATACATAAGTGAGCCATCAAAAATGGTCTTTTGAATGTCATTTTTACCTTTCGATTTTATGGCTTTTTCTGGCGTAGTTTGACGTGCTGATTGCAACGGTAACATTGGATCGGGTGGATTTGATGTATTTTTCGATTCAGCCCAATTTGATGGAAATAGCCAAAATTGACTGAAAATGCATTTTTACCGCATACATAAGTGAGCCGTCAAAAATGGTCTTTTGAATGTCATTTTTACCCATCGATTTTATGGCTTTTTCTGGCGTAGTTTGACGTGCTGATTGCAACGGTACCATTGGATTGGGTGGATTTGATATATTTTTCGATACAGCCTAATTAGATGAAAATAGCCGCTATTGGTCGAGAAGGCACTTCCAGCACATACATAAGTGAGCCGTCAAAAATGGTCTTTTCAATGTCATTTTTACCTATGGATTTTATGGCTTTTTCTGGCGTAGTTTGACGTGCTGATTGCAACGGTACCATTGGATCGGGTGGATTTGATGTATTTTTCGATTCAGCCCAATTTGAAGAAAATAGCCGCTATTGGTCGAGAAGGCACTTCCAGCACATACATAAGTGAGCCGTCAAAAATGGTCTTTTGAATGTCATTTTTACCTATGGATTTTATGGCTTTTTCTGGCGTAGTTTGACGTGCTGATTGCAACAGTACCATTGGATCGGGTGGATTTGATGTATTTTTCGATTCAGCCCAATTTGATGGAAATAGCCAAAATTGTCCTAAAATGCATTTTTACTGCTTACATAAGTGACCCGTCAAAAATGGTCTTTTGAATGTCATTTTTACCTATCGATTTCATGGCTTTTTCTGGTGTAGTTTGACTTGCTGATTGCAACGGTACCATTGGATCGGGTGGATTTGATGTATTTTTCGATTCAGCCCAATTTGATGAAAATATCCGCTATTGGACGAGAAGGCACTTCCAGCACATACATAAGTGAGCCGTCAAAAATGGTCTTTTGAATGTCATTTTTACATATGGATTTTATGGCTTTTTCTGGCGTAGTTTGACGTGCTGATTGCAACAGTACCATTAGATCGGGTGGATTTGATGTATTTTTCGATTCAGCCCAATTTGATGGAAATGGCCAAAATTGACCGAGAATGCATTTTTACCCTATACATAAGTGAGCCGTCAAAAATGGTCTTTTGAATGTCATTTTTACCTATGGATTTTATGGCTTTTTCTGGCGTAGTTTGACGTGCTGATTGCAACGGTACCATTGGATCGGGTGGATTTGATGTATTTTTCGATTCAGCGCAATTTGATGGAAATAGCCACAATTGACCTAAAATGCATTTTTACTGCATACATAAGTGAGCCGTCAAAAATGGTCTTTTGAATGTCATTTTTACCTTTCAATTTTATGGCTTTTTCTGGCGTAGTTTGACGTGCTGATTGCAACGGTACCATTGGAACGGGTGGATTTGATGTATTTTTCGATTTAGCCCAATTTGATGAAAATAGCCGCTATAGGTCGAGAAGGCAGTTCCAGCACATACATAAGTGAGCCGTCAAAAATGGTCTTTTGAATATCATTTTTACCTATGGATTTTATGGCTTTTTCTGGCGTAGTTTGACGTGCTGATTGCAACGGTAACATTGGATCGGGTGGATTTGATGTATTTTTCGATTCAGCCCAATTTGATGGAAATAGCCAAAATTGACTGAAAATGCATTTTTACCGCATACATAAGTGAGCCGTCAAAAATGGTCTTTTGAATGTCATTTTTACCCATCGATTTTATGGCTTTTTCTGGCGTAGTTTGACGTGCTGATTGCAACGGTACCATTGGATTGGGTGGATTTGATATATTTTTCGATACAGCCTAATTAGATGAAAATAGCCGCTATTGGTCGAGAAGGCACTTCCAGCACATACATAAGTGAGCCGTCAAAAATGGTCTTTTCAATGTCATTTTTACCTATGGATTTTATGGCTTTTTCTGGCGTAGTTTGACGTGCTGATTGCAACGGTACCATTGGATCGGGTGGATTTGATGTATTTTTCGATTCAGCCCAATTTGAAGAAAATAGCCGCTATTGGTCGAGAAGGCACTTCCAGCACATACATAAGTGAGCCGTCAAAAATGGTCTTTTGAATGTCATTTTTACCTATGGATTTTATGGCTTTTTCTGGCGTAGTTTGACGTGCTGATTGCAATGGTACCATTGGATCGGGTGGATTTGATGTATTTTTCGATTCAGCCCAATTTGATGGAAATAGCCAAAATTGACCTAAAATGCATTTTTACTGCATACATAAGTGAGCCGTCACAAATGGTCTTTTGAATGTCATTTTCACCTATGGATTTTATGGCTTTTTCTGGCGTAGTTTGACGTGCTGATTGCAACGGTACCATTAGATCGGGTGGATTTGATGTATTTTTCGATTCAGCCCAATTTGATGAAATAGCCAAAATTGACCAAAAATGCATTTTTACCGCATACATAAGTGAGCCGTCAAAAATGGTCTTTTGAATGTCATTTTTACCTATGGATTTTATGGCTTTTTCTGGCGTAGTTTGACGTGCTGATTGCAACGGTACCATTGGAACGGGTGGATTTGATGTATTTTTCGATTCAGCCCAATTTGATGGAAATAGCCAAAATCTACTTAAAATGCATTTTTACCGCATACATAAGTGAGCCGTCAAAAATGGTCTTTTGAATGTCATTATTACCTATCGATTTTATGGCTTTTTTTGGCGTAGTTTGACGTGCTGATTGCAACGGTACCATTGGATCGGGTGGATTTGATGTATTTTTCGATTCAGCCCAATTTGATGAAAATAGCCGCTATTGGTCGAGAAGGCACTTCCAGCACATACATAAACGAGCCGTCAAAAATGGTCTTTTGAATGTCATTTTTACCTATGGATTTTATGGCTTTTTCTGGTGTAGTTTGACGTGCTGATTGCAACAGTACCATTGGATCGGGTGGATTTGATGTATTTTTCGATTCAGCCGAATTTGATGGATATAGCCGCTATTGACCGAAACTGCATTTTTACTGCATACATAAGTGAGCCGTCAAAAATGGTCTTTTGAATGTCATTTTTACCTATGGATTTTATGGCTTTTTCTGGCGTAGTTTGACGTGCTGATTGCAACGGTACCATTGGATTGGGTGGATTTGATGTATTTTTCGATTCAGCCCAATTTGATGGAAATAGCCAAAATTGAACTAAAATGCATTTTTACTGCATACATAAGTGAGCCGTCAAAAATGGTCTTTTGAATGTCATTTTTACCTATGGATTTTATGGCTTTTTCTAGCGTATTTTGACGTGCTGATCGCAACGGTAACATTGGATCGGGTTGATTTGATGTATTTTTCGATTCAGCCCATTTTGATGAAAATAGCCGCTATTGGTCGAGAAGGCACTTCCAGCACATACATAAGTGAGCCGTCAAAAATGGTCTTTTGAATGTCATTTTTACCTATGGATTTTATGGCTTTTTCTGGCGTAGTTTGACGTGCTGATTGCAACAGTACCATTGGATTGGGTGGATTTGATGTATTTTTCGATTCAGCCCAATTTGATGAAAATAGCCACTATTGGTCGGGAAGGCACTTCCAGCACATACATAAGTGAGCCATCAAAAATGGTCTTTTGAATGTCATTTTCAGCTATGGATTTTATGGCTTTTTCTGGCGTAGTTTGACGTGCTGATTGCAACAGTACCATTGGATCGGGTGGATTTGATGTATTTTTCGATTCAGCCCAATTTGATGGAAATAGCCAATATTGACCAAAAATGCATTTTTACTGCATACATAAGTGAGCCGTCAAAAATGGTCTTTTGAATGTCATTTTTAACTATGGATTTTATGGCTTTTTCTGGCGTAGTTTGACGTGCTGATTGCAACGGTACCATTGGATCGGGTGGATTTGCTTTATTTTTCGATTCAGCCAAATTTGATATAAATAGCCAATATTGACCGAAAATGCATTTTTACCGCATACATAAGTGAGCCGTCAAAAATGGTCTTTTGAATGTCATTTGTACCTATCGATTTTATGGCTTTTTCTGGCATAGTTTGACGTGCTGATTGCAACGGTACCATTGGATCGGGTGGATTTGATGTATTTTTCGATTCAGCCCAATTTGATGGAAATAGCCAATATTGACCAAAAATGCATTTTTACCGCATACATAAGTGAGCCATCAAAAATGGTCTTTTGAATGTCATTTTTACCTGTGGATTTTATGGCTTTTTCTGGCGTAGTTTGACGTGCTGATTGCAATGGTACCATTGGATCGGGTTGATTTGATGTATTTTTCGATTCAGCCCAATTTGATGGAAATAGCCAAAATTGACCAAAAATGCATTTTTAACGCATACATAAGTGAGCCGTCAAAAATGGTCTTTTGAATGTCATTTTTACCCATCGATTTTATGGCTTTTTCTGGCGTAGTTTGACGTGCTGATTGCAACGGTACCATTGGATCGGGTGGATTTGATGTATTTTTCGATTCAGCCCAATTTGATGAAAATAGCCGCTATTGGTCAAGAAGGCACTTCCAGCACATACATAAGTGAGCCGTCAAAAATGGTCTTTTGAATGTCATTTTTACCTATGGATTTTATGGCTTTTTCTGGCGTAGTTTGACGTGCTGATTGCAACGGTACCATTGGATCGGGTGGATTTGATATATTTTTCGATTAAGCCCAATTTGATGAAAATAGCCGCTATTGGTCGAGAAGGCACTTCCAGCACATACATAAGTGAGCCATCAAAAATGGTCTTTTGAATGTCACTTTTACCTATGGATTTTATAGCTTTTTCTGGCGTAGTTTGACGTGCTGATTGCAACGGTAATATTGGATCGGGTGGATTTGATATATTTTTCGATTCAGCCCAATTTGATGAAAATAGCCGCTATTGGTCGAGAAGGCACTTCCAGCACATACATAAGTGAGCTGTCACAAATGGTCATTTGAATGTCATTTTTACCTATTGATTTTATGGCTTTTTCTGGCGTAGTTTGACGTGCTTATTTGCAACGGTACCATTGCATCGGGTAGATTTGATGTATTTTTCGATTCAGCCCAATTTGATGGAAATAACTATATTGACCGAAACTGCATTTTTACAGCATACATAAGTGAGCCGTCAAAAATGGTCTTTTGAATGTCATTTTTACCTATGGATTTTATGGCTTTTTCTGGCGTAGTTTGACGTGCTGATTGCAACGGTACCATTGGATCGGGTGGATTTGATGTATTTTTCGATTCAGCCCAATTTGATGGAAATAGCCAAAATTGACCTAAAATGCATTTTTACTGCATACATAAGTGAGCCGTCACAAATGGTCTTTTGAATGTCATTTTAACCTATGGATTTTATGGCTGTTTCTGGCGTAGTTTGACTTGCTGATTGCAACGGTACCATTGGATCGGGTGGATTTAATATATTTTTCGATTAAGCCCAATTTGATGAAAATAGCCGCTATTGGTCGAGAAGGCACTTCCAGCACATACATAAGTGAGCCGTCAAAAATGGTCTTTTGAATGTCATTTTTACCTATGGATTTTATGGCTCTTTCTGGCGTAGTTTGACGTGCTGATTGCAACGGTACCATTGGATCGGGTGGATTTGCTGTATTTTTCGATTCAGCTCAATTTGATGGAAATAGCCAAAATTGACCTAAAATGCATTTTTACTGCATACATAAGTGAGCTGTAAAAAATGGTCTTTTGAATGTCATTTTTACCTATGGATTTTATGGCTTTTTCTGGCGTAGTTTGACGTGCTGATTGCAACAGTACCATTGGATCGGGTGGATTCGATGTATTTTTCGATTCAGCCCAATTTGATGAAAATAGCCGCTATTAATCGAGAAGGCACTTCCAGCACATACATAAGTGAGCCGTCAAAAATGGTCTTTTGAATGTCATTTTTACCTATGGATTTTATGGCTTTTTCTGGCGTAGTTTGACGTGCTGATTGCAACAGTACCATTGGATCGGGTGGATTCGATGCATTTTTCGATTCAGCCCAATTTGATGGAAATAGTCAATATTGACCAAAAATGCATTTTTACTGCATACATAAGTGAGCCATCAAAAATGGTCTTTTGAATGTCATTTTTACCTATCGATTTTATGGCTTTTTCAGGCGTAGTTTGACGTGCTGATTGCAACGGTACCATTGGATCGGGTGGATTTGATGTATTTTTCGATTCAGCCAAATTTGATGAAAATACCTGCTATTGGTCGAGAAGGCACTTCCAGCACATACATAAGTGAGCCGTCAAAAATGGTCTTTTCAATGTCATTTTTACCTATGGATTTTATGGCTTTTTCTGGCGTAGTTTGACGTGCTGATTGCAACAGTACCATTGGATCGGGTGGATTCGATGTATTTTTCGATTAAGCCCAATTTGATGGAAATAGCCAAAATTGACGTAAAATGCATTTTTACTGCATACATAAGTGAGCCGTCAAAAATGGTCTTTTGAATGTTATTTTTACCTACCGATTTTATGGCTTTTTCTGGCGTAGTTTGACGTGCTGATTGCAACGGTACCATTGGATCGGGTGGATTTGATGTATTTTTCGATTCAGCCCAATTTGATGAAAATAGCCAAAATTGACTTAAAATGCATTTTTACTGCATACATAAGTGAGCCGTCAAAAATGGTCTTTTGAATGTCATTTTTACCTTTCGATTTTATGGCGTTTTCTGGCGTAGTTTGACGTGCTGATTGCAACAGTACCATTGGATCGGGTGGATTTGATGTATTTTTCGATTCAGCCCAATTTGATGAAAATTGCCGCTATCGGTCGAGAAGGCACTTCCAGCACATACATAAGTGAGCCGTCACAAATAGTCTTTTGAATGTCATTTTTACCTATCGATTTTATGGCTTTTTCTGGCGTAGTTTGACGTGCTGATTGCAACGGTACCATTGGATCGGGTGGATTTGCTGTATTTTTCGATTCAGCCCAGTTTGATGAAAATAGCCGCTATTGGTCGAGAAGGCACTTCCAGCACATACATATTGAGCCGTCAAAAATGGTCTTTTGAATGTCATTTTTACCTATGGATTTTATGGCTTTTTCTGGCGTAGTTTGACGTGCTGATTGCAACGGTACCATTGGATCGGGTGGATTTGATGTATTTTTCGATTCAGCCCAATTTGATGGAAATAGCCAAAATTGACCTAAAATGCATTTTTACTGCATACATAAGTGAGCCGTCAAAAATGGTCTTTTGAATGTCATTTTTACCTATGGATTTTATGGCTTTTTCTGGCGTAGTTTGACGTGCTGATTGCAACGGTACCATTGGATCGGGTGGATTTGATGTATTTTTCGATTCAGCCCAATTTGATGGAAAGAGCCAAAATTGACTGAAAATGCATTTTTACCACATACATAACTGAGCCGTCAAAAATGGTCTTTTGAATGTCATTTTTACCCATCGATTTTATGGCTTTTTCTGGCGTAGTTTGACGTGCTGATTGCAACGGTACCATTGGATCGGGTGGATTTATGTATTTTTCGATTCAGCCCTATTTGATGGAAATAGCCGCTATTGGTCGACAAGGCACTTCCAGCACATACATAAGTGAGCCGTCAAAAATGGTCTTTTGAATGTCATTTTTACCTATGGATTTTATGGCTTTTTCTGGCGTAGTTTGACGTGCTGATTGCAACGGTACCATTGGATCGGGTGGATTTGCTGTATTTTTCGATTCAGCCCAATTTGATGAAAATAGCCGCTATTGGTCGAGAAGGCACTTCCAGCACATACATAAGTGAGCCATCACAAATAGTCTTTTGAATGTTATTTTTACCTATGGATTTTATGGCTTTTTCTGGCGTAGTTTGACGTGCTGATTGCAACGCTCCCATTGGATCGGGTGGATTTGATGTATTTTTCGATTCAGCCCAATTTGATGGAAATAGCCAAAATTGACCTCAAATGCATTTTTACTGCATACATAAGTGAGCTGTCAAAAATGGTCTTTTGAATGTCATTTTTACCTATGGATTTTATGGCTTTTTCTGGCGTAGTTTGACGTGCTGATTGCAACGGTACCATTGGATCGGGTGGATTTGATGTATTTTTCGATTCAGCCCAATTTGATGGAAATAGCCAAAATTGACCTAAAATGCATTTTTACCGCATACATAAGTGAGCCGTCAAAAATGGTCTTTTGAATGTCATTTTTACCTATGGATTTTATGGCTTTTTCTGGCGTAGTTTGACGTGCTGATTGCAACGGTACCATTGGATCGGGTGGATTTGATGTATTTTTCAATTCTGCCCAATTTGATGGAAATAGCCAAAATTGACTGAAAATGCATTTTTACCACATACATGACTGAGCCGTCAAAAATGGTCTTTTGAATGTCATTTTTACCTATCGATTTTATGGCTTTTTCTGGCGTAGTTTGACGTGCTGATTGCAACGGTACCATTGGATCGGGTGGATTTGATGTATTTTTCGATTCAGCCCAATTTGATGGAAGTAGCCAAAATTGACCTGAAATGCATTTTTACTGCATACATAAGTGAGCCGTCAAAAATGGTCTTTTGAATGTCATTTTAACCTATGGATTTTATGGCTTTTTCTGGCGTAGTTTGACGTGCTGATGGCAACGGTACCATTGGATCGGGTGGATTTGATGTATTTTTCGATTCAGCCCAATTTGATGGAAATAGCCGCTATTGGTCAAGAAGGCACTTCCAGCACATACATAAGTGAGCCGTCACAAATAGTCTTTTGAATGTCATTTTTACCTATGGATTTTATGGCTTTTTCTGGCGTAGTTTGACGTGCTGATTGCAACGGTACCATTGGATCGGGTGGATTTGATGTATTTTTCGATTCAGCATAATTTGATGACAATAGCCGCTATTGGTCGAGAAGGCACTTCCAGCACATACATAAGTGAGCCGTCAAAAATGGTCTTTTGAATGTCATTTTTACCTATGGATTTTATGGCTTTTTCTGGCGTAGTTTGACGTGCTGATTGCAACGGTACCATTGGATCGGGTGGATTTGATGTATTTTCCGATTCAGCCCAATTTGATGGAAATAGCCAAAATTGACCTAAAATGCATTTTTACTGCATACATAAGTGAGCCGTCAAAAATGGTCTTTTGAATGTCATTTTTACCTATGGATTTTATGGCTTTTTCTGGCGTAGTTTGACGTGCTGATTGCAACGGTACCATTGGATCGGGTGGATTTTATGTATTTTTCAATTTAAACCAATTTAATGGAAATAGCCAAAATTGACTGAAAATGCATTTTTACCGCATACATAAGTGAGCCGTCAAAAATGGTCTTTTGAATGTCATTTTTACCCATCGATTTTATTGCTTTTTCTGGCGTAGTTTGACGTGCTGATTGCAACGGAACCATTGGATCGGGTGGATTTGATGTATTTTTCGATTCAGCCCAATTTGATGAAAATAGCCGCTATTGGTCGAGAAGGCACTTCCAGCACATACATAAGTGAGCCGTCAAAAATGGTCTTTTGAATGTCATTTTTACCTATGGATTTTATGGCTTTTTCTGGCGTAGTTTGACGTGCTGATTGCAACGGTACCATTGGATCGGGTGGATTTGATGTATTTTTCGATTCAGCCCAATTTGATGGAAATAGCCAAAATTGGTCGAGAAGGCACTTCCAGCACATACATAAGTGAGCCGTCAAAAATGGTCTTTTGAATGTCATTTTTACCTATGGATTTTATGGCTTTTTCTGGCGTAGTTTGACGTGCTGATTGCAACGGTACCATTGGATCGGGTGGATTTGATGTATTTTTCGATTCAGCCCAATTTGATGACAATAGCCGCTATTGGTCGAGAAGGCACATCAAGCACATACATAAGTGAGCCGTCAAAAATGGTCTTTTGAATGTCATTTCTACCTATGGATTTTATGGCATTTTCTGGCGTAGTTTGACGTGCTGATTGAAACGGTACCATTGGATCGGGTGGATTTGATGTATTTTTCGATTCAGCCCAATTTGATGGAAATAGCCAAAATTGACCTGAAATGCATTTTTACTGCATACATAAGTGAGCCGTCAAAAATGGTCTTTTGAATGTCATTTTTACCTATGGATTTTATGGCTTTTTCTGGCGTAGTTTGACGTGCTGATTGCAACGGTACCATTGGATCGGGTGGATTTGATGTATTTTCCGATTCAGCCCAATTTGATGGAAATAGCCAAAATTGACCTAAAATGCATTTTTACTGCATACATAAGTGAGCTGTCAAAAATGGTCTTTTGAATGTCATTTTTACCTATGGATTTTATGGCTTTTTCTGGCGTAGTTTGACGTGCTGATTGCAACGGTACCATTGGATCGGGTGGATTTGATGTATTTTTCGATTCAGCCCAATTTAATGGAAATAGCCAAAATTGACTGAAAATGCATTTTTACCGCATACATAAGTGAGCCGTCAAAAATGGTCTTTTGAATGTCATTTTTACCTATGGATTTTATGGCTTTTTCTGGCGTAGTTTGACGTGCTGATTGCAACGGAACCATTGGATCGGGTGGATTTGATGTATTTTTCGATTCAGCCCAATTTGATGGAAATAGTTAAAATTGACCTAAAATGCATTTTTACTGCATACATAACTGAGCCGTCAAAAATGGTCTTTTGAATGTCATTTTTACCTATGGATTTTATGGCTTTTTCTGGCGTAGTTTGACGTGCTGATTGCAACGGTACAATTGGATCGGGTGGATTTGATGTACTTTTCGATTCAGCCCAATTTGATGAAAATAGCCGCTATTGGTCGAGAAGGCACTTCCAGTGCATATATAAGTGAGCCGTCAAAAATGGTCTTTTGAATGTCATTTTTACCTATGGATTTTATGGCTTTTTCTGGCATGGTTTGACGTGCTGATTGCAACGGTACCATTTGATCGGGTGGATTTTATGTATTTTTGGATTCAGCTCAATTTGATGGAAATAGCCAAAATTGACTGAAAATGCATTTTTACTGCATACATAAGTGAGCCGTCAAAAATGGTCTTTTGAATGTCATTTTTACCCATCGATTTTATGGCTTTTTCTGGCGTAGTTTGACGTGCTGATTGCAACGGTACCATTGGATCGGGTGGATTTGATGTATTTTTCGATTCAGCCCAATTTCATGAAAATAGCCGCTATTGGTCGAGAAGGCACTTCCAGCACATACATAAGTGAGCCGTCAAAAATGGTCTTTTGAATGTCATTTTTACCTATGGATTTTATGGCTTTTTCTGGCGTAGTTTGACGTGCTGATTGCAACGGTACCATTGGATCGGGTGGATTTGATGTATTTTTTGATTCAGCCCAATTTGATGGAAATAGCCAAAATTGACCTAAAATGTATTTTTACTGCATACATAAGTGAGCCGTCAAAAATGGTCTTTTGAATGTCATTTTTACCTATGGATTTTATGGCTTTTTCTGGCGTAGTTTGACGTGCTGATTGCAACGGTACCATTGGATCGGGTGGATTTGATGTATTTTTCGATTCAGCCCAATTTGAATGAAATAGCCGCTATTGGTCGAGAAGGCACTTCCAGCACATACATAAGTGAGCCGTCAAAAATGGCTTTTTGAATGTCATTTTTACCTATGGATTTTATGGCTTTTTCTGGCGTAGTTTGACGTGCTGATTGCAACGGTACCATTGGATCGGGTGGATTTGATGTATTTTTCGATTCAGCCCAATTTGATGGAAATAGCCAAAATTGACCTAAATTGCATTTTTACTGCATACATAAGTGAGCCGTCAAAAATGGTCTTTTGAATGTCATTTTTACCTATGGATTTTATGGCTTTTTCTGGCGTAGTTTGACGTTCTGATTGCAACGGTACAATTGGATCGGGTGGATTTGATGTACTTTTCGATTCAGCCCAATTTGATGAAAATAGCCGCTATTGGTCGAGAAGGCACTTCCAGCACATACATAAGTGAGCCGTCAAAAATGGTCTTTTGAATGTCATTTTTACCTATGGATTTTATGGCTTTTTCTGGCGTAGTTTGACGTGCTAATTGCAACGGTACCATTGGATCGGGTGGATTTGATGTATTTTTCGATTCAGCCCAATTTGATGGAAATAGCCAAAATTGACCTAAAATGCATTTTTACTGCATATATAAGTGAGCCGTCAAAAATGGTCTTTTGAATGTCATTTTTACCTATGGATTTTATGGCTTTTTCTGGCGTAGTTTGACGTGCTGATTGCAACGGTACCATTGGATCGGGTGGATTTGATATATTTTTCGATTCAGCCCAATTTGATGAAAATAGCCGCTATTGGTCGAGAAGGCACTTCCAGCACATACATAAGTGAGCCGTCAAAAATGGTCTTTTGAATGTCATTTTTACCTATGGATTTTATGGCTTTTTCTGGCGTAGTTTGACGGGCTGATTGCAACGGTACCATTGGATCGGGTGGATTTGATGTATTTTTCGATTCAGCCCAATTTGATGACAATAGCCGCTATTGGTCGAGAAGGCACTTCCAGCACATACATAAGTGAGCCGTCAAAAATGGTCTTTTGAATGTCATTTTTACCTATGGATTTTATGGCTTTTTCTGGCGTAGTTTGACGGGCTGATTGCAACGGTACCATTGGATCGGGTGGATTTGATGTATTTTTCGATTCAGCCCAATTTGATGACAATAGCCGCTATTGGTCGAGAAGGCACTTCCAGCACATACATAAGTGAGCCGTCAAAAATGGTCTTTTGAATGTCATTTTTACCTATGGATTTTATGGCTTTTTCTGGCGTAGTTTGACGTGCTGATTGCAACGGTACCATTGGATCGGGTGGATTTGATGTATTTTCCGATTCAGCCCAATTTGATGGAAATAGCCAAAATTGACCTAAAATGCATTTTTACTGCATACATAAGTGAGCCGTCAAAAATGGTCTTTTGAATGTCATTTTTACCTATGGATTTTATGGCTTTTTCTGGCGTAGTTTGAGGTGCTGATTGCAACGGTACAATTGGATCGGGTGGATTTGATGTATTTTTCGATTCAGCCTAATTTGATGAAAATAGCCGCTATTGGTCGAGAAGGCACTTCCAGCACATACATAATTGAGCCGTCACAAATGGTCTTTTGAATATCATTTTTACCTATCGATTTTATGGCTTTTTCTGGCTTAGTATGACGTGCTGATTGCAACGGTACCATTGGATCGGGTGGATTTGATGTATTTTTCGATTCAGCCCAGTTTGATGAAAATAGCCGCTATTGGTCGAGAAGGCACTTCCAGCACATACATAAGTGAGCCGTCAAAAATGGTCTTTTGAATGTCATTTTTACCTATGGATTTTATGGCTTTTTCTGGCGTAGTTTGACGGGCTGATTGCAACGGTACCATTGGATCGGGTGGATTTGATGTATTTTTCGATTCAGCCCAATTTGATGACAATAGCCGCTATTGGTCGAGAAGGCACTTCCAGCACATACATAAGTGAGCCGTCAAAAATGGTCTTTTGAATGTCATTTTTACCTATGGATTTTATGGCTTTTTCTGGCGTAGTTTGACGTGCTGATTGCAACGGTACCATTGGATCGGGTGGATTTGATGTATTTTCCGATTCAGCCCAATTTGATGGAAATAGCGAAAATTGACCTAAAATGCATTTTTACTGCATACATAAGTGAGCCGTCAAAAATGGTCTTTTGAATGTCATTTTTACCTATGGATTTTATGGCTTTTTCTGGCGTAGTTTGACGTGCTGATTGCAACGGTACAATTGGATCGGGTGGATTTGATGTATTTTTCGATTCAGCCTAATTTGATGAAAATAGCCGCTATTGGTCGAGAAGGCACTTCCAGCACATACATAATTGAGCCGTCACAAATGGTCTTTTGAATATCATTTTTACCTATCGATTTTATGGCTTTTTCTGGCTTAGTATGACGTGCTGATTGCAACGGTACCATTGGATCGGGTGGATTTGATGTATTTTTCGATTCAGCCCAGTTTGATGAAAATAGCCGCTATTGGTCGAGAAGGCACTTCCAGCACATACATAAGTGAGCCGTCAAAAATGGTCTTTTGAATGTCATTTTTACCTATGGATTTTATGGCTTTTTCTGGCGTAGTTTGACGTGCTGATTGCAACGGTACCATTGGATCGGGTGGATTTGATGTATTTTCCGATTCAGCCCAATTTGATGGAAATAGCCAAAATTGACCTAAAATGCATTTTTACTGCATACATAAGTGAGCCGTCAAAAATGGTCTTTTGAATGTCATTTTTACCCATCGATTTTATGGCTTTTTCTGGCGTAGTTTGACGTGCTGATTGCAACGGTACCATTGGATCGGGTGGATTTGATGTATTTTTCGATTCAGCCCAATTTCATGAAAATAGCCGCTATTGGTCGAGAAGGCACTTCCAGCACATACATAAGTGAGCCGTCAAAAATGGTCTTTTGAATGTCATTTTTACCTATGGATTTTATGGCTTTTTCTGGCGTAGTTTGACGTGCTGATTGCAACGGTACCATTGGATCGGGTGGATTTGATGTATTTTTTGATTCAGCCCAATTTGATGGAAATAGCCAAAATTGACCTTAAATGTATTTTTACTGCATACATAAGTGAGCCGTCAAAAATGGTCTTTTGAATGTCATTTTTACCTATGGATTTTATGGCTTTTTCTGGCGTAGTTTGACGTGCTGATTGCAACGGTACCATTGGATCGGGTGGATTTGATGTATTTTTCGATTCAGCCCAATTTGAATGAAATAGCCGCTATTGGTCGAGAAGGCACTTCCAGCACATACATAAGTGAGCCGTCAAAAATGGTCTTTTGAATGTCATTTTTACCTATGGATTTTATGGCTTTTTCTGGCGTAGTTTGACGTGCTGATTGCAACGGTACCATTGGATCGGGTGGATTTGATGTATTTTTCAATTCTGCCCAATTTGATGGAAATAGCCAAAATTGACTGAAAATGCATTTTTACCACATACATGACTGAGCCGTCAAAAATGGTCTTTTGAATGTCATTTTTACCTATCGATTTTATGGCTTTTTCTGGCGTAGTTTGACGTGCTGATTGCAACGGTACCATTGGATCGGGTGGATTTGATGTATTTTTCGATTCAGCCCAATTTGATGAAAATAGCCGCTATTGGTCGAGAAGGCACTTCCAGCACATACATAAGTGAGCCGTCAAAAATGGTCTTTTGAATGTCATTTTTACCTATCGATTTTATGGCTTTTTCTGGCGTAGTTTGACGTGCTAATTGCAACGGTACCATTGGATCGGGTGGATTTGATGTATTTTTCGATTCAGCCCAATTTGATGGAAATAGCCAAAATTGACCTAAAATGCATTTTTACTGCATACATAAGTGAGCCGTCAAAAATGGTCTTTTGAATGTCATTTTTACCTATGGATTTTATGGCTTTTTCTGGCGTAGTTTGACGTGCTGATTGCAACGGTACCATTGGATCGGGTGGATTTGATATATTTTTCGATTCAGCCCAATTTGATGAAAATAGCCGCTATTGGTCGAGAAGGCACTTCCAGCACATACATAAGTGAGCCGTCAAAAATGGTCTTTTGAATGTCATTTTTACCTATGGATTTTATGGCTTTTTCTGGCGTAGTTTGACGGGCTGATTGCAACGGTACCATTGGATCGGGTGGATTTGATGTATTTTTCGATTCAGCCCAATTTGATGACAATAGCCGCTATTGGTCGAGAAGGCACTTCCAGCACATACATAAGTGAGCCGTCAAAAATGGTCTTTTGAATGTCATTTTTACCTATGGATTTTATGGCTTTTTCTGGCGTAGTTTGACGTGCTGATTGCAACGGTACCATTGGATCGGGTGGATTTGATGTATTTTTTGATTCAGCCCAATTTGATGGAAATAGCCAAAATTGACCTAAAATGCATTTTTACTGCATACATAAGTGAGCCGTCAAAAATGGTCTTTTGAATGTCATTTTTACCTATGGATTTTATGGCTTTTTCTGGCGTAGTTTGACGTGCTGATTGCAACGGTACAATTGGATCGGGTGGATTTTATGTATTTTTCGATTCAGCCTAATTTGATGAAAATAGCCGCTATTGGTCGAGAAGGCACTTCCAGCACATACATAATTGAGCCGTCACAAATGGTCTTTTGAATATCATTTTTACCTATGGATTTTATGGCTTTTTCTGGCTTAGTATGACGTGCTGATTGCAACGGTACCATTGGATCGGGTGGATTTGATGTATTTTTCGATTCAGCCCAGTTTGATGAAAATAGCCGCTATTGGTCGAGAAGGCACTTCCAGCACATACATAAGTGAGCCGTCAAAAATGGTCTTTTGAATGTCATTTTTACCTATGGATTTTATGGCTTTTTCTGGCGTAGTTTGACGTGCTGATTGCAACGGTACCATTGGATCGGGTGGATTTGATGTATTTTCCGATTCAGCCCAATTTGATGGAAATAGCCAAAATTGACCTAAAATGCATTTTTACTGCATACATAAGTGAGCCGTCAAAAATGGTCTTTTGAATGTCATTTTTACCCATCGATTTTATGGCTTTTTCTGGCGTAGTTTGACGTGCTGATTGCAACGGTACCATTGGATCGGGTGGATTTGATGTATTTTTCGATTCAGCCCAATTTCATGAAAATAGCCGCTATTGGTCGAGAAGGCACTTCCAGCACATACATAAGTGAACCGTCAAAAATGGTCTTTTGAATGTCATTTTTACCTATGGATTTTATGGCTTTTTCTGGCGTAGTTTGACGTGCTGATTGCAACGGTACCATTGGATCGGGTGGATTTGATGTATTTTTTGATTCAGCCCAATTTGATGGAAATAGCCAAAATTGACCTAAAATGTATTTTTACTGCATACATAAGTGAGCCGTCAAAAATGGTCTTTTGAATGTCATTTTTACCTATGGATTTTATGGCTTTTTCTGGCGTAGTTTGACGTGCTGATTGCAACGGTACCATTGGATCGGGTGGATTTGATGTATTTTTCGATTCAGCCCAATTTGATGACAATAGCCGGTATTGGTCGAGAAGGCACTTCCAGCACATACATAAGTGAGCCGTCAAAAATGGTCTTTTGAATGTCATTTTTACCTATGGATTTTATGGCTTTTTCTGGCGTAGTTTGACGTGCTGATTGCAACGGTACCATTGGATCGGGTGGATTTGATGTATTTTTTCGATTCAGCCCAATTTGATGGAAATAGCCAAAATTGACCTAAAATGCATTTTTTCTGCATACATAAGTGAGCCGTCAAAAATGGTCTTTTGAATGTCATTTTTACCTATGGATTTTATGGCTTTTTCTGGCGTAGTTTGACGTGCTGATTGCAACGGTACAATTGGATCGGGTGGATTTGATGTACTTTTCGATTCAGCCCAATTTGATGAAAATAGCCGCTATTGGTCGAGAAGGCACTTCCAGCACATACATAAGTGAGCCGTCAAAAATGGTCTTTTGAATGTCATTTTTACCTATCGATTTTATGGCTTTTTCTGGCGTAGTTTGACGTGCTAATTGCAACGGTACCATTGGATCGGGTGGATTTGATGTATTTTTCGATTCAGCCCAATTTGATGGAAATAGCCAAAATTGACCTAAAATGCATTTTTACTGCATACATAAGTGAGCCGTCAAAAATGGTCTTTTGAATGTAATTTTTACCTATGGATTTTATGGCTTTTTCTGGCGTAGTTTGACGTGCTGATTGCAACGGTACCATTGGATCGGGTGGATTTGATATATTTTTCGATTCAGCCCAATTTCATGAAAATAGCCGCTATTGGTCGAGAAGGCACTTCCAGCACATACATAAGTGAGCCGTCAAAAATGGTCTTTTGAATGTCATTTTTACCTATGGATTTTATGGCTTTTTCTGGCGTAGTTTGACGGGCTGATTGCAACGGTACCATTGGATCGGGTGGATTTGATGTATTTTTCGATTCAGCCCAATTTGATGACAATAGCCGCTATTGGTCGAGAAGGCACTTCCAGCACATACATAAGTGAGCCGTCAAAAATGGTCTTTTGAATGTCATTTTTACCTATGGATTTTATGGCTTTTTCTGGCGTAGTTTGACGGGCTGATTGCAACGGTACCATTGGATCGGGTGGATTTGATGTATTTTTCGATTCAGCCCAATTTGATGACAATAGCCGCTATTGGTCGAGAAGGCACTTCCAGCACATACATAAGTGAGCCGTCAAAAATGGTCTTTTGAATGTCATTTTTACCTATGGATTTTATGGCTTTTTCTGGCGTAGTTTGACGTGCTGATTGCAACGGTACCATTGGATCGGGTGGATTTGATGTATTTTTTGATTCAGCCCAATTTGATGGAAATAGCCAAAATTGACCTAAAATGCATTTTTACTGCATACATAAGTGAGCCGTCAAAAATGGTCTTTTGAATGTCATTTTTACCTATGGATTTTATGGCTTTTTCTGGCGTAGTTTGACGTGCTGATTGCAACGGTACAGTTGGATCGGGTGGATTTGATGTATTTTTCGATTCAGCCTAATTTGATGAAAATAGCCGCTATTGGTCGAGAAGGCACTTCCAGCACATACATAATTGAGCCGTCACAAATGGTCTTTTGAATATCATTTTTACCTATCGATTTTATGGCTTTTTCTGGCTTAGTTTGACGTGCTGATTGCAACGGTACCATTGGATCGGGTGGATTTGATGTATTTTTCAATTCAGCCCAGTTTGATGAAAATAGCCGCTATTGGTCGAGAAGGCACTTCCAGCACATACATAAGTGAGCCGTCAAAAATGGTCTTTTGAATGTCATTTTTACCTATGGATTTTATGGCTTTTTCTGGCGTAGTTTGACGTGCTGATTGCAACGGTACCATTGGATCGGGTGGATTTGATGTATTTTCCGATTCAGCCCAATTTGATGGAAATAGCCAAAATTGACCTAAAATGCATTTTTACTGCATACATAAGTGAGCCGTCAAAAATGGTCTTTTGAATGTCATTTTTACCTATGGATTTTATGGCTTTTTCTGGCGTAGTTTGACGTGCTGATTGCAACGGTACCATTTGATCGGGTGGATTTTATGTATTTTTCGATTCAGCCCAATTTGATGAAAATAGCCGCTATTGGTCGAGAAGGCACTTCCAGCACATACATAAGTGAGCCGTCAAAAATGGTCTTTTGAATGTCATTTTTACCTATGGATTTTATGGCTTTTTCTGGCGTAGTTTGACGTGCTGATTGCAACGGTACCATTGGATCGGGTGGATTTGATGTATTTTTCGATTCAGCCCAATTTGATGGAAATAGCCAAAATTGACCTAAAATGCATTTTTACTGCATACATAAGTGAGCCGTCAAAAATGGTCTTTTGAATGTCATTTTTACCTATGGATTTTATGGCTTTTTCTGGCGTAGTTTGACGTGCTGATTGCAACGGTACCATTGGATCGGGTGGATTTGATATATTTTTCGATTCAGCCCAATTTGATGAAAATAGCCGCTATTGGTCGAGAAGGCACTTCCAGCACATACATAAGTGAGCCGTCAAAAATGGTCTTTTGAATGTCATTTTTACCTATGGATTTTATGGCTTTTTCTGGCGTAGTTTGACGGGCTGATTGCAACGGTACCATTGGATCGGGTGGATTTGATGTATTTTTCGATTCAGCCCAATTTGATGACAATAGCCGCTATTGGTCGAGAAGGCACTTCCAGCACATACATAAGTGAGCCGTCAAAAATGGTCTTTTGAATGTCATTTTTACCTATGGATTTTATGGCTTTTTCTGGCGTAGTTTGACGGGCTGATTGCAACGGTACCATTGGATCGGGTGGATTTGATGTATTTTTCGATTCAGCCCAATTTGATGACAATAGCCGCTATTGGTCGAGAAGGCACTTCCAGCACATACATAAGTGAGCCGTCAAAAATGGTCTTTTGAATGTCATTTTTACCTATGGATTTTATGGCTTTTTCTGGCGTAGTTTGACGTGCTGATTGCAACGGTACCATTGGATCGGGTGGATTTGATGTATTTTTTGATTCAGCCCAATTTGATGGAAATAGCCAAAATTGACCTAAAATGCATTTTTACTGCATACATAAGTGAGCCGTCAAAAATGGTCTTTTGAATGTCATTTTTACCTATGGATTTTATGGCTTTTTCTGGCGTAGTTTGACGTGCTGATTGCAACGGTACAGTTGGATCGGGTGGATTTGATGTATTTTTCGATTCAGCCTAATTTGATGAAAATAGCCGCTATTGGTCGAGAAGGCACTTCCAGCACATACATAATTGAGCCGTCACAAATGGTCTTTTGAATATCATTTTTACCTATCGATTTTATGGCTTTTTCTGGCTTAGTTTGACGTGCTGATTGCAACGGTACCATTGGATCGGGTGGATTTGATGTATTTTTCAATTCAGCCCAGTTTGATGAAAATAGCCGCTATTGGTCGAGAAGGCACTTCCAGCACATACATAAGTGAGCCGTCAAAAATGGTCTTTTGAATGTCATTTTTACCTATGGATTTTATGGCTTTTTCTGGCGTAGTTTGACGTGCTGATTGCAACGGTACCATTGGATCGGGTGGATTTGATGTATTTTCCGATTCAGCCCAATTTGATGGAAATAGCCAAAATTGACCTAAAATGCATTTTTACTGCATACATAAGTGAGCCGTCAAAAATGGTCTTTTGAATGTCATTTTTACCTATGGATTTTATGGCTTTTTCTGGCGTAGTTTGACGTGCTGATTGCAACGGTACCATTTGATCGGGTGGATTTTATGTATTTTTCGATTCAGCTCAATTTGATGGAAATAACAAAATTGACTGAAAATGCATTTTTACTGCATACATAAGTGAGCCGTCAAAAATGGTCTTTTGAATGTCATTTTTACCCATCGATTTTATGGCTTTTTCTGGCGTAGTTTGACGTGCTGATTGCAACGGTACCATTGGATCGGGTGGATTTGATGTATTTTTCGATTCAGCCCAATTTCATGAAAATAGCCGCTATTGGTCGAGAAGGCACTTCCAGCACATACATAAGTGAGCCGTCAAAAATGGTCTTTTGAATGTCATTTTTACCTATGGATTTTATGGCTTTTTCTGGCGTAGTTTGACGTGCTGATTGCAACGGTACCATTGGATCGGGTGGATTTGATGTATTTTTTAATTCAGCCCAATTTGATGGAAATAGCCAAAATTGACCTAAAATGTATTTTTACTGCATACATAAGTGAGCCGTCAAAAATGGTCTTTTGAATGTCATTTTTACCTATGGATTTTATGGCTTTTTCTGGCGTAGTTTGACGTGCTGATTGCAACGGTACCATTGGATCGGGTGGATTTGATGTATTTTTCGATTCAGCCCAATTTGATGAAAATAGCCGCTATTGGTCGAGAAGGCACTTCCAGCACATACATAAGTGAGCCGTCAAAAATGGTCTTTCGAATGTCATTTTTACCTATCGATTTTATGGCTTTTTCTGGCGTAGTTTGACGTGCTGATTGCAACGGTACCATTGGATCGGGTGGATTTGATGTATTTTTCGATTCAGCCCAATTTGATGGAAATAGCCAAAATTGACCTAAAATGTATTTTTACTGCATACATAAGTGAGCCGTCAAAAATGGTCTTTTGAATGTCATTTTTACCTATGGATTTTATGGCTTTTTCTGGCGTAGTTTGACGTGCTGATTGCAACGGTACCATTGGATCGGGTGGATTTGATGTATTTTTCGATTCAGCCCAATTTGATGAAAATAGCCGCTATTGGTCGAGAAGGCACTTCCAGCACATACATAAGTGAGCCGTCAAAAATGGTCTTTTGAATGTCATTTTTACCTATGGATTTTATGGCTTTTTCTGGCGTAGTTTGACGTGCTGATTGCAACGGTACAATTGGATCGGGTGGATTTTATGTATTTTTCGATTCAGCCCAATTTGATGACAATAGCCGGTATTGGTCGAGAAGGCACTTCCAGCACATACATAAGTGAGCCGTCAAAAATGGTCTTTTGAATGTCATTTTTACCTATGGATTTTATGGCTTTTTCTGGCGTAGTTTGACGTGCTGATTGCAACGGTACCATTGGATCGGGTGGATTTGATGTATTTTTCGATTCAGCCCAATTTGATGGAAATAGCCAAAATTGACCTAAAATGCATTTTTTCTGCATACATAAGTGAGCCGTCAAAAATGGTCTTTTGAATGTCATTTTTACCTATGGATTTTATGGCTTTTTCTGGCGTAGTTTGACGTGCTGATTGCAACGGTACAATTGGATCGGGTGGATTTGATGTATTTTTCGATTCAGCCTAATTTGATGAAAATAGCCGCTATTGGTCGATAAGGCACTTCCAGCACATACATAAGTGAGCCGTCAAAAATGGTCTTTTGAATGTCATTTTTACCTATGGATTTTATGGCTTTTTCTGGCGTAGTTTGACGTGCTGATTGCAACGGTACCATTGGATCGGGTGGATTTGATGTATTTTTTGATTCAGCCCAGTTTGATGAAAATAGCCGCTATTGGTCGAGAAGGCACTTCCAGCACATACATAAGTGAGCCGTCAAAAATGGTCTTTTGAATGTCATTTTTACCTATGGATTTTATGGCTTTTTCTGGCGTAGTTTGACGTGCTGATTGCAACGGTACCATTGGACCGGGTGGATTTGATGTATTTTTCGATTCAGCCCAATTTGATGAAAATAGCCGCTATTCGTCGAGAAGGCACTTCAGCACATACATAAGTGAGCCGTCAAAAATGGTCTTTTGAATGTCATTTTTACCTATGGATTTTATGGCTTTTTCTGGCGTAGTTTGACGTGCTGATTGCAACGGTACCGTTGGATCGGGTGGATTTGATGTATTTTTCGATTCAGCCCAATTTGATGGAAATAGCCAAAATTGACCTAAAATGCATTTTTACTGCATACATAAGTGAGCCGTCAAAAATGGTCTTTTGAATGTCATTTTTACCTATGGATTTTATGGCTTTTTCTGGCGTAGTTTGACGTGCTGATTGCAACGGTACCATTGGATCGGGTGGATTTGATGTATTTTTCGATTCAGCCCAATTTGATGAAAATAGCCGCTATTCGTCGAGAAGGCACTTCAGCACATACATAAGTGAGCCGTCAAAAATGGTCTTTTGAATGTCATTTTTACCTATGGATTTTATGGCTTTTTCTGGCGTAGTTTGACGTGCTGATTGCAACGGTACCATTGGATCGGGTGGATTTGATGTATTTTTCGATTCAGCCCAATTTGATGGAAATAGCCAAAATTGACCTAAAATGCATTTTTACTGCATACATAAGTGAGCGGTCAAAAATGGTCTTTTGAATGTCATTTTTACCTATGGATTTTATGGCTTTTTCTGGCGTAGTTTGACGTGCTGATTGCAACGGTACCATTGGATCGGGTGGATTTGATGTATTTTTCGATTCAGCCCAATTTGATGAAAATAGCCGCTATTGGTCGAGAAGGCACTTCCAGCACATACATAAGTGAGCCGTCAAAAATGGTCTTTTGAATGTCATTTTTACCTATGGATTTTATGGCTTTTTCTGGCGTAGTTTGACGTGCTGATTGCAACGGTACCATTGGATCGGGTGGATTTTATGTATTTTTCGATTCAGCCCAATTTGATGACAATAGCCGCTATTGGTCGAGAAGGCACTTCCAGCACATACATAAGTGAGCCGTCAAAAATGGTCTTTTGAATGTCATTTTTACCTATGGATTTTATGGCTTTTTCTGGCGTAGTTTGACGTGCTGATTGCAACGGTACCATTGGATCGGGTGGATTTGATGTATTTTTCGATTCAGCCCAATTTGATGACAATAGCCAAAATTGACCTGATGCATTTTTTCTGCATACATAAGTGAGCCGTCAAAAATGGTCTTTTGAATGTCATTTTTACCTATGGATTTTATGGCTTTTTCTGGCGTAGTTTGACGTGCTGATTGCAACGGTACAATTGGATCGGGTGGATTTGATGTATTTTTCGATTCAGCCTAATTTGATGAAAATAGCCGCTATTGGTCGAGAAGGCACTTCCAGCACATACATAAGTGAGCCGTCACAAATGGTCTTTTGAATATCATTTTTACCTATGGATTTTATGGCTTTTTCTGGCGTAGTTTGACGTGCTGATTGCAACGGTACCATTGGATCGGGTGGATTTGATGTATTTTTCGATTCAGCCCAGTTTGATGAAAATAGCCGCTATTGGTCGAGAAGGCACTTCCAGCACATACATAAGTGAGCCGTCAAAAATGGTCTTTTGAATGTCATTTTTACCTATGGATTTTATGGCTTTTTCTGGCGTAGTTTGACGTGCTGATTGCAACGGTACCATTGGATCGGGTGGATTTGATGTATTTTTCGATTCAGCCCAATTTGATGAAAATAGCCGCTATTGGTCGAGAAGGCACTTCCAGCACATACATAAGTGAGCCGTCAAAAATGGTCTTTTCAATGTCATTTTAACCTATGGATTTTATGGCTTTTTCTGGCGTAGTTTGACGTGCTGATTGCAACGGTACCATTGGATCGGGTGGATTTGATGTATTTTTCGATTCAGCCCAATTTGATGGAAATAGCCAAAATTGACCTAAAATGCATTTTTTCTGCATACATAAGTGAGCCGTCAAAAATGGTCTTTTGAATGTCATTTTTACCTATGGATTTTATGGCTTTTTCTGGCGTAGTTTGACGTGCTGATTGCAACGGTACCATTGGATCGGGTGGATTTGATGTATTTTTCGATTCAGCCTAATTTGATGAAAATAGCCGCTATTGGTCGAGAAGGCACTTCCAGCACATACATAAGTGAGCCGTCACAAATGGTCTTTTGAATATCATTTTTACCTATGGATTTTATGGCTTTTTCTGGCGTAGTTTGACGTGCTGATTGCAACGGTACCATTGGATCGGGTGGATTTGATGTATTTTTCGATTCAGCCCAGTTTGATGAAAATAGCCGCTATTGGTCGAGAAGGCACTTCCAGCACATACATAAGTGAGCCGTCAAAAATGGTCTTTTGAATGTCATTTTTACCTATGGATTTTATGGCTTTTTCTGGCGTAGTTTGACGTGCTGATTGCAACGGTACCATTGGATCGGGTGGATTTGATGTATTTTTCGATTCAGCCCAATTTGATGAAAATAGCCGCTATTGGTCGAGAAGGCACTTCCAGCACATACATAAGTGAGCCGTCAAAAATGGTCTTTTCAATGTCATTTTTACCTATGGATTTTATGGCTTTTTCTGGCGTAGTTTGACGTGCTGATTGGAACGGTACCGTTGGATCGGGTGGATTTGATGTATTTTTCGATTCAGCCCAATTTGATGGAAATAGCCAAAATTGACCAAAAATGCATTCTTACTGCATACATAACTGAGCCGTCAAAAATGGTCTTTTGAATGTAATTTTTACCCATGGATTTTATGGCTTTTTCTGGCGTAGTTTGACGTGCTGATTGCAACGGTACCATTGGATCGGGTGGATTTGATGTATTTTTCGATTCAGCCCAATTTGAATGAAATAGCCACTATTGGTCGAGAAGGCACTTCCAGCACATACATAAGTGAGCCGTCAAAAATGGTCTTTTGAATGTCATTTTTACCTATGGATTTTATGGCTTTTTCTGGCGTAGTTTGACGTGCTGATTGCAACGGTACCATTGGATCGGGTGGATTTGATGTATTTTTCGATTCAGCCCAATTTGAATGAAATAGCTGCTATTGGTCGAGAAGGCACTTCCAGCACATACATAAGTGAGCCGTCAAAAATGGTCTTTTGAATGTCATTTTTACCTATCGATTTTATGGCTTTTTCTGGCGTAGTTTGACGTGCTGATTGCAACGGTACCATTGGATCGGGTGGATTTGATGTATTTTTCGATTCAGCCCAATTTGATGAAAATAGCCGCTATTGGTCGATAAGGCACTTCCAGCACATACATAAGTGAGCCGTCAAAAATGGTCTTTTGAATGTCATTTTTACCTATGGATTTTATGGCTTTTTCTGGCGTAGTTTGACGTGCTGATTGCAACGGCACCATTGGATCGGGTGGATTTGATGTATTTTTCGATTCAGCCCAATTTGATGAAAATAGCCGCTATTGGTCGGGAAGGCACTTCCAGCACATACATAAGTGAGCCGTCAAAAATGGTCTTTTGAATGTCATTTTTAACTATGGATTTTATGGCTTTTTCTGGCGTAGTTTGACGTGCTGATTGCAACGGTACCATTGGATCGGGTGGATTTGATGTATTTTTCGATTCAGCCTCATTTGATGAAAATAGCCGCTATGGGTGGAGAAGGCACTTCCAGCACATACATAAGTGAACCATCACAAATGGTCTTTTGAATATCATTTTTACCTATGGATTTTATGGCTTTTTCTGGCGTAGTTTGACGTGCTGATTGCAACGGTACCATTTGATCGAGTGGATTTGATGTATTTTTCGATTCAGCCCAATTTGATTAAAATGGCCGCTATTGGTCGAGAAGGCACTTCCAGCACATACATATGTGAGCCGTCAAAAATGGTCTTTTGAATGTCATTTTTACCTATGGATTTTATGGCTTTTTCTGGCGTAGTTTGACGTGCTGATTGCAACGGTACCATTGGATCGGGTGGATTTGATGAATTTTTCGTTTAAGCCCAATTTGATGAAAATAGCTGCAATTGGTCGAAAAGGAACTTCCAGCACATACATAAGTGAGCCGTCAAAAATGGTCTTTTGAATGTCATTTTTACCTATGGATTTTATGGCTTTTTCTGGCGTAGTTTGACGTGCTGATTGCAACGGTACCATTGGATCGGGTGGATTTGATGTATTTTTCGATTCAGCCCAATTTGATGAAAATAGCCGCTATTGGTCGGGAAGGCACTTCCAGCACATACATAAGTGAGCCGTCAAAAATGGTCTTTTGAATGTCATTTTTACCTATGGATTTTATGGCTTTTTCTGGCGTAGTTTGACGTGCTGATTGCAACGGTACCATTGGATCGGGTGGATTTGATGTATTTTTCGATTCAGCCTAATTTGATGAAAATAGCCGCTATTGGTCGAGAAGGCACTTCCAGCACATACATAAGTGAGCCGTCACAAATGGTCTTTTGAATATCATTTTTACCTATGGATTTTATGGCTTTTTCTGGCGTAGTTTGACGTGCTGATTGCAACGGTACCATTGGATCGGGTGGATTTGATGTATTTTTCGATTCAGCCCAGTTTGATGAAAATAGCCGCTATTGGTCGAGAAGGCACTTCCAGCACATACATAAGTGAGCCGTCAAAAATGGTCTTTTGAATGTCATTTTTACCTATGGATTTTATGGCTTTTTCTGGCGTAGTTTGACGTGCTGATTGCAACGGTACCATTGGATCGGGTGGATTTGATGTATTTTTCGATTCAGCCCAATTTGATGAAAATAGCCGCTATTGGTCGAGAAGGCACTTCCAGCACATACATAAGTGAGCCGTCAAAAATGGTCTTTTCAATGTCATTTTAACCTATGGATTTTATGGCTTTTTATGGCGTAGTTTGACGTGCTGATTGCAACGGTACCATTGGATCGGGTGGATTTGATGTATTTTTCGATTCAGCCCAATTTGATGGAAATAGCCAAAATTGACCTAAAATGCATTTTTTCTGCATACATAAGTGAGCCGTCAAAAATGGTCTTTTGAATGTCATTTTTACCTATGGATTTTATGGCTTTTTCTGGCGTAGTTTGACGTGCTGATTGCAACGGTACCATTGGATCGGGTGGATTTGATGTATTTTTCGATTCAGCCTAATTTGATGAAAATAGCCGCTATTGGTCGAGAAGGCACTTCCAGCACATACATAAGTGAGCCGTCACAAATGGTCTTTTGAATATCATTTTTACCTATGGATTTTATGGCTTTTTCTGGCGTAGTTTGACGTGCTGATTGCAACGGTACCATTGGATCGGGTGGATTTGATGTATTTTTCGATTCAGCCCAGTTTGATGAAAATAGCCGCTATTGGTCGGGAAGGAACTTCCAGCACATACATAAGTGAGCCGTCAAAAATGGTCTTTTGAATGTCATTTTCACCTATGGATTTTATGGCTTTTTCTGGCGTAGTTTGACGTGCTGATTGCAACGGTACCATTGGATCGGGTGGATTTGATGTATTTTTCGATTCAGCCTAATTTGATGAAAATAGCCGCTATGGGTGGAGAAGGCACTTCCAGCACATACATAAGTGAACCATCACAAATGGTCTTTTGAATATCATTTTTACCTATGGATTTTATGGCTTTTTCTGGCGTAGTTTGACGTGCTGATTGCAACGGTACCATTGGATCGAGTGGATTTGATGTATTTTTCGATTCAGCCCAATTTGATTAAAATGGCCGCTATTGGTCGAGAAGGCACTTCCAGCACATACATATGTGAGCCGTCAAAAATGGTCTTTTGAATGTCATTTTTACCTATGGATTTTATGGCTTTTTCTGGCGTAGTTTGACGTGCTGATTGCAACGGTACCATTGGATCGGGTGGATTTGATGAATTTTTCGTTTAAGCCCAATTTGATGAAAATAGCTGCAATTGGTCGAAAAGGAACTTCCAGCACATACATAAGTGAGCCGTCAAAAATGGTCTTTTGAATGTCATTTTTACCTATGGATTTTATGGCTTTTTCTGGCGTAGTTTGACGTGCTGATTGCAACGGTACCATTGGATCGGGTGGATTTGATGTATTTTTCGATTCAGCCCAATTTGATGAAAATAGCCGCTATTGGTCGGGAAGGCACTTCCAGCACATACATAAGTGAGCCGTCAAAAATGGTCTTTTGAATGTCATTTTTACCTATGGATTTTATGGCTTTTTCTGGCGTAGTTTGACGTGCTGATTGCAACGGTACCATTGGATCGGGTGGATTTGATGTATTTTTCGATTCAGCCTAATTTGATGAAAATAGCCGCTATTGGTCGAGAAGGCACTTCCAGCACATACATAAGTGAGCCGTCACAAATGGTCTTTTGAATATCATTTTTACCTATGGATTTTATGGCTTTTTCTGGCGTAGTTTGACGTGCTGATTGCAACGGTACCATTGGATCGGGTGGATTTGATGTATTTTTCGATTCAGCCCAATTTCATGAAAATAGCCGCTATTGGTCGAGAAGGCACTTCCAGCACATACATAAGTGAGCCGTCAAAAATGGTCTTTTGAATGTCATTTTTACCTATGGATTTTATGGCTTTTTCTGGCGTAGTTTGACGTGCTGATTGCAACGGTACCATTGGATCGGGTGGATTTGATGTATTTTTCGATTCAGCCCAATTTGATGAAAATAGCCGCTATTGGTCGAGAAGGCACTTCCAGCACATACATAAGTGAGCCGTCAAAAATGGTCTTTTCAATGTCATTTTAACCTATGGATTTTATGGCTTTTTCTGGCGTAGTTTGACGTGCTGATTGCAACGGTACCATTGGATCGGGTGGATTTGATGTATTTTTCGATTCAGCCCAATTTGATGGAAATAGCCAAAATTGACCTAAAATGCATTTTTTCTGCATACATAAGTGAGCCGTCAAAAATGGTCTTTTGAATGTCATTTTTACCTATGGATTTTATGGCTTTTTCTGGCGTAGTTTGACGTGCTGATTGCAACGGTACCATTGGATCGGGTGGATTTGATGTATTTTTCGATTCAGCCTAATTTGATGAAAATAGCCGCTATTGGTCGAGAAGGCACTTCCAGCACATACATAAGTGAGCCGTCACAAATGGTCTTTTGAATATCATTTTTACCTATGGATTTTATGGCTTTTTCTGGCGTAGTTTGACGTGCTGATTGCAACGGTACCATTGGATCGGGTGGATTTGATGTATTTTTCGATTCAGCCCAGTTTGATGAAAATAGCCGCTATTGGTCGAGAAGGCACTTCCAGCACATACATAAGTGAGCCGTCAAAAATGGTCTTTTGAATGTCATTTTTACCTATGGATTTTATGGCTTTTTCTGGCGTAGTTTGACGTGCTGATTGCAACGGTACCATTGGATCGGGTGGATTTGATGTATTTTTCGATTCAGCCCAATTTGATGAAAATAGCCGCTATTGGTCGAGAAGGCACTTCCAGCACATACATAAGTGAGCCGTCAAAAATGGTCTTTTGAATGTCATTTTTACCTATGGATTTTATGGCTTTTTCTGGCGTAGTTTGACGTGCTGATTGCAACGGTACCATTGGATCGGGTGGATTTGATGTATTTTTCGATTCAGCCCAATTTGATGAAAATAGCCGCTATTGGTCGAGAAGGCACTTCCAGCACATACATAAGTGAGCCGTCAAAAATGGTCTTTTCAATGTCATTTTTACCTATGGATTTTATGGCTTTTTCTGGCGTAGTTTGACGTGCTGATTGGAACGGTACCGTTGGATCGGGTGGATTTGATGTATTTTTCGATTCAGCCCAATTTGATGGAAATAGCCAAAATTGACCGAAAATGCATTCTTACTGCATACATAACTGAGACGTCAAAAATGGTCTTTTGAATGTAATTTTTACCCATGGATTTTATGGCTTTTTCTGGCGTAGTTTGACGTGCTGATTGCAACGGTACCATTGGATCGGGTGGATTTGATGTATTTTTCGATTCAGCCTAATTTGATGAAAATAGCCGCTATGGGTGGAGAAGGCACTTCCAGCACATACCATAAGTGAACCATCACAAATGGTCTTTTGAATATCATTTTTACCTATGGATTTTATGGCTTTTTCTGGCGTAGTTTGACGTGCTGATTGCAACGGTACCATTGGATCGAGTGGATTTGATGTATTTTTCGATTCAGCCCAATTTGATAAAAATAGCTGCTATTGGTCGAGAAGGCACTTCCAGCACATACATATGTGAGCCGTCAAAAATGGTCTTTTGAATGTCATTTTTACCTATGGATTTTATGGCTTTTTCTGGCGTAGTTTGACGTGCTGATTGCAACGGTACCATTGGATCGGGTGGATTTGATGAATTTTTTGTTTCAGCCCAATTTGATGGAAATAGCCAAAATTGACCTAAAATGCATTTTTACTGCATACATAAGTGAGCTGTCAAAAATGGTCTTTTGAATGTCATTTTTACCTATGGATTTTATGGCTTTTTCTGGCGTAGTTTGACGTGCTGATTGCAACGGTACCATTGGATCAGGTGGATTTGATGTATTTTTCGATTCAGCCCAATTTGATGGAAATAGCCAAAATTGACGTAAAATGCATTTTTACTGCATACATAAGTGAGCCGTCAAAAATGGTCTTTTGAATGTCATTTTTACCTATGGATTTTATGGCTTTTTCTGGCGTAGTTTGACGTGCTGATTGCAACGGTACCATTGGATCGGGTGGATTTGATGTATTTTTCGAATCAGCCCAATTTGATGGAAATAGCCAAAATTGACTGAAAATGCATTTTTACCACATACATAACTGAGCCGTCAAAAATGGTCTTTTGAATGTCATTTTTACCCATCGATTTTATGGCTTTTTCTGGCGTAGTTTGACGTGCTGATTGCAACGGTACCATTGGATCGGGTGGATTTGATGTATTTTTCGATTCAGCCCTATTTGATGGAAATAGCCGCTATTGGTCGACAAGGCACTTCAAGCACATACATAAGTGAGCCGTCAAAAATGCTTTTGAATGTCATTTTTACCTATGGATTTTATGGCTTTTTCTGGCGTAGTTTGACGTGCTGATTGCAACGGTACCATTGGATCGGGTGGATTTGATGTATTTTTCGATTCAGTCCAATTTGATGGAAATAGCCAAAATTGACCTAAAATGCATTTTTACTGCATACATAAGTGAGCTGTCAAAAATGGTCTTTTGAATGTCATTTTTACCTATGGATTTTATGGCTTTTTCTGGCGTAGTTTGACGTGCTGATTGCAACGGTACCATTGGATCGGGTGGATTTGATGTATTTTTCGATTCAGCCCAATATGATGAAAATAGCCGCTATTGGTCGAGAAGGCACTTCCAGCACATACATAAGTGAACCGTCACAAATGGTCTTTTGAATGTCATTTTTACCTATGGATTTTATGGCTTTTTCTGGCGTAGTTTGACGTGCTGATTGCAACGGTACCATTGGATCGGGTGGATTTGATGTATTTTCCGATTCAGCCCAATTTGATAAAAATAGCTGCTATTGGTCGAGAAGGCACTTCCAACACATACATAAGTGAGCCGTCAAAAATGGTCTTTTGAATGTCATTTTTACCTATGGATTTTATGGCTTTTTCTGGCGTAGTTTGACGTGCTGATTGCAACGGTACCATTGAATCGGGTTAATTTGATGTATTTTCGATTCAGCCCAATTTGATGGAAATAGCCAAAATTGACCTAAAATGCATTTTTATTGCATACATAAATGAGCCATCAAAAATGGTCTTTTGAATGTCATTTTTACCTATGGATTTTATCGCTTTTTCTGGCGTAGTTTGACGTGCTGATTGCAACGGTACCATTGGATCGGGTGGATTTGATGTATTTTTCGATTCAGCCCAGTTTGATGAAAATAGCTGCTATTGGTCGAGAAGGCACTTCCAGCACATACATGAGTGAGCCGTCAAAAATGGTCTTTTGAATGTCATTTTTACCTATCGATTTTATGGCTGTTTCTGGCGTAGTTTGACGTGCTGATTGCAACGGTACAATTGGATCGGGTGGTTTTGATGTATTTTTCGATTAAGCCCAATTTGATGAAAATAGCCGCTATTGGTCGAGAAGGCACTTCCAGCACATACAAAAGTGAGCCGTCAAAAATGGTCTTTTGAATGTCATTTTTACCTATGGATTTTATGGCTTTTTCTGGCGTAGTTTGACGTGCTGATTGCAACGGTACCATTGGATCGGGTGGATTTGATGTATTTTTCGATTCAGCCCAATTTGATGGAAATAGCCAAAATTGACCTAAAATGCATTTTTACTGCATACATAAGTGAGCCATCAAAAATGGTCTTTTGAATGTCATTTTTACCTATGGATTTTATGGCTTTTTCTGGCGTAGTTTGACGTGCTGATTGCAACGGTACCATTGGATCGGGTGGCTTTGATATATTTTTCGATTCAGCCCAATTTGATGAAAATAGCCGCTATTGGTCGAGAAGGCACTTCCAGCACATACATAAGTGAGCCGTCACAAGTAGTCTTTTGAATGTCATTTTTACCTATGGATTTTATGGCTTTTTCTGGTGTAGTTTGACGTGCTGATTGCAACGGTACCATTGGATCGGGTGGATTTGATGTATTTTTCGATTCAGCCCAATTTGATGACAATAGCCGATATTGGTCGAGAAAGCACTTCCAGCACATACATAAGTGAGCCGTCAAAAATGGTCTTTTGAATGTCATTTTTACCTATGGATTTTATGGCTTTTTCTGGCGTAGTTTGACGTGCTGATTGCAACGGTACCATTGGATCGGGTGGATTTGATGTATTTTTCGATTCAGCCCAATTTGATGGAAATAGCCAAAATTGACCTAAAATGCATTTTTACTGCATACATAAGTGAGCCGTCAAAAATGGTCTTTTGAATGTCATTTTTACCCATGGATTTTATGGCTTTTTCTGGCGTAGTTTGACGTGCTGATTGCAACGATACCATTGGATTGGGTGGATTTGATGTATTTTTCGATTCAGCCTAATTTGATGAAAATAGCCGCTATTGGTCGAGAAGGCACTTCCAGCACATACATAAGTGAGCCGTCACAAATGGTCTTTTGAATATCATTTTTACCTATCGATTTTATGGCTTTTTCTGGCGTAGTTTGACGTGCTGATTGCAACGGTACCATTGGATCGGGTGGATTTGATGTATTTTTCGATTCAGCCCAATTTGATGGAAATAGCCAAAATTGACCTAAAATGCATTTTTACTGCATACATAAGTGAGCTGTCAAAAATGGTCTTTTGAATGTCATTTTTACCTATGGATTTTATGGCTTTTTCTGGCGTAGTTTGACGTGCTGATTGCAACGGTACCATTGGATCGGGTGGATTTGATGTATTTTTCGATTCAGCCCAATATGATGAAAATAGCCGCTATTGGTCGAGAAGGCACTTCCAGCACATACATAAGTGAACCGTCACAAATGGTCTTTTGAATGTCATTTTTACCTATGGATTTTATGGCTTTTTCTGGCGTAGTTTGACGTGCTGATTGCAACGGTACCATTGGATCGGGTGGATTTGATGTATTTTCCGATTCAGCCCAATTTGATATAAATAGCTGCTATTGGTCGAGAAGGCACTTCCAACACATACATAAGTGAGCCGTCAAAAATGGTCTTTTGAATGTCATTTTTACCTATGGATTTTATGGCTTTTTCTGGCGTAGTTTGACGTGCTGATTGCAACGGTACCATTGAATCGGGTTAATTTGATGTATTTTCGATTCAGCCCAATTTGATGGAAATAGCCAAAATTGACCTAAAATGCATTTTTACTGCATACATAAATGAGCCATCAAAAATGGTCTTTTGAATGTCATTTTTACCTATGGATTTTATCGCTTTTTCTGGCGTAGTTTGACGTGCTGATTGCAACGGTACCATTGGATCGGGTGGATTTGATGTATTTTTCGATTCAGCCCAGTTTGATGAAAATAGCTGCTATTGGTCGAGAAGGCACTTCCAGCACATACATGAGTGAGCCGTCAAAAATGGTCTTTTGAATGTCATTTTTACCTATCGATTTTATGGCTGTTTCTGGCGTAGTTTGACGTGCTGATTGCAACGGTACAATTGGATCGGGTGGATTTGATGTATTTTTCGATTAAGCCCAATTTGATGAAAATAGCCGCTATTGGTCGAGAAGGCACATCAAGCACATACATAAGTGAGCCGTCAAAAATGGTCTTTTGAATGTCATTTTTACCCATGGATTTTATGGCTTTTTCTGGCGTAGTTTGACGTGCTGATTGCAACGATACCATTGGATTGGGTGGATTTGATGTATTTTTCGATTCAGCCTAATTTGATGAAAATAGCCGCTATTGGTCGAGAAGGCACTTCCAGCACATACATAAGTGAGCCGTCACAAATGGTCTTTTGAATATCATTTTTACCTATCGATTTTATGGCTTTTTCTGGCGTAGTTTGACGTGCTGATTGCAACGGTACCATTGGATCGGGTGGATTTGATGTATTTTTCGATTCAGCCCAATTTGATGGAAATAGCCAAAATTGACCTAAAATGCATTTTTACTGCATACATAAGTGAGCTGTCAAAAATGGTCTTTTGAATGTCATTTTTACCTATGGATTTTATGGCTTTTTCTGGCGTAGTTTGACGTGCTGATTGCAACGGTACCATTGGATCGGGTGGATTTGATGTATTTTTCGATTCAGCCCAATATGATGAAAATAGCCGCTATTGGTCGAGAAGGCACTTCCAGCACATACATAAGTGAACCGTCACAAATGGTCTTTTGAATGTCATTTTTACCTATGGATTTTATGGCTTTTTCTGGCGTAGTTTGACGTGCTGATTGCAACGGTACCATTGGATCGGGTGGATTTGATGTATTTTCCGATTCAGCCCAATTTGATATAAATAGCTGCTATTGGTCGAGAAGGCACTTCCAACACATACATAAGTGAGCCGTCAAAAATGGTCTTTTGAATGTCATTTTTACCTATGGATTTTATGGCTTTTTCTGGCGTAGTTTGACGTGCTGATTGCAACGGTACCATTGAATCGGGTTAATTTGATGTATTTTCGATTCAGCCCAATTTGATGGAAATAGCCAAAATTGACCTAAAATGCATTTTTACTGCATACATAAATGAGCCATCAAAAATGGTCTTTTGAATGTCATTTTTACCTATGGATTTTATCGCTTTTTCTGGCGTAGTTTGACGTGCTGATTGCAACGGTACCATTGGATCGGGTGGATTTGATGTATTTTTCGATTCAGCCCAGTTTGATGAAAATAGCTGCTATTGGTCGAGAAGGCACTTCCAGCACATACATGAGTGAGCCGTCAAAAATGGTCTTTTGAATGTCATTTTTACCTATCGATTTTATGGCTGTTTCTGGCGTAGTTTGACGTGCTGATTGCAACGGTACAATTGGATCGGGTGGATTTGATGTATTTTTCGATTAAGCCCAATTTGATGAAAATAGCCGCTATTGGTCGAGAAGGCACTTCCAGCACATACAAAAGTGAGCCGTCAAAAATGGTCTTTTGAATGTCATTTTTACCTATGGATTTTATGGCTTTTTCTGGCGTAGTTTGACGTGCTGATTTCAACGGTACCATTGGATCGGGTGGATTTGATGTATTTTTCGATTCAGCCCAATTTGATGGAAATAGCCAAAATTGACCTAAAATGCATTTTTACTGCATACATAAGTGAGCCATCAAAAATGGTCTTTTGAATGTCATTTTTACCTATGGATTTTATGGCTTTTTCTGGCGTAGTTTGACGTGCTGATTGCAACGGTACCATTGGATCGGGTGGCTTTGATATATTTTTCGATTCAGCCCAATTTGATGAAAATAGCCGCTATTGGTCGAGAAGGCACTTCCAGCACATACATAAGTGAGCCGTCACAAGTAGTCTTTTGAATGTCATTTTTACCTATGGATTTTATGGCTTTTTCTGGTGTAGTTTGACGTGCTGATTGCAACGGTACCATTGGATCGGGTGGATTTGATGTATTTTTTGATTCAGCCCAATTTGATGAAAATAGCCGCTATTGGTCGAGAAGGCACTTCCAGCACATACATAAGTGAGCCGTCAAAAATGGTCTTTTGAATGTCATTTTTACCTATGGATTTTATGGCTTTTTCTGGCGTAGTTTGACGTGCTGATTGCAACGGTACCATTGGATCGGGTGGATTTGATGTATTTTTCGATTCAGCCCAATTTGATGGAAATAGCCAAAATTGACCTAAAATGCATTTTTACTGCATACATAAGTGAGCCGTCAAAAATGGTCTTTTGAATGTCATTTTTACCCATGGATTTTATGGCTTTTTCTGGCGTAGTTTGACGTGCTGATTGCAACGATACCATTGGATTGGGTGGATTTGATGTATTTTTCGATTCAGCCTAATTTGATGAAAATAGCCGCTATTGGTCGAGAAGGCACTTCCAGCACATACATAAGTGAGCCGTCACAAATGGTCTTTTGAATATCATTTTTACCTATCGATTTTATGGCTTTTTCTGGCGTAGTTTGACGTGCTGATTGCAACGGTACCATTGGATCGGGTGGATTTGATGTATTTTTCGATTCAGCCCAGTTTGATGAAAATAGCCGCTATTGGTCGAGAAGGCACTTCCAGCACATACATAAGTGAGCCGTCAAAAATGGTCTTTTGAATGTCATTTTTACCTATGGATTTTATGGCTTTTTCTGGCGTAGTTTGACGTGCTGATTGCAACGGTACCATTGGATCGGGTGGATTCGATGTATTTTCCGATTCAGCCCAATTTGATGGAAATAGCCAAAATTGACCTAAAATGCATTTTTACTGCATACATAAGTGAGCCGTCAAAAATGGTCTTTTGAATGTCATTTTTACCTATGGATTTTATGGCTTTTTCTTGCGTAGTTTGACGTGCTGATTGCAACGGTACCATTGGATCGGGTGGATTTTATGTATTTTTCGATTCAGCCCAATTTGATGGAAATAGCCAAAATTGACTGAAAATGCATTTTTACCGCATACATAAGTGAGCCGTCAAAAATGGTCTTTTGAATGTCATTTTTACCCATCGATTTTATGGCTTTTTCTGGCGTAGTTTGACGTGCTGATTGCAACGGAACCATTGGATCGGGTGGATTTGATGTATTTTTCGATTCAGCCCAATTTGATGAAAATAGCCGCTATTGGTCGAGAAGGCACTTCCAGCACATACATAAGTGAGCCGTCAAAAATGGTCTTTTGAATGTCATTTTTACCTATGGATTTTATGGCTTTTTCTGGCGTAGTTTGACGTGCTGATTGCAACGGTACCATTGGATCGGGTGGATTTGATGTATTTTCCGATTCAGCCCAATTTGATGGAAATAGCCAAAATTGACCTAAAATGCATTTTTACTGCATACATAAGTGAGCCGTCAAAAATGGTCTTTTGAATGTCATTTTTACCTATGGATTTTATTGCTTTTTCTGGCGTAGTTTGACGTGCTGATTGCAACGGTACCATTGGATCGGGTAGATTTGATGTATTTTTCGATTCAGCCCAATTTAATGGAAATAGCCAAAATTGACTGAAAATGCATTTTTACCGCATACATAAGTGAGCCGTCAAAAATGGTCTTTCTAATGTCATTTTTACCCATCGATTTTATGGCTTTTTCTGGCGTAGTTTGACGTGCTGATTGCAACGGTACCATTGGATCGGATGGATTTGATGTATTTTTTGATTCAGCCAATTTTGATGACAATAGCCGCTATTGGTCGAGAAGGCACTTCCAGCACATACATAAGTGAGCCGTCAAAAATGGTCTTTTGAATGTCATTTTTACCTATGGATTTTATGGCTTTTTCTGGCGTAGTTTGACGTGCTGATTGCAACGGTACCATTGGATCGGGTGGATTTGATGTATTTTTCGATTCAGCCCAATTTGATGGAAATAGCCAAAATTGACCTAAAATGCATTTTTACTGCATACATAAGTGAGCCGTCAAAAATGGTCTTTTGAATGTCATTTTTACCTATGGATTTTATGGCTTTTTCTGGCGTAGTTTGACGTGCTGATTGCAACGGTACCATTGGATCGGGTCGATTTGATGTATTTTTCAATTCAGCCTAATTTGATGAAAATAGCCGCTATTGGTCGAGAAGGCACTTCCAGCACCTACATAAGTGAGCCGTCAAAAATGGTCTTTTGAATGTCATTTTTACCTATGGATTTTATGGCTTTTTCTGGCGTAGTTTGACGTGCTGATTGCAACGGTACCATTGGATCGGGTGGATTTGATGTATTTTTCGATTCAGCCCAATTTGATGACAATAGCCGCTATTGGTCGAGAAGGCACTTCCAGCACATACATAAGTGAGCCGTCAAAAATGGTCTTTTGAATGTCATTTTTACCTATGGATTTTATGGCTTTTTCTGGCGTAGTTTGACGTGCTGATTGCAACGGTACCATTGGATCGGGTGGATTTGATGTATTTTCCGATTCAGCCCAATTTGATGGAAATAGCCAAAATTGACCTAAAATGCATTTTTACTGCATACATAAGTGAGCCGTCAAAAATGGTCTTTTGAATGTCATTTTTACCTATGGATTTTATGGCTTTTTCTGGCGTAGTTTGACGTGCTGATTGCAACGGTACCATTGGATCGGGTAGATTTGATGTATTTTTCGATTCAGCCCAATTTAATGGAAATAGCCAAAATTGACTGAAAATGCATTTTTACCGCATACATAAGTGAGCCGTCAAAAATGGTCTTTCTAATGTCATTTTTACCCATCGATTTTATGGCTTTTTCTGGCGTAGTTTGACGTGCTGATTGCAACGGTACCATTGGATCGGGTGGATTTGATGTATTTTTCGATTCAGCCCAATTTGATGGAAATAGCCAAAATTGACCTAAAATGCATTTTTACTGCATACATAAGTGAGCCGTCAAAAATGGTCTTTTGAATGTCATTTTTACCTATGGATTTTATGGCTTTTTCTGGCGTAGTTTGACGTGCTGATTGCAACGGTACCATTGGATTGGGTGGATTTGATGTATTTTTCGATTCAGCCCAATTTGATGGAAATAGCCAAAATTGAACTAAAATGCATTTTTACTGCATACATAAGTGAGCCGTCAAAAATGGTCTTTTGAATGTCATTTTTACCTATGGATTTTATGGCTTTTTCTAGCGTATTTTGACGTGCTGATCGCAACGGTAACATTGGATCGGGTTGATTTGATGTATTTTTCGATTCAGCCCATTTTGATGAAAATAGCCGCTATTGGTCGAGAAGGCACTTCCAGCACATACATAAGTGAGCCGTCAAAAATGGTCTTTTGAATGTCATTTTTACCTATGGATTTTATGGCTTTTTCTGGCGTAGTTTGACGTGCTGATTGCAACAGTACCATTGGATTGGGTGGATTTGATGTATTTTTCGATTCAGCCCAATTTGATGAAAATAGCCACTATTGGTCGGGAAGGCACTTCCAGCACATACATAAGTGAGCCATCAAAAATGGTCTTTTGAATGTCATTTTCAGCTATGGATTTTATGGCTTTTTCTGGCGTAGTTTGACGTGCTGATTGCAACAGTACCATTGGATCGGGTGGATTTGATGTATTTTTCGATTCAGCCCAATTTGATGGAAATAGCCAATATTGACCAAAAATGCATTTTTACTGCATACATAAGTGAGCCGTCAAAAATGGTCTTTTGAATGTCATTTTTAACTATGGATTTTATGGCTTTTTCTGGCGTAGTTTGACGTGCTGATTGCAACGGTACCATTGGATCGGGTGGATTTGCTTTATTTTTCGATTCAGCCAAATTTGATGTAAATAGCCAATATTGACCGAAAATGCATTTTTACCGCATACATAAGTGAGCCGTCAAAAATGGTCTTTTGAATGTCATTTGTACCTATCGATTTTATGGCTTTTTCTGGCATAGTTTGACGTGCTGATTGCAACGGTACCATTGGATCGGGTGGATTTGATGTATTTTTCGATTCAGCCCAATTTGATGGAAATAGCCAATATTGACCAAAAATGCATTTTTACCGCATACATAAGTGAGCCATCAAAAATGGTCTTTTGAATGTCATTTTTACCTGTGGATTTTATGGCTTTTTCTGGCGTAGTTTGACGTGCTGATTGCAATGGTACCATTGGATCGGGTTGATTTGATGTATTTTTCGATTCAGCCCAATTTGATGGAAATAGCCAAAATTGACCAAAAATGCATTTTTAACGCATACATAAGTGAGCCGTCAAAAATGGTCTTTTGAATGTCATTTTACCCATCGATTTTATGGCTTTTTCTGGCGTAGTTTGACGTGCTGATTGCAACGGTACCATTGGATCGGGTGTATTTGATGTATTTTTCGATTCAGCCCAATTTGATGAAAATAGCCGCTATTGGTCAAGAAGGCACTTCCAGCACATACATAAGTGAGCCGTCAAAAATGGTCTTTTGAATGTCATTTTTACCTATGGATTTTATGGCTTTTTCTGGCGTAGTTTGACGTGCTGATTGCAACGGTACCATTGGATCGGGTGGATTTGATATATTTTTCGATTAAGCCCAATTTGATGAAAATAGCCGCTATTGGTCGAGAAGGCACTTCCAGCACATACATAAGTGAGCCATCAAAAATGGTCTTTTGAATGTCACTTTTACCTATGGATTTTATAGCTTTTTCTGGCGTAGTTTGACGTGCTGATTGCAACGGTAATATTGGATCGGGTGGATTTGATATATTTTTCGATTCAGCCCAATTTGATCAAAATAGCCGCTATTGGTCGAGAAGGCACTTCCAGCACATACATAAGTGAGCTGTCACAAATGGTCATTTGAATGTCATTTTTACCTATTGATTTTATGGCTTTTTCTGGCGTAGTTTGACGTGCTTATTTGCAACAGTACCATTGCATCGGGTAGATTTGATGTATTTTTCGATTCAGCCCAATTTGATGGAAATAACTATATTGACTGAAACTGCATTTTTACAGCATACATAAGTGAGCCGTCAAAAATGGTCTTTTGAATGTCATTTTTACCTATGGATTTTATGGCTTTTTCTGGCGTAGTTTGACGTGCTGATTGCAACGGTACCATTGGATCGGGTGGATTTGATGTATTTTTCGATTCAGCCCAATTTGATGGAAATAGCCAAAATTGACCTAAAATGCATTTTTACTGCATACATAAGTGAGCCGTCACAAATGGTCTTTTGAATGTCATTTTAACCTATGGATTTTATGGCTGTTTCTGGCGTAGTTTGACTTGCTGATTGCAACGGTACCATTGGATCGGGTGGATTTAATATATTTTTCGATTAAGCCCAATTTGATGAAAATAGCCGCTATTGGTCGAGAAGGCACTTCCAGCACATACATAAGTGAGCCGTCAAAAATGGTCTTTTGAATGTCATTTTTACCTATGGATTTTATGGCTCTTTCTGGCGTAGTTTGACGTGCTGATTGCAACGGTACCATTGGATCGGGTGGATTTGCTGTATTTTTCGATTCAGCTCAATTTGATGGAAATAGCCAAAATTGACCTAAAATGCATTTTTACTGCATACATAAGTGAGCTGTAAAAGATGGTCTTTTGAATGTCATTTTTACCTATGGATTTTATGGCTTTTTCTGGCGTAGTTTGACGTGCTGATTGCAACAGTACCATTGGATCGGGTGGATTTGATATATTTTTCGATTCAGCCCAATTTGATGAAAATAGCCGCTATTGGTCGAGAAGGCACTTCCAGCACATACATAAGTGAGCCGTCAAAAATGGTCTTTTGAATGTCATTTTTACCTATGGATTTTATGGCTTTTTCTGGCGTAGTTTGACGTGCTGATTGCAACAGTACCATTGGATCGGGTGGATTCGATGCATTTGTCGATTCAGCCCAATTTGATGGAAATAGTCAATATTGACCAAAAATGCATTTTTACTGCATACATAAGTGAGCCATCAAAAATGGTCTTTTGAATGTCATTTTTACCTATCGATTTTATGGCTTTTTCAGGCGTAGTTTGACGTGCTGATTGCAACGGTACCATTGGATCGGGTGGATTTGATGTATTTTTCGATTCAGCCAAATTTGATGAAAATAGCCGCTATTGGTCGAGAAGGCACTTCCAGCACATACATAAGTGAGCCGTCAAAAATGGTCTTTTCAATGTCATTTTTACCTATGGATTTTATGGCATTTTCTGGCGTAGTTTGACGTGCTGATTGCAACAGTACCATTGGATCGGGTGGATTCGATGTATTTTTCGATTAAGCCCAATTTGATGGAAATAGCCAAAATTGACGTAAAATGCATTTTTACTGCATACATAAGTGAGCCGTCAAAAATGGTCTTTTGAATGTTATTTTTACCTACCGATTTTATGGCTTTTTCTGGCGTAGTTTGACGTGCTGATTGCAACGGTACCATTGGATCGGGTGGATTTGATGTATTTTTCGATTCAGCCCAATTTGATGAAAATAGCCAAAATTGACTTAAAATGCATTTTTACTGCATACATAAGTGAGCCGTCAAAAATGGTCTTTTGAATGTCATTTTTACCTTTCGATTTTATGGCGTTTTCTGGCGTAGTTTGACGTGCTGATTGCAACAGTACCATTGGATCGGGTGGATTTGATGTATTTTTCGATTCAGCCCAATTTGATGAAAATTGCCGCTATTGGTCGAGAAGGCACTTCCAGCACATACATAAGTGAGCCGTCACAAATAGTCTTTTGAATGTCATTTTTACCTATGGATTTTATGGCTTTTTCTGGCGTAGTTTGACGTGCTGATTGCAACGGTACCATTGGATCGGGTGGATTTGCTGTATTTTTCGATTCAGCCCAGTTTGATGAAAATAGCCGCTATTGGTCGAGAAGGCACTTCCAGCACATACATAAGTGAGCCGTCAAAAATGGTCTTTTGAATGTCATTTTTACCTATGGATTTTATGGCTTTTTCTGGCGTAGTTTGACGTGCTGATTGCAACGGTACCATTGGATCGGGTGGATTTGATGTATTTTTCGATTCAGCCCAATTTGATGGAAATAGCCAAAATTGACCTAAAATGCATTTTTACTGCATACATAAGTGAGCCGTCAAAAATGGTCTTTTGAATGTCATTTTTACCTATGGATTTTATGGCTTTTTCTGGCGTAGTTTGACGTGCTGATTGCAACGGTACCATTGGATCGGGTGGATTTGATGTATTTTTCGATTCAGCCCAATTTGATGGAAAGAGCCAAAATTGACTGAAAATGCATTTTTACCACATACATAACTGAGCCGTCAAAAATGGTCTTTTGAATGTCATTTTTACCCATCGATTTTATGGCTTTTTCTGGCGTAGTTTGACGTGCTGATTGCAACGGTACCATTGGATCGGGTGGATTTATGTATTTTTCGATTCAGCCCTATTTGATGGAAATAGCCGCTATTGGTCGACAAGGCACTTCCAGCACATACATAAGTGAGCCGTCAAAAATGGTCTTTTGAATGTCATTTTTACCTATGGATTTTATGGCTTTTTCTGGCGTAGTTTGACGTGCTGATTGCAACGGTACCATTGGATCGGGTGGATTTGCTGTATTTTTCGATTCAGCCCAATTTGATGAAAATAGCCGCTATTGGTCGAGAAGGCACTTCCAGCACATACATAAGTGAGCCATCACAAATAGTCTTTTGAATGTTATTTTTACCTATGGATTTTATGGCTTTTTCTGGCGTAGTTTGACGTGCTGATTGCAACGCTCCCATTGGATCGGGTGGATTTGATGTATTTTTCGATTCAGCCCAATTTGATGGAAATAGCCAAAATTGACCTCAAATGCATTTTTACTGCATACATAAGTGAGCTGTCAAAAATGGTCTTTTGAATGTCATTTTTACCTATCGATTTTATGGCTTTTTCTGGCGTAGTTTGACGTGCTGATTGCAACGGTACCATTGGATCGGGTGGATTTGATGTATTTTTCGATTCAGCCCAATTTGATGGAAATAGCCAAAATTGACCTAAAATGCATTTTTACTGCATACATAAGTGAGCCGTCAAAAATGGTCTTTTGAATGTCATTTTTACCTATGGATTTTATGGCTTTTTCTGGCGTAGTTTGACGTGCTGATTGCAACGGTACCATTGGATCGGGTGGATTTGATGTATTTTTCAATTCAGCCCAATTTGATGGAAATAGCCAAAATTGACCTAAAATGCATTTTTACTGCATACATAAGTGAGCTGTCAAAAATGGTCTTTTGAATGTCATTTTTACCTATGGATTTTATGGCTTTTTCTGGCGTAGTTTGACGTGCTGATTGCAACGGTACCATTGGATCGGGTGGATTTGATGTATTTTTCGATTCAGCCCAATTTGATGGAAGTAGCCAAAATTGACCTGAAATGCATTTTTACTGCATACATAAGTGAGCCGTCAAAAATGGTCTTTTGAATGTCATTTTAACCTATGGATTTTATGGCTTTTTCTGGCGTAGTTTGACGTGCTGATGGCAACGGTACCATTGGATCGGGTGGATTTGATGTATTTTTCGATTCAGCCCAATTTGATGGAAATAGCCGCTATTGGTCGAGAAGGCACTTCCAGCACATACATAAGTGAGCCGTCACAAATAGTCTTTTGAATGTCATTTTTACCTATGGATTTTATGGCTTTTTCTGGCGTAGTTTGACGTGCTGATTGCAACGGTACCATTGGATCGGGTGGATTTGATGTATTTTTCGATTCAGCATAATTTGATGACAATAGCCGCTATTGGTCGAGAAGGCACTTCCAGCACATACATAAGTGAGCCGTCAAAAATGGTCTTTTGAATGTCATTTTTACCTATGGATTTTATGGCTTTTTCTGGCGTAGTTTGACGTGCTGATTGCAACGGTACCATTGGATCGGGTGGATTTGATGTATTTTCCGATTCAGCCCAATTTGATGGAAATAGCCAAAATTGACCTAAAATGCATTTTTACTGCATACATAAGTGAGCCGTCAAAAATGGTCTTTTGAATGTCATTTTTACCTATGGATTTTATGGCTTTTTCTGGCGTAGTTTGACGTGCTGATTGCAACGGTACCATTGGATCGGGTGGATTTGATGTATTTTTCGATTCAGCCCAATTTGATGGAAATAGCCAAAATTGACTGAAAATGCATTTTTACCGCATACATAAGTGAGCCGTCAAAAATGGTCTTTTGAATGTCATTTTTACCCATCGATTTTATTGCTTTTTCTGGCGTAGTTTGACGTGCTGATTGCAACGGAACCATTGGATCGGGTGGATTTGATGTATTTTTCGATTCAGCCCAATTTGATGAAAATAGCCGCTATTGGTCGAGAAGGCACTTCCAGCACATACATAAGTGAGCCGTCAAAAATGGTCTTTTGAATGTCATTTTTACCTATGGATTTTATGGCTTTTTCTGGCGTAGTTTGACGTGCTGATTGCAACGGTACCATTGGATCGGGTGGATTTGATGTATTTTTCGATTCAGCCCAATTTGATGAAAATAGCCGCTATTGGTCGAGAAGGCACTTCCAGCACATACATAAGTGAGCCGTCAAAAATGGTCTTTTGAATGTCATTTTTACCTATGGATTTTATGGCTTTTTCTGGCGTAGTTTGACGTGCTGATTGCAACGGTACCATTGGATCGGGTGGATTTGATGTATTTTTCGATTCAGCCCAATTTGATGACAATAGCCGCTATTGGTCGAGAAGGCACATCAAGCACATACATAAGTGAGCCGTCAAAAATGGTCTTTTGAATGTCATTTTTACCTATAGATTTTATGGCTTTTTCTGGCGTAGTTTGACGTGCTGATTGCAACGGTACCATTGGATCGGGTGGATTTGATGTATTTTTTGATTCAGCCCAATTTGATGGAAATAGCCAAAATTGACCTAAAATGTATTTTTACTGCATACATAAGTGAGCCGTCAAAAATGGTCTTTTGAATGTCATTTTTACCTTTCGATTTTATGGCTTTTTCTGGCGTAGTTTGACGTGCTGATTGCAACGGTACAGTTGGATCGGGTGGATTTGATGTATTTTTCGATTCAGCCCAATTTGATGAAAATAGCCGCTATTGGTCGAGAAGGCACTTCCAGCACATACATAAGTGAGCCGTCAAAAATGGTCTTTTGAATGTCATTTTTACCTATGGATTTTATGGCATTTTCTGGCGTAGTTTGACGTGCTGATTGAAACGGTACCATTGGATCGGGTGGATTTGATGTATTTTTCGATTCAGCCCAATTTGATGGAAATAGCCAAAATTGACCTGAAATGCATTTTTACTGCATACATAAGTGAGCCGTCAAAAATGGTCTTTTGAATGTCATTTTTACCTATGGATTTTATGGCTTTTTCTGGCGTAGTTTGACGTGCTGATTGCAACGGTACCATTGGATCGGGTGGATTTGATGTATTTTCCGATTCAGCCCAATTTGATGGAAATAGCCAAAATTGACCTAAAATGCATTTTTACTGCATACATAAGTGAGCTGTCAAAAATGGTCTTTTGAATGTCATTTTTACCTATGGATTTTATGGCTTTTTCTGGCGTAGTTTGACGTGCTGATTGCAACGGTACCATTGGATCGGGTGGATTTTATGTATTTTTCGATTCAGCCCAATTTAATGGAAATAGCCAAAATTGACTGAAAATGCATTTTTACCGCATACATAAGTGAGCCGTCAAAAATGGTCTTTTGAATGTCATTTTTACCTATGGATTTTATGGCTTTTTCTGGCGTAGTTTGACGTGCTGATTGCAACGGAACCATTGGATCGGGTGGATTTGATGTATTTTTCGATTCAGCCCAATTTGATGGAAATAGTTAAAATTGACCTAAAATGCATTTTTACTGCATACATAAGTGAGCCGTCAAAAATGGTCTTTTGAATGTCATTTTTACCTATGGATTTTATGGCTTTTTCTGGCGTAGTTTGACGTGCTGATTGCAACGGTACAATTGGATCGGGTGGATTTGATGTACTTTTCGATTCAGCCCAATTTGATGAAAATAGCCGCTATTGGTCGAGAAGGCACTTCCAGCGCATATATAAGTGAGCCGTCAAAAATGGTCTTTTGAATGTCATTTTTACCTATGGATTTTATGGCTTTTTCTGGCATGGTTTGACGTGCTGATTGCAACGGTACCATTTGATCGGGTGGATTTTATGTATTTTTCGATTCAGCTCAATTTGATGGAAATAGCCAAAATTGACTGAAAATGCATTTTTACTGCATACATAAGTGAGCCGTCAAAAATGGTCTTTTGAATGTCATTTTTACCCATCGATTTTATGGCTTTTTCTGGCGTAGTTTGACGTGCTGATTGCAACGGTACCATTGGATCGGGTGGATTTGATGTATTTTTCGATTCAGCCCAATTTCATGAAAATAGCCGCTATTGGTCGAGAAGGCACTTCCAGCACATACATAAGTGAGCCGTCAAAAATGGTCTTTTGAATGTCATTTTTACCTATGGATTTTATGGCTTTTTCTGGCGTAGTTTGACGTGCTGATTGCAACGGTACCATTGGATCGGGTGGATTTGATGTATTTTTTGATTCAGCCCAATTTGATGGAAATAGCCAAAATTGACCTAAAATGTATTTTTACTGCATACATAAGTGAGCCGTCAAAAATGGTCTTTTGAATGTCATTTTTACCTATGGATTTTATGGCTTTTTCTGGCGTAGTTTGACGTGCTGATTGCAACGGTACCATTGGATCGGGTGGATTTGATGTATTTTTCGATTCAGCCCAATTTGAATGAAATAGCCGCTATTGGTCGAGAAGGCACTTCCAGCACATACATAAGTGAGCCGTCAAAAATGGCCTTTTGAATGTCATTTTTACCTATGGATTTTATGGCTTTTTCTGGCGTAGTTTGACGTGCTGATTGCAACGGTACCATTGGATCGGGTGGATTTGATGTATTTTTCGATTCAGCCCAATTTGATGGAAATAGCCAAAATTGACCTAAATTGCATTTTTACTGCATACATAAGTGAGCCGTCAAAAATGGTCTTTTGAATGTCATTTTTACCTATGGATTTTATGGCTTTTTCTGGCGTAGTTTGACGTGCTGATTGCAACGGTACAATTGGATCGGGTGGATTTGATGTACTTTTCGATTCAGCCCAATTTGATGAAAATAGCCGCTATTGGTCGAGAAGGCACTTCCAGCACATACATAAGTGAGCCGTCAAAAATGGTCTTTTGAATGTCATTTTTACCTATGGATTTTATGGCTTTTTCTGGCGTAGTTTGACGTGCTAATTGCAACGGTACCATTGGATCGGGTGGATTTGATGTATTTTTCGATTCAGCCCAATTTGATGGAAATAGCCAAAATTGACCTAAAATGCATTTTTACTGCATATATAAGTGAGCCGTCAAAAATGGTCTTTTGAATGTCATTTTTACCTATGGATTTTATGGCTTTTTCTGGCGTAGTTTGACGTGCTGATTGCAACGGTACCATTGGATCGGGTGGATTTGATATATTTTTCGATTCAGCCCAATTTGATGAAAATAGCCGCTATTGGTCGAGAAGGCACTTCCAGCACATACATAAGTGAGCCGTCAAAAATGGTCTTTTGAATGTCATTTTTACCTATGGATTTTATGGCTTTTTCTGGCGTAGTTTGACGGGCTGATTGCAACGGTACCATTGGATCGGGTGGATTTGATGTATTTTTCGATTCAGCCCAATTTGATGACAATAGCCGCTATTGGTCGAGAAGGCACTTCCAGCACATACATAAGTGAGCCGTCAAAAATGGTCTTTTGAATGTCATTTTTACCTATGGATTTTATGGCTTTTTCTGGCGTAGTTTGACGGGCTGATTGCAACGGTACCATTGGATCGGGTGGATTTGATGTATTTTTCGATTCAGCCCAATTTGATGACAATAGCCGCTATTGGTCGAAAAGGCACTTCCAGCACATACATAAGTGAGCCGTCAAAAATGGTCTTTTGAATGTCATTTTTACCTATGGATTTTATGGCTTTTTCTGGCGTAGTTTGACGTGCTGATTGCAACGGTACCATTGGATCGGGTGGATTTGATGTATTTTTTGATTCAGCCCAATTTGATGGAAATAGCCAAAATTGACCTAAAATGCATTTTTACTGCATACATAAGTGAGCCGTCAAAAATGGTCTTTTGAATGTCATTTTTACCTATGGATTTTATGGCTTTTTCTGGCGTAGTTTGACGTGCTGATTGCAACGGTACAATTGGATCGGGTGGATTTGATGTATTTTTCGATTCAGCCTAATTTGATGAAAATAGCCGCTATTGGTCGAGAAGGCACTTCCAGCACATACATAATTGAGCCGTCACAAATGGTCTTTTGAATATCATTTTTACCTATCGATTTTATGGCTTTTTCTGGCTTAGTATGACGTGCTGATTGCAACGGTACCATTGGATCGGGTGGATTTGATGTATTTTTCGATTCAGCCCAGTTTGATGAAAATAGCCGCTATTGGTCGAGAAGGCACTTCCAGCACATACATAAGTGAGCCGTCAAAAATGGTCTTTTGAATGTCATTTTTACCTATGGATTTTATGGCTTTTTCTGGCGTAGTTTGACGTGCTGATTGCAACGGTACCATTGGATCGGGTGGATTTGATGTATTTTCCGATTCAGCCCAATTTGATGGAAATAGCCAAAATTGACCTAAAATGCATTTTTACTGCATACATAAGTGAGCCGTCAAAAATGGTCTTTTGAATGTCATTTTTACCTATGGATTTTATGGCTTTTTCTGGCGTAGTTTGACGTGCTGATTGCAACGGTACCATTGGATCGGGTGGATTTGATGTATTTTTCGATTCAGCCCAATTTCATGAAAATAGCCGCTATTGGTCGAGAAGGCACTTCCAGCACATACATAAGTGAGCCGTCAAAAATGGTCTTTTGAATGTCATTTTTACCTATGGATTTTATGGCTTTTTCTGGCGTAGTTTGACGTGCTGATTGCAACGGTACCATTGGATCGGGTGGATTTGATGTATTTTTTGATTCAGCCCAATTTGATGGAAATAGCCAAAATTGACCTAAAATGTATTTTTACTGCATACATAAGTGAGCCGTCAAAAATGGTCTTTTGAATGTCATTTTTACCTATGGATTTTATGGCTTTTTCTGGCGTAGTTTGACGTGCTGATTGCAACGGTACCATTGGATCGGGTGGATTTGATGTATTTTTCGATTCAGCCCAATTTGAATGAAATAGCCGCTATTGGTCGAGAAGGCACTTCCAGCACATACATAAGTGAGCCGTCAAAAATGGTCTTTTGAATGTCATTTTTACCTATGGATTTTATGGCTTTTTCTGGCGTAGTTTGACGTGCTGATTGCAACGGTACCATTGGATCGGGTGGATTTGATGTATTTTTCAATTCTGCCCAATTTGATGGAAATAGCCAAAATTGACTGAAAATGCATTTTTACCACATACATGACTGAGCCGTCAAAAATGGTCTTTTGAATGTCATTTTTACCTATCGATTTTATGGCTTTTTCTGGCGTAGTTTGACGTGCTGATTGCAACGGTACCATTGGATCGGGTGGATTTGATGTATTTTTCGATTCAGCCCAATTTGATGAAAATAGCCGCTATTGGTCGAGAAGGCACTTCCAGCACATACATAAGTGAGCCGTCAAAAATGGTCTTTTGAATGTCATTTTTACCTATCGATTTTATGGCTTTTTCTGGCGTAGTTTGACGTGCTAATTGCAACGGTACCATTGGATCGGGTGGATTTGATGTATTTTTCGATTCAGCCCAATTTGATGGAAATAGCCAAAATTGACCTAAAATGCATTTTTACTGCATACATAAGTGAGCCGTCAAAAATGGTCTTTTGAATGTCATTTTTACCTATGGATTTTATGGCTTTTTCTGGCGTAGTTTGACGTGCTGATTGCAACAGTACCATTGGATCGGGTGGATTTGATATATTTTTCGATTCAGCCCAATTTGATGAAAATAGCCGCTATTGGTCGAGAAGGCACTTCCAGCACATACATAAGTGAGCCGTCAAAAATGGTCTTTTGAATGTCATTTTTACCTATGGATTTTATGGCTTTTTCTGGCGTAGTTTGACGGGCTGATTGCAACGGTACCATTGGATCGGGTGGATTTGATGTATTTTTCGATTCAGCCCAATCTGATGACAATAGCCGCTATTGGTCGAGAAGGCACTTCCAGCACATACATAAGTGAGCCGTCAAAAATGGTCTTTTGAATGTCATTTTTACCTATGGATTTTATGGCTTTTTCTGGCGTAGTTTGACGTGCTGATTGCAACGGTACGATTGGATCGGGTGGATTTGATGTATTTTTTGATTCAGCCCAATTTGATGGAAATAGCCAAAATTGACCTAAAATGCATTTTTACTGCATACATAAGTGAGCCGTCAAAAATGGTCTTTTGAATGTCATTTTTACCTATGGATTTTATGGCTTTTTCTGGCGTAGTTTGACGTGCTGATTGCAACGGTACAATTGGATCGGGTGGATTTGATGTATTTTTCGATTCAGCCTAATTTGATGAAAATAGCCGCTATTGGTCGAGAAGGCACTTCCAGCACATACATAATTGAGCCGTCACAAATGGTCTTTTGAATATCATTTTTACCTATCGATTTTATGGCTTTTTCTGGCTTAGTATGACGTGCTGATTGCAACGGTACCATTGGATCGGGTGGATTTGATGTATTTTTCGATTCAGCCCAGTTTGATGAAAATAGCCGCTATTGGTCGAGAAGGCACTTCCAGCACATACATAAGTGAGCCGTCAAAAATGGTCTTTTGAATGTCATTTTTACCTATGGATTTTATGGCTTTTTCTGGCGTAGTTTGACGTGCTGATTGCAACGGTACCATTGGATCGGGTGGATTTGATGTATTTTCCGATTCAGCCCAATTTGATGGAAATAGCCAAAATTGACCTAAAATGCATTTTTACTGCATACATAAGTGAGCCGTCAAAAATGGTCTTTTGAATGTCATTTTTACCCATCGATTTTATGGCTTTTTCTGGCGTAGTTTGACGTGCTGATTGCAACGGTACCATTGGATCGGGTGGATTTGATGTATTTTTCGATTCAGCCCAATTTCATGAAAATAGCCGCTATTGGTCGAGAAGGCACTTCCAGCACATACATAAGTGAGCCGTCAAAAATGGTCTTTTGAATGTCATTTTTACCTATGGATTTTATGGCTTTTTCTGGCGTAGTTTGACGTGCTGATTGCAACGGTACCATTTGATCGGGTGGATTTGATGTATTTTTTGATTCAGCCCAATTTGATGGAAATAGCCAAAATTGACCTAAAATGTATTTTTACTGCATACATAAGTGAGCCGTCAAAAATGGTCTTTTGAATGTCATTTTTACCTATGGATTTTATGGCTTTTTCTGGCGTAGTTTGACGTGCTGATTGCAACGGTACCATTGGATCGGGTGGATTTGATGTATTTTTCGATTCAGCCCAATTTGAATGAAATAGCCGCTATTGGTCGAGAAGGCACTTCCAGCACATACATAAGTGAGCCGTCAAAAATGGTCTTTTGAATGTCATTTTTACCTATGGATTTTATGGCTTTTTCTGGCGTAGTTTGACGTGCTGATTGCAACGGTACCATTGGATCGGGTGGATTTGATGTATTTTTCGATTCAGCCCAATTTGATGGAAATAGCATAAATTGACCTAAATTGCATTTTTACTGCATACATAAGTGAGCCGTCAAAAATGGTCTTTTGAATGTCATTTTTACCTATGGATTTTATGGCTTTTTCTGGCGTAGTTTGACGTGCTGATTGCAACGGTACAATTGGATCGGGTGGATTTGATGTACTTTTCGATTCAGCCCAATTTGATGAAAATAGCCGCTATTGGTCGAGAAGGCACTTCCAGCACATACATAAGTGAGCCGTCAAAAATGGTCTTTTGAATGTCATTTTTACCTATCGATTTTATGGCTTTTTCTGGCGTAGTTTGACGTGCTAATTGCAACGGTACCATTGGATCGGGTGGATTTGATGTATTTTTCGATTCAGCCCAATTTGATGGAAATAGCCAAAATTGACCTAAAATGCATTTTTACTGCATACATAAGTGAGCCGTCAAAAATGGTCTTTTGAATGTCATTTTTACCTATGGATTTTATGGCTTTTTCTGGCGTAGTTTGACGTGCTGATTGCAACGGTACCATTGGATCGGGTGGATTTGATATATTTTTCGATTCAGCCCAATTTGATGAAAATAGCCGCTATTGGTCGAGAAGGCACTTCCAGCACATACATAAGTGAGCCGTCAAAAATGGTCTTTTGAATGTCATTTTTACCTATGGATTTTATGGCTTTTTCTGGCGTAGTTTGACGGGCTGATTGCAACGGTACCATTGGATCGGGTGGATTTGATGTATTTTTCGATTCAGCCCAATTTGATGACAATAGCCGCTATTGGTCGAGAAGGCACTTCCAGCACATACATAAGTGAGCCGTCAATAATGGTCTTTTGAATGTCATTTTTACCTATGGATTTTATGGCTTTTTCTGGCGTAGTTTGACGGGCTGATTGCAACGGTACCATTGGATCGGGTGGATTTGATGTATTTTTCGATTCAGCCCAATTTGATGACAATAGCCGCTATTGGTCGAGAAGGCACTTCCAGCACATACATAAGTGAGCCGTCAAAAATGGTCTTTTGAATGTCATTTTTACCTATGGATTTTATGGCTTTTTCTGGCGTAGTTTGACGTGCTGATTGCAACAGTACCATTGGATCGGGTGGATTTGATGTATTTTTTGATTCAGCCCAATTTGATGGAAATAGCCAAAATTGACCTAAAATGCATTTTTACTGCATACATAAGTGAGCCGTCAAAAATGGTCTTTTGAATGTCATTTTTACCTATGGATTTTATGGCTTTTTCTGGCGTAGTTTGACGTGCTGATTGCAACGGTACAGTTGGATCGGGTGGATTTGATGTATTTTTCGATTCAGCCTAATTTGATGAAAATAGCCGCTATTGGTCGAGAAGGCACTTCCAGCACATACATAATTGAGCCGTCACAAATGGTCTTTTGAATATCATTTTTACCTATCGATTTTATGGCTTTTTCTGGCTTAGTTTGACGTGCTGATTGCAACGGTACCATTGGATCGGGTGGATTTGATGTATTTTTCAATTCAGCCCAGTTTGATGAAAATAGCCGCTATTGGTCGAGAAGGCACTTCCAGCACATACATAAGTGAGCCGTCAAAAATGGTCTTTTGAATGTCATTTTTACCTATGGATTTTATGGCTTTTTCTGGCGTAGTTTGACGTGCTGATTGCAACGGTACCATTGGATCGGGTGGATTTGATGTATTTTCCGATTCAGCCCAATTTGATGGAAATAGCCAAAATTGACCTAAAATGCATTTTTACTGCATACATAAGTGAGCCGTCAAAAATGGTCTTTTGAATGTCATTTTTACCTATGGATTTTATGGCTTTTTCTGGCGTAGTTTGACGTGCTGATTGCAACGGTACCATTTGATCGGGTGGATTTTATGTATTTTTTGATTCAGCCCAATTTGATGACAATAGCCGCTATTGGTCGAGAAGGCACTTCCAGCACATACATAAGTGAGCCGTCAAAAATGGTCTTTTGAATGTCATTTTTACCTATGGATTTTATGGCTTTTTCTGGCGTAGTTTGACGTGCTAATTGCAACGGTACCATTGGATCGGGTGGATTTGATGTATTTTTCGATTCAGCCCAATTTGATGGAAATAGCCAAAATTGACCTAAAATGCATTTTTACTGCATACATAAGTGAGCCGTCAAAAATGGTCTTTTGAATGTCATTTTTACCTATGGATTTTATGGCTTTTTCTGGCGTAGTTTGACGTGCTGATTGGAACGGTACCATTGGATCGGGTGGATTTGATATATTTTTCGATTCAGCCCAATTTGATGAAAATAGCCGCTATTGGTCGAGAAGGCACTTCCAGCACATACATAAGTGAGCCGTCAAAAATGGTCTTTTGAATGTCATTTTTACCTATGGATTTTATGGCTTTTTCTGGCGTAGTTTGACGGGCTGATTGCAACGGTACCATTGGATCGGGTGGATTTGATGTATTTTTCGATTCAGCCCAATTTGATGACAATAGCCGCTATTGGTCGAGAAGGCACTTCCAGCACATACATAAGTGAGCCGTCAAAAATGGTCTTTTGAATGTCATTTTTACCTATGGATTTTATGGCTTTTTCTGGCGTAGTTTGACGGGCTGATTGCAACGGTACCATTGGATCGGGTGGATTTGATGTATTTTTCGATTCAGCCCAATTTGATGACAATAGCCGCTATTGGTCGAGAAGGCACTTCCAGCACATACATAAGTGAGCCGTCAAAAATGGTCTTTTGAATGTCATTTTTACCTATGGATTTTATGGCTTTTTCTGGCGTAGTTTGACGTGCTGATTGCAACGGTACCATTGGATCGGGTGGATTTCATGTATTTTTTGATTCAGCCCAATTTGATGGAAATAGCCAAAATTGACCTAAAATGCATTTTTACTGCATATTTAAGTGAGCCGTCAAAAATGGTCTTTTGAATGTCATTTTTACCTATGGATTTTATGGCTTTTTCTGGCGTAGTTTGACGTGCTGATTGCAACGGTACAGTTGGATCGGGTGGATTTGATGTATTTTTCGATTCAGCCTAATTTGATGAAAATAGCCGCTATTGGTCGAGAAGGCACTTCCAGCACATACATAATTGAGCCGTCACAAATGGTCTTTTGAATATCATTTTTACCTATCGATTTTATGGCTTTTTCTGGCTTAGTTTGACGTGCTGATTTCAACGGTACCATTGGATCGGGTGGATTTGATGTATTTTTCAATTCAGCCCAGTTTGATGAAAATAGCCGCTATTGGTCGAGAAGGCACTTCCAGCACATACATAAGTGAGCCGTCAAAAATGGTCTTTTGAATGTCATTTTTACCTATGGATTTTATGGCTTTTTCTGGCGTAGTTTGACGTGCTGATTGCAACGGTACCATTGGATCGGGTGGATTTGATGTATTTTCCGATTCAGCCCAATTTGATGGAAATAGCCAAAATTGACCGAAAATGCATTTTTACTGCATACATAAGTGAGCCGTCAAAAATGGTCTTTTGAATGTCATTTTTACCTATGGATTTTATGGCTTTTTCTGGCGTAGTTTGACGTGCTGATTGCAACGGTACCATTTGATCGGGTGGATTTTATGTATTTTTCGATTCAGCTCAATTTGATGGAAATAGCCAAAATTGACTGAAAATGCATTTTTACTGCATACATAAGTGAGCCGTCAAAAATGGTCTTTTGAATGTCATTTTTACCCATCGATTTTATGGCTTTTTCTGGCGTAGTTTGACGTGCTGATTGCAACGGTACCATTGGATCGGGTGGATTTGATGTATTTTTCGATTCAGCCCAATTTCATGAAAATAGCCGCTATTGGTCGAGAAGGCACTTCCAGCAAATACATAAGTGAGCCGTCAAAAATGGTCTTTTGAATGTCATTTTTACCTATGGATTTTATGGCTTTTTCTGGTGTAGTTTGACGTGCTGATTGCAACGGTACCATTGGATCGGGTGGATTTGATGTATTTTTTAATTCAGCCCAATTTGATGGAAATAGCCAAAATTGACCTAAAATGTATTTTTACTGCATACATAAGTGAGCCGTCAAAAATGGTCTTTTGAATGTCATTTTTACCTATGGATTTTATGGCTTTTTCTGGCGTAGTTTGACGTGCTGATTGCAACGGTACCATTGGATCGGGTGGATTTGATGTATTTTTCGATTCAGCCCAATTTGATGAAAATAGCCGCTATTGGTCGAGAAGGCACTTCCAGCACATACATAAGTGAGCCGTCAAAAATGGTCTTTCGAATGTCATTTTTACCTATCGATTTTATGGCTTTTTCTGGCGTAGTTTGACGTGCTGATTGCAACGGTACCATTGGATCGGGTGGATTTGATGTATTTTTTGATTCAGCCCAATTTGATGGAAATAGCCAAAATTGACCTAAAATGTATTTTTACTGCATACATAAGTGAGCCGTCAAAAATGGTCTTTTGAATGTCATTTTTACCTATGGATTTTATGGCTTTTTCTGGCGTAGTTTGACGTGCTGATTGCAACGGTACCATTGGATCGGGTGGATTTGATGTATTTTTCGATTCAGCCCAGTTTGATGAAAATAGCCGCTATTGGTCGAGAAGGCACTTCCAGCACATACATAAGTGAGCCGTCAAAAATGGTCTTTTGAATGTCATTTTTACCTATGGATTTTATGGCTTTTTCTGGCGTAGTTTGACGTGCTGATTGCAACGGTACCATTGGATCGGGTGGATTTGATGTATTTTTCGATTCAGCCCAATTTGATGACAATAGCCGCTATTGGTCGAGAAGGCACTTCCAGCACATACATAAGTGAGCCGTCAAAAATGGTCTTTTGAATGTCATTTTTACCTATGGATTTTATGGCTTTTTCTGGCGTAGTTTGACGTGCTGATTGCAACGGTACCATTGGATCGGGTGGATTTGATGTATTTTTCGATTCAGCCCAATTTGATGGAAATAGCCAAAATTGACCTAAAATGCATTTTTTCTGCATACATAAGTGAGCCGTCAAAAATGGTCTTTTGAATGTCATTTTTACCTATGGATTTTATGGCTTTTTCTGGCGTAGTTTGACGTGCTGATTGCAACGGTACAATTGGATCGGGTGGATTTGATGTATTTTTCGATTCAGCCTAATTTGATGGAAATAGCCGCTATTGGTCGAGAAGGCACTTCCAGCACATACATAAGTGAGCCGTCAAAAATGGTCTTTTGAATATCATTTTTACCTATGGATTTTATGGCTTTTTCTGGCGTAGTTTGACGTGCTGATTGCAACGGTACCATTGGATCGGGTGGATTTGATGTATTTTTCGATTCAGCCCAGTTTGATGAAAATAGCCGCTATTGGTCGAGAAGGCACTTCCAGCACATACATAAGTGAGCCGTCAAAAATGGTCTTTTGAATGTCATTTTTACCTATGGATTTTATGGCTTTTTCTGGCGTAGTTTGACGTGCTGATTGCAACGGTACCATTGGATCGGGTGGATTTGATGTATTTTTCGATTCAGCCCAATTTGATGAAAATAGCCGCTATTCGTCGAGAAGGCACTTCAGCACATACATAAGTGAGCCGTCAAAAATGGTCTTTTGAATGTCATTTTTACCTATGGATTTTATGGCTTTTTCTGGCGTAGTTTGACGTGCTGATTGCAACGGTACCATTGGATCGGGTGGATTTGATGTATTTTTCGATTCAGCCCAATTTGATGGAAATAGCCAAAATTGACCTAAAATGCATTTTTACTGCATACATAAGTGAGCCGTCAAAAATGGTCTTTTGAATGTCATTTTTACCCATCGATTTTATGGCTTTTTCTGGCGTAGTTTGACGTGCTGATTGCAACGGTACCATTGGATCGGGTGGATTTGATGTATTTTTCGATTCAGCCCAATTTGATGAAAATAGCCGCTATTCGTCGAGAAGGCACTTCAGCACATACATAAGTGAGCCGTCAAAAATGGTCTTTTGAATGTCATTTTTACCTATGGATTTTATGGCTTTTTCTGGCGTAGTTTGACGTGCTGATTGCAACGGTACCATTGGATCGGGTGGATTTGATGTATTTTTCGATTCAGCCCAATTTGATGGAAATAGCCAAAATTGACCTAAAATGCATTTTTACTGCATACATAAGTGAGCCGTCAAAAATGGTCTTTTGAATGTCATTTTTACCTATGGATTTTATGGCTTTTTCTGGCGTAGTTTGACGTGCTGATTGCAACGGTACCATTGGATCGGGTGGATTTGATGTATTTTCCGATTCAGCCCAATTTGATGAAAATAGCCGCTATTGGTCGAGAAGGCACTTCCAGCACATACATAAGTGAGCCGTCAAAAATGGTCTTTTGAATGTCATTTTTACCTATGGATTTTATGGCTTTTTCTGGCGTAGTTTGACGTGCTGATTGCAACGGTACCATTGGATCGGGTGGATTTTATGTATTTTTCGATTCAGCCCAATTTGATGACAATAGCCGCTATTGGTCGAGAAGGCACTTCCAGCACATACATAAGTGAGCCGTCAAAAATGGTCTTTTGAATGTCATTTTTACCTATGGATTTTATGGCTTTTTCTGGCGTAGTTTGACGTGCTGATTGCAACGGTACCATTGGATCGGGTGGATTTGATGTATTTTTCGATTCAGCCCAATTTGATGGAAATAGCCAAAATTGACCTGATGCATTTTTTCTGCATACATAAGTGAGCCGTCAAAAATGGTCTTTTGAATGTCATTTTTACCTATGGATTTTATGGCTTTTTCTGGCGTAGTTTGACGTGCTGATTGCAACGGTACCATTGGATCGGGTGGATTTGATGTATTTTTCGATTCAGCCTAATTTGATGAAAATAGCCGCTATTGGTCGAGAAGGCACTTCCAGCACATACATAAGTGAGCCGTCACAAATGGTCTTTCGAATATCATTTTTACCTATGGATTTTATGGCTTTTTCTGGCGTAGTTTGACGTGCTGATTGCAACGGTACCATTGGATCGGGTGGATTTGATGTATTTTTCGATTCAGCCCAGTTTGATGAAAATAGCCGCTATTGGTCGAGAAGGCACTTCCAGCACATACATAAGTGAGCCGTCAAAAATGGTCTTTTGAATGTCATTTTTACCTATGGATTTTATGGCTTTTTCTGGCGTAGTTTGACGTGCTGATTGCAACGGTACCATTGGATCGGGTGGATTTGATGTATTTTTCGATTCAGCCCAATTTGATGAAAATAGCCGCTATTGGTCGAGAAGGCACTTCCAGCACATACATAAGTGAGCCGTCAAAAATGGTCTTTTCAATGTCATTTTTACCTATGGATTTTATGGCTTTTTCTGGCGTAGTTTGACGTGCTGATTGCAACGGTACCATTGGATCGGGTGGATTTGATGTATTTTTCGATTCAGCCCAATTTGATGGAAATAGCCAAAATTGACCTAAAATGCATTTTTTCTGCATACATAAGTGAGCCGTCAAAAATGGTCTTTTGAATGTCATTTTTACCTATGGATTTTATGGCTTTTTCTGGCGTAGTTTGACGTGCTGATTGCAACGGTACCATTGGATCGGGTGGATTTGATGTATTTTTCGATTCAGCCTAATTTGATGAAAATAGCCGCTATTGGTCGAGAAGGCACTTCCAGCACATACATAAGTGAGCCGTCACAAATGGTCTTTTGAATATCATTTTTACCTATGGATTTTATGGCTTTTTCTGGCGTAGTTTGACGTGCTGATTGGAACGGTACCGTTGGATCGGGTGGATTTGATGTATTTTTCGATTCAGCCCAATTTGATGGAAATAGCCAAAATTGACCGAAAATGCATTCTTACTGCATACATAACTGAGCCGTCAAAAATGGTCTTTTGAATGTCATTTTTACCCATGGATTTTATGGCTTTTTCTGGCGTAGTTTGACGTGCTGATTGCAACGGTACCATTGGATCGGGTGGATTTGATGTATTTTTCGATTCAGCCCAATTTGAATGAAATAGCCACTATTGGTCGAGAAGGCACTTCCAGCACATACATAAGTGAGCCGTCAAAAATGGTCTTTTGAATGTCATTTTTACCTATGGATTTTATGGCTTTTTCTGGCGTAGTTTGACGTGCTGATTGCAACGGTACCATTGGATCGGGTGGATTTGATGTATTTTTCGATTCAGCCCAATTTGAATGAAATAGCTGCTATTGGTCGAGAAGGCACTTCCAGCACATACATAAGTGAGCCGTCAAAAATGGTCTTTTGAATGTCATTTTTACCTATGGATTTTATGGCTTTTTCTGGCGTAGTTTGACGTGCTGATTGCAACGGTACCATTGGATCGGGTGGATTTGATGTATTTTTCGATTCAGCCTAATTTGATGAAAATAGCCGCTATAGGTCGAGAAGGCACTTCCAGCACATACATAAGTGAACCATCACAAATGGTCTTTTGAATATCATTTTTACCTATCGATTTTATGGCTTTTTCTGGCGTAGTTTGACGTGCTGATTGCAACGGTACCATTGGATCGGGTGGATTTGATGTATTTTTCGATTCAGCCCAGTTTGATGAAAATAGCCTCTATTGGTCGAGAAGGCACTTCCAGCACATCTATAAGTGAGCCGTCGAAAATGGTCTTTTGAATGTCATTTTTACCTATCGATTTTATGGCTTTTTCTGGCGTAGTTTGACGTGCTGATTGCAACGGTACCATTGGATCGGGTGGATTTGATGTATTTTTCGATTCAGCCTAATTTGAATGAAATAGCCGCTATTGGTCGAGAAGGCACTTCCAGCACATACATAAGTGAGCCGTCAAAAATGGTCTTTTCAATGTCATTTTTACCTATGGATTTTATGGCTTTTTCTGGCGTAGTTTGACGTGCTGATTGCAACGGTACCATTGGATCGGGTGGATTTGATGTATTTTTCGATTAAGCCCAATTTGATGGAAATAGCCAAAATTGACCTAAAATGCATTTTTACTGCATACATAAGTGAGCTGTCAAAAATGGTCTTTTGAATGTCATTTTTACCTATGGATTTTATGGCTTTTTCTGGCGTAGTTTGACGTGCTGATTGCAACGGTACCATTGGATCGGGTGGATTTGATGTATTTTTCGATTCAGCCCAATTTGATGAAAATAGCCGCTATTGGTCGATAAGGCACTTCCAGCACATACATAAGTGAGCCGTCAAAAATGGTCTTTTGAATGTCATTTTTACCTATGGATTTTATGGCTTTTTCTGGCGTAGTTTGACGTGCTGATTGCAACGGTACCATTGGATCGGGTGGATTTGATGTATTTTTCGATTCAGCCCAATTTGATGAAAATAGCCGCTATTGGTCGGGAAGGCACTTCCAGCACATACATAAGTGAGCCGTCAAAAATGGTCTTTTGAATGTCATTTTTACCTATGGATTTTATGGCTTTTTCTGGCGTAGTTTGACGTGCTGATTGCAACGGTACCATTGGATCGGGTGGATTTGATGTATTTTTCGATTCAGCCTAATTTGATGAAAATAGCCGCTATGGGTGGAGAAGGCACTTCCAGCACATACATAAGTGAACCATCACAAATGGTCTTTTGAATATCATTTTTACCTATGGATTTTATGGCTTTTTCTGGCGTAGTTTGACGTGCTGATTGCAACGGTACCATTGGATCGAGTGGATTTGATGTATTTTTCGATTCAGCCCAATTTGATTAAAATGGCCGCTATTGGTCGAGAAGGCACTTCCAGCACATACATATGTGAGCCGTCAAAAATGGTCTTTTGAATGTCATTTTTACCTATGGATTTTATGGCTTTTTCTGGCGTAGTTTGACGTGCTGATTGCAACGGTACCATTGGATCGGGTGGATTTGATGAATTTTTCGTTTCAGCCCAATTTGATGAAAATAGCTGCAATTGGTCGAGAAGGCACTTCCAGCACATACATAAGTGAGCCGTCAAAAATGGTCTTTTGAATGTCATTTTTACCTATGGATTTTATGGCTTTTTCTGGCGTAGTTTGACGTGCTGATTGCAACGGTACCACTGGATCGGGTGGATTTGATGTATTTTTCGATTCAGCCCAATTTGATGAAAATAGCCGCTATTGGTCGGGAAGGCACTTCCAGCACATACATAAGTGAGCCGTCAAAAATGGTCTTTTGAATGTCATTTTTACCTATGGATTTTATGGCTTTTTCTGGCGTAGTTTGACGTGCTGATAGCAACTGTACCATTGGATCGGGTGGATTTGATGTATTTTTCGATTCAGCCTAATTTGATGAAAATAGCCGCTATGGGTGGAGAAGGCACTTCCAGCACATACATATGTGAGCCGTCAAAAATGGTCTTTTGAATGTCATTTTTACCTATGGATTTTATGGCTTTTTCTGGCGTAGTTTGACGTGCTGATTGCAACGGTACCATTGGATCGGGTGGATTTGATGAATTTTTTGTTTCAGCCCAATTTGATGAAAATAGCTGCAATTGGTCGAGAAGGCACTTCCAGCACATACATAAGTGAGCTGTCAAAAATGGTCTTTTGAATGTCATTTTTACCTATGGATTTTATGGCTTTTTCTGGCGTAGTTTGACGTGCTGATTGCAACGGTACCATTGGATCGGGTGGATTTGATGTATTTTTCGATTCAGCCTAATTTGAATGAAATAGCTGCTATTGGTCGAGAAGGCACTTCCAGCACATACATAAGTGAGCCGTCAAAAATGGTCTTTTGAATGTCATTTTTACCTATGGATTTTATGGCTTTTTCTGGCGTAGTTTGACGTGCTGATTGCAACAGTACCATTGGATCGGGTGGATTCGATGTATTTTTCGATTCAGCCCAATTTGATGAAAATAGCCGCTATTGGTCGAGAAGGCACTTCCATCACATACATAAGTGAGCCGTCAAAAGTAGTCTTTTGAATGTCATTTTTACCTATGGATTTTATGGCTTTTTCTTGCGTAGTTGGCGTGCTGATTGCAACAGTACCATTGGATCGGGTGGATTTGATGTATATTTCGATTCAGCCCAATTTGATGGAAATAGCCAAAATTGACCTAAAATGCATTTTTACTGCATACATAAGTGAGCTGTCAAAAATGGTCTTTTGAATGTCATTTTTACCTATGGATTTTATGGCTTTTTCTGGCGTAGTTTGACGTGCTGATTGCAACAGTACCATTGGATCAGGTGGATTTGATGTATTTTTCGATTCAGCCCAATTTGATGGAAATAGCCAAAATTGACGTAAAATGCATTTTTACTGCATACATAAGTGAGCCGTCAAAAATGGTCTTTTGAATGTCATTTTTACCTATGGATTTTATCGCTTTTTCTGGCGTAGTTTGACGTGCTGATTGCAACGGTACCATTGGATCGGGTGGATTTGATGTATTTTTCGATTCAGCCCAATTTGATGGAAATAGCCAAAATTGACTGAAAATGCATTTTTACCACATACATAACTGAGCCGTCAAAAATGGTCTTTTGAATGTCATTTTTACCCATCGATTTTATGGCTTTTTCTGGCGTAGTTTGACGTGCTGATTGCAACGGTACCATTGGATCGGGTGGATTTGATGTATTTTTCGATTCAGCCCTATTTGATGGAAATAGCCGCTATTGGTCGACAAGGCACTTCCAGCACATACATAAGTGAGCCGTCAAAAATGCTTTTGAATGTCATTTTTACCTATGGATTTTATGGCTTTTTCTGGCGTAGTTTGACGTGCTGATTGCAACGGTACCATTGGATCGGGTGGATTTGATGTATTTTTCGATTCAGCCCAATTTGATGGAAATAGCCAAAATTGACCTAAAATGCATTTTTACTGCATACATAAGTGAGCTGTCAAAAATGGTCTTTTGAATGTCATTTTTACCTATGGATTTTATGGCTTTTTCTGGCGTAGTTTGACGTGCTGATTGCAACGGTACCATTGGATCGGGTGGATTTGATGTATTTTTCGATTCAGCCCAATATGATGAAAATAGCCGCTATTGGTCGAGAAGGCACTTCCAGCACATACATAAGTGAACCGTCACAAATGGTCTTTTGAATGTCATTTTTACCTATGGATTTTATGGCTTTTTCTGGCGTAGTTTGACGTGCTGATTGCAACGGTACCATTGGATCGGGTGGATTTGATGTATTTTCCGATTCAGCCCAATTTGATAAAAATAGCTGCTATTGGTCGAGAAGGCACTTCCAACACATACATAAGTGAGCCGTCAAAAATGGTCTTTTGAATGTCATTTTTACCTATGGATTTTATGGCTTTTTCTGGCGTAGTTTGACGTGCTGATTGCAACGGTACCATTGAATCGGGTTAATTTGATGTATTTTCGATTCAGCCCAATTTGATGGAAATAGCCAAAATTGACCTAAAATGCATTTTTATTGCATACATAAATGAGCCATCAAAAATGGTCTTTTGAATGTCATTTTTACCTATGGATTTTATGGCTTTTTCTGGCGTAGTTTGACGTGCTGATTGCAACGGTACCATTGGATCGGGTGGATTTGATGTATTTTTCGATTCAGCCCAGTTTGATGAAAATAGCTGCTATTGGTCGAGAAGGCACTTCCAGCACATACATGAGTGAGCCGTCAAAAATGGTCTTTTGAATGTCATTTTTACCTATCGATTTTATGGCTGTTTCTGGCGTAGTTTGACGTGCTGATTGCAACGGTACAATTGGATCGGGTGGATTTGATGTATTTTTCGATTAAGCCCAATTTGATGAAAATAGCCGCTATTGGTCGAGAAGGCACTTCCAGCACATACAAAAGTGAGCCGTCAAAAATGGTCTTTTGAATGTCATTTTTACCTATGGATTTCATGGCTTTTTCTGGCGTAGTTTGACGTGCTGATTGCAACGGTACCATTGGATCGGGTGGATTTGATGTATTTTTCGATTCAGCCCAATTCGATGGAAATAGCCAAAATTGACCTAAAATGCATTTTTACTGCATACATAAGTGAGCCATCAAAAATGGTCTTTTGAATGTCATTTTTACCTATGGATTTTATGGCTTTTTCTGGCGTAGTTTGACGTGCTGATTGCAACGGTACCATTGGATCGGGTGGCTTTGATATATTTTTCGATTCAGCCCAATTAGATGAAAATAGCCGCTATTGGTCGAGAAGGCACTTCCAGCACATACATAAGTGAGCCGTCACAAGTAGTCTTTTGAATGTCATTTTTACCTATGGATTTTATGGCTTTTTCTGGTGTAGTTTGACGTGCTGATTGCAACGGTACCATTGGATCGGGTGGATTTGATGTATTTTTCGATTCAGCCCAATTTGATGACAATAGCCGATATTGGTCGAGAAAGCACTTCCAGCACATACATAAGTGAGCCGTCAAAAATGGTCTTTTGAATGTCATTTTTACCTATGGATTTTATGGCTTTTTCTGGCGTAGTTTGACGTGCTGATTGCAACGGTACCATTGGATCGGGTGGATTTGATGTATTTTTCGATTCAGCCCAATTTGATGGAAATAGCCAAAATTGACCTAAAATGCATTTTTACTGCATACATAAGTGAGCCGTCAAAAATGGTCTTTTGAATGTCATTTTTACCCATGGATTTTATGGCTTTTTCTGGCGTAGTTTGACGTGCTGATTGCAACGATACCATTGGATTGGGTGGATTTGATGTATTTTTCGATTCAGCCTAATTTGATGAAAATAGCCGCTATTGGTCGAGAAGGCACTTCCAGCACATACATAAGTGAGCCGTCACAAATGGTCTTTTGAATATCATTTTTACCTATCGATTTTATGGCTTTTTCTGGCGTAGTTTGACGTGCTGATTGCAACGGTACCATTGGATCGGGTGGATTTAATGTATTTTTCGATTCAGCCCAATTTGATGGAAATAGCCAAAATTGACCTAAAATGCATTTTTACTGCATACATAAGTGAGCTGTCAAAAATGGTCTTTTGAATGTCATTTTTACCTATGGATTTTATGGCTTTTTCTGGCGTAGTTTGACGTGCTGATTGCAACGGTACCATTGGATCGGGTGGATTTGATGTATTTTTCGATTCAGCCCAATATGATGAAAATAGCCGCTATTGGTCGAGAAGGCACTTCCAGCACATACATAAGTGAACCGTCAAAAATGGTCTTTTGAATGTCATTTTTACCTATGGATTTTATGGCTTTTTCTGGCGTAGTTTGACGTGCTGATTGCAACGGTACCATTGGATCGGGTGGATTTGATGTATTTTCCGATTCAGCCCAATTTGATATAAATAGCTGCTATTGGTCGAGAAGGCACTTCCAACACATACATAAGTGAGCCGTCAAAAATGGTCTTTTGAATGTCATTTTTACCTATGGATTTTATGGCTTTTTCTGGCGTAGTTTGACGTGCTGATTGCAACGGTACCATTGAATCGGGTTAATTTGATGTATTTTCGATTCAGCCCAATTTGATGGAAATAGCCAAAATTGACCTAAAATGCATTTTTACTGCATACATAAATGAGCCATCAAAAATGGTCTTTTGAATGTCATTTTTACCTATGGATTTTATCGCTTTTTCTGGCGTAGTTTGACGTGCTGATTGCAACGGTACCATTGGATCGGGTGGATTTGATGTATTTTTCGATTCAGCCCAGTTTGATGAAAATAGCCGCTATTGGTCGAGAAGGCACTTCCAGCACATACATGAGTGAGCCGTCAAAAATGGTCTTTTGAATGTCATTTTTACCTATCGATTTTATGGCTGTTTCTGGCGTAGTTTGACGTGCTGATTGCAACGGTACAATTGGATCGGGTGGATTTGATGTATTTTTCGATTAAGCCCAATTTGATGAAAATAGCCGCTATTGGTCGAGAAGGCACTTCCAGCACATACAAAAGTGAGCCGTCAAAAATGGTCTTTTGAATGTCATTTTTACCTATGGATTTTATGGCTTTTTCTGGCGTAGTTTGACGTGCTGATTGCAACGGTACCATTGGATCGGGTGGATTTGATGTATTTTTCGATTCAGCCCAATTTGATGGAAATAGCCAAAATTGACCTAAAATGCATTTTTACTGCATACATAAGTGAGCCATCAAAAATGGTCTTTTGAATGTCATTTTTACCTATGGATTTTATGGCTTTTTCTGGCGTAGTTTGACGTGCTGATTGCAACGGTACCATTGGATCGGGTGGCTTTGATATATTTTTCGATTCAGCCCAATTTGATGAAAATAGCCGCTATTGGTCGAGAAGGCACTTCCAGCACATACATAAGTGAGCCGTCACAAGTAGTCTTTTGAATGTCATTTTTACCTATGGATTTTATGGCTTTTTCTGGTGTAGTTTGACGTGCTGATTGCAACGGTACCATTGGATCGGGTGGATTTGATGTATTTTTTGATTCAGCCCAATTTGATGAAAATAGCCGCTATTGGTCGAGAAGGCACTTCCAGCACATACATAAGTGAGCCGTCAAAAATGGTCTTTTGAATGTCATTTTTACCTATGGATTTTATGGCTTTTTCTGGCGTAGTTTGACGTGCTGATTGCAACGGTACCATTGGATCGGGTGGATTTGATGTATTTTTCGATTCAGCCCAATTTGATGGAAATAGCCAAAATTGACCTAAAATGCATTTTTACTGCATACATAAATGAGCCATCAAAAATGGTCTTTTGAATGTCATTTTTACCTATGGATTTTATCGCTTTTTCTGGCGTAGTTTGACGTGCTGATTGCAACGGTACCATTGGATCGGGTGGATTTGATGTATTTTTCGATTCAGCCCAGTTTGATGAAAATAGCCGCTATTGGTCGAGAAGGCACTTCCAGCACATACATGAGTGAGCCGTCAAAAATGGTCTTTTGAATGTCATTTTTACCTATCGATTTTATGGCTGTTTCTGGCGTAGTTTGACGTGCTGATTGCAACGGTACAATTGGATCGGGTGGATTTGATGTATTTTTCGATTAAGCCCAATTTGATGAAAATAGCCGCTATTGGTCGAGAAGGCACTTCCAGCACATACAAAAGTGAGCCGTCAAAAATGGTCTTTTGAATGTCATTTTTACCTATGGATTTTATGGCTTTTTCTGGCGTAGTTTGACGTGCTGATTGCAACGGTACCATTGGATCGGGTGGATTTGATGTATTTTTCGATTCAGCCCAATTTGATGGAAATAGCCAAAATTGACCTAAAATGCATTTTTACTGCATACATAAGTGAGCCATCAAAAATGGTCTTTTGAATGTCATTTTTACCTATGGATTTTATGGCTTTTTCTGGCGTAGTTTGACGTGCTGATTGCAACGGTACCATTGGATCGGGTGGCTTTGATATATTTTTCGATTCAGCCCAATTTGATGAAAATAGCCGCTATTGGTCGAGAAGGCACTTCCAGCACATACATAAGTGAGCCGTCACAAGTAGTCTTTTGAATGTCATTTTTACCTATGGATTTTATGGCTTTTTCTGGTGTAGTTTGACGTGCTGATTGCAACGGTACCATTGGATCGGGTGGATTTGATGTATTTTTTGATTCAGCCCAATTTGATGAAAATAGCCGCTATTGGTCGAGAAGGCACTTCCAGCACATACATAAGTGAGCCGTCAAAAATGGTCTTTTGAATGTCATTTTTACCTATGGATTTTATGGCTTTTTCTGGCGTAGTTTGACGTGCTGATTGCAACGGTACCATTGGATCGGGTGGATTTGATGTATTTTTCGATTCAGCCCAATTTGATGGAAATAGCCAAAATTGACCTAAAATGCATTTTTACTGCATACATAAGTGAGCCGTCAAAAATGGTCTTTTGAATGTCATTTTTACCCATGGATTTTATGGCTTTTTCTGGCGTAGTTTGACGTGCTGATTGCAACGATACCATTGGATTGGGTGGATTTGATGTATTTTTCGATTCAGCGTAATTTGATGAAAATAGCCGCTATTGGTCGAGGAGGCACTTCCAGCACATACATAAGTGAGCCGTCACAAATGGTCTTTTGAATATCATTTTTACCTATCGATTTTATGGCTTTTTCTGGCGTAGTTTGACGTGCTGATTGCAACGGTACCATTGGATCGGGTGGATTTGATGTATTTTTCGATTCAGCCCAGTTTGATGAAAATAGCCGCTATTGGTCGAGAAGGCACTTCCAGCACACACATAAGTGAGCCGTCAAAAATGGTCTTTTGAATGTCATTTTTACCTATGGATTTTATGGCTTTTTCTGGCGTAGTTTGACATGCTGATTGCAACGGTACCATTGGATCGGGTGGATTCGATGTATTTTCCGATTCAGCCCAATTTGATGGAAATAGCCAAAATTGACCTAAAATGCATTTTTACTGCATACATAAGTGAGCCGTCAAAAATGGTCTTTTGAATGTCATTTTTACCTATGGATTTTATGGCTTTTTCTGGCGTAGTTTGACGTGCTGATTGCAACGGTACCATTGGATCGGGTGGATTTTATGTATTTTTCGATTCAGCCCAATTTGATGGAAATAGCCAAAATTGACTGAAAATGCATTTTTACCGCATACATAAGTGAGCCGTCAAAAATGGTCTTTTGAATGTCATTTTTACCCATCGATTTTATGGCTTTTTCTGGCGTAGTTTGACGTGCTGATTGCAACGGAACCATTGGATCGGGTGGATTTGATGTATTTTTCGATTCAGCCCAATTTGATGAAAATAGCCGCTATTGGTCGAGAAGGCACTTCCAGCACATACATAAGTGAGCCGTCAAAAATGGTCTTTTGAATGTCATTTTTACCTATGGATTTTATGGCTTTTTCTGGCGTAGTTTGACGTGCTGATTGCAACGGTACCATTGGATCGGGTGGATTTGATGTATTTTTCGATTCAGCCCAGTTTGATGAAAATAGCCGCTATTGGTCGAGAAGGCACTTCCAGCACATACATAAGTGAGCCGTCAAAAATGGTCTTTTGAATGTCATTTTTACCTATGGATTTTATGGCTTTTTCTGGCGTAGTTTGACGTGCTGATTGCAACGGTACCATTGGATCGGGTGGATTCGATGTATTTTCCGATTCAGCCCAATTTGATGGAAATTGCCAAAATTGACCTAAAATGCATTTTTACTGCATACATAAGTGAGCCGTCAAAAATGGTCTTTTGAATGTCATTTTTACCTATGGATTTTATGGCTTTTTCTGGCGTAGTTTGACGTGCTGATTGCAACGGTACCATTGGATCGGGTGGATTTTATGTATTTTTCGATTCAGCCCAATTTGATGGAAATAGCCAAAATTGACTGAAAATGCATTTTTACCGCATACATAAGTGAGCCGTCAAAAATGGTCTTTTGAATGTCATTTTTACCCATCGATTTTATGGCTTTTTCTGGCGTAGTTTGACGTGCTGATTGCAACGGAACCATTGGATCGGGTGGATTTGATGTATTTTTCGATTCAGCCCAATTTGATGAAAATAGCCGCTATTGGTCGAGAAGGCACTTCCAGCACATACATAAGTGAGCCGTCAAAAATGGTCTTTTGAATGTCATTTTTACCTATGGATTTTATGGCTTTTTCTGGCGTAGTTTGACGTGCTGATTGCAACGGTACCATTGGATCGGGTGGATTTGATATATTTTTCGATTCAGCCCAATTTGATGGAAATATCCAAAATTGACCTAAAATGCATTTTTATTGCATACATAAGTGAGCCGTCAAAAATGGTCTTTTGAATGTCATTTTTACCTATGGATTTTATGGCTTTTTCTGGCGTAGTTTGACGTGCTGATTGCAACGGTACAATTGGATCGGGTGGATTTGATGTATTTTTCGATTCAGCCCAATTTGATGAAAATAGCCGCTATTGGTCGAGAAGGCACTTCCAGCACATACATAAGTGAGCCGTCAAAAATGGTCTTTTGAATGTCATTTTTACCTATGGATTTTATGGCTTTTTCTGGCGTAGTTTGACGTGCTGATTGCAACGGTACCATTGGATCGGGTGGATTTGATGTATTTTTTGATTCAGCCAATTTTGATGACAATAGCCGCTATTGGTCGAGAAGGCACTTCCAGCACATACATAAGTGAGCCGTCAAAAATGGTCTTTTGAATGTCATTTTTACCTATGGATTTTATGGCTTTTTCTGGCGTAGTTTGACGTGCTGATTGCAACGGTACCATTGGATCGGGTGGATTTGATGTATTTTTCGATTCAGCCCAATTTGATGGAAATAGCCAAAATTGACCTAAAATGCATTTTTACTGCATACATAAGTGAGCCGTCAAAAATGGTCTTTTGAATGTCATTTTTACCTATGGATTTTATGGCTTTTTCTGGCGTAGTTTGACGTGCTGATTGCAACGGTACCATTGGATCGGGTGGATTTGATGTATTTTTCGATTCAGCCTAATTTGATGAAAATAGCCGCTATTGGTCGAGAAGGCACTTCCAGCACCTACATAAGTTAGCCGTCAAAAATGGTCTTTTGAATGTCATTTTTACCTATGGATTTTATGGCTTTTTCTGGCGTAGTTTGACGTGCTGATTGCAACGGTACCATTGGATCGGGTGGATTTGATGTATTTTTTGATTCAGCCCAATTTGATGACAATAGCCGCTATTGGTCGAGAAGGCACTTTCAGCACATACATAAGTGAGCCGTCAAAAATGGTCTTTTGAATGTCATTTTTACCTATGGATTTTATGGCTTTTTCTGGCGTAGTTTGACGTGCTGATTGCAACGGTACCATTGGATCGGGTGGATTTGATGTATTTTCCGATTCAGCCCAATTTGATGGAAATAGCCAAAATTGACCTAAAATGCATTTTTACTGCATACATAAGTGAGCCGTCAAAAATGGTCTTTTGAATGTCATTTTTACCTATGGATTTTATGGCTTTTTCTGGCGTAGTTTGACGTGCTGATTGCAACGGTACCATTGGATCGGGTAGATTTGATGTATTTTTCGATTCAGCCCAATTTAATGGAAATAGCCAAAATTGACTGAAAATGCATTTTTACCGCATACATAAGTGAGCCGTCAAAAATGGTCTTTCTAATGTCATTTTTACCCATCGATTTTATGGCTTTTTCTGGCGTAGTTTGACGTGCTGATTGCAACGGTACCATTGGATCGGGTGGATTTGATGTATTTTTCGATTCAGCCCAATTTGATGGAAATAGCCAAAATTGACCTAAAATGCATTTTTACTGCATACATAAGTGAGCCGTCAAAAATGGTCTTTTGAATGTCATTTTTACCTATGGATTTTATGGCTTTTTCTGGCGTAGTTTGACGTGCTGATTGCAACGGTACCATTGGATCGGGTGGATTTGATGTATTTTTCGATTCAGCCCAATTTGATGGAAATAGCCAAAATTGACCTAAAATGCATTTTTACTGCATACATAAGTGAGCCGTCAAAAATGGTCTTTTGAATGTCATTTTTACCTATGGATTTTATGGCTTTTTCTGGCGTAGTTTGACGTGCTGATTGCAACGGTACCATTGGATCGGGTGGATTTGATATATTTTTCGATTCAGCCCAATTTGATGAAAATAGCCGCTATTGGTCGAGAAGGCACTTCCAGCACATACATAAGTGAGCCGTCAAAAATGGTCTTTTCGATGTCATTTTTACCTATGGATTTTATGGCTTTTTCTGGCGTAGTTTGACGTGCTGATTGCAACGGTACCATTGGATCGGGTGGATTTGATGTATTTTCCGATTCAGCCCAATTTGATGGAAATAGCCAAAATTGACCTAAAATGCATTTTTACTGCATACATAAGTGAGCCGTCAAAAATGGTCTTTTGAATGTCATTTTTACCTATGGATTTTATGGCTTTTTCTGGCGTAGTTTGACGTGCTGATTGCAACGGTACCATTGGATCGGGTAAATTTGATGTATTTTTCGATTCAGCCCAATTTAATGGAAATAGCCAAAATTGACTGAAAATGCATTTTTACCGCATACATAAGTGAGCCGTCAAAAATGGTCTTTTTAATGTCATTTTTACCCATCGATTTTATGGCTTTTTCTGGCGTAGTTTGACGTGCTGATTGCAACAGAACCATTGGATCGGGTGGATTTGATGTATTTTTCGATTCAGCCCAATTTGATGAAAATAGCCGCTATTGGTCGAGAAGGCACTTCCAGCACATACATAAGTGAGCCGTCAAAAATGGTCTTTTGAATGTCATTTTTACCTATGGATTTTATGGCTTTTTCTGGCGTAGTTTGACGTGCTGATTGCAACGGTACAATTGGATCGGGTGGATTTGATGTATTTTTCGATTCAGCCCAATTTGATGGAAATAGCCAAAATTGACCTAAAATGCATTTTTACTGCATACATAAGTGAGCCGTCAAAAATGGTCTTTTGAATGTCATTTTTACCTATGGATTTTATGGCTTTTTCTGGCGTAGTTTGACGTGCTGATTGCAACGGTACCATTGGATCGGGTGGATTTGATATATTTTTCGATTCAGCCCAATTTGATGAAAATAGCCGCTATTGGTCGACAAGGCACTTCCAGCACATACATAAGTGAGCCGTCAAAAATGGTCTTTCGAATGTCATTTTTACCTATGGATTTTATGGCTTTTTCTGGCGTAGTTTGACGGGCTGATTGCAACGGTACCATTGGATCGGGTGGATTTGATGTATTTTTCGATTCAGCCCAATTTGATGACAATAGCCGCTATTGGTCGAGAAGGCACTTCCAGCACATACATAAGTGAGCCGTCAAAAATGGTCTTTTGAATGTCATTTTTACCTATGGATTTTATGGCTTTTTCTGGCGTAGTTTGACGTGCTGATTGCAACGGTACCATTGGATCGGGTGGATTTGATGTATTTTTTGATTCAGCCCAATTTGATGGAAATAGCCAAAATTGACCTAAAATGCATTTTTACTGCATACATAAGTGAGCCGTCAAAAATGGTCTTTTGAATGTCATTTTTACCTATGGATTTTATGGCTTTTTCTGGCGTAGTTTGACGTGCTGATTGCAACGGTACAATTGGATCGGGTGGATTTGATGTATTTTTCGATTCAGCCTAATTTGATGAAAATAGCCGCTATTGGTCGAGAAGGCACTTCCAGCACATACATAATTGAGCCGTCACAAATGGTCTTTTGAATATCATTTTTACCTATCGATTTTATGGCTTTTTCTGGCTTAGTTTGACGTGCTGATTGCAACGGTACCATTGGATTGGGTGGATTTGATGTATTTTTAAATTCAGCCCAGTTTGATGAAAATAGCCGCTATTGGTCGAGAAGGCACTTCCAGCACATACATAAGTGAGCCGTCAAAAATGGTCTTTTGAATGTCATTTTTACCTATGGATTTTATGGCTTTTTCTGGCGTAGTTTGACGTGCTGATTGCAACGGTACCATTGGATCGGGTGGATTTGATGTATTTTTCGATTCAGCCCAATTTGATGGAAATAGCCAAAATTTACCTAAAATGCATTTTTACTGCATACATAAGTGAGCCGTCAAAAATGGTCTTTTGAATGTCATTTTTACCTATGGATTTTATGGCTTTTTCTGGCGTAGTTTGACGTGCTGATTGCAACGGTACAATTGGATCGGGTGGATTTGATATATTTTTCGATTCAGCCCAATTTGATGGAAATAGCCGCTATTGGTCGAGAAGGCACTTCCAGCACATACATAAGTGAGCTGTCAAAAATGGTCTTTTGAATGTCATTTTTACCTATGGATTTTATGGCTTTTTCTGGCGTAGTTTGACGGGCTGATTGCAACGGTACCATTGGATCGGGTGGATTTGATGTATTTTTCGATTCAGCCCAATTTGAATGAAATAGCCGCTATTGGTCGAGAAGGCACTTCCAGCACATACATAAGTGAGCCGTCAAAAATGGTCTTTTGAATGTCATTTTTACCTATGGATTTTATGGCTTTTTCTGGCGTAGTTTGACGTGCTGATTGCAACGGTACCATTGGATCGGATGGATTTGATGTATTTTTTGATTCAGCCCAATTTGATGGAAATAGCCAAAATTGACCTAAAATGCATTTTTACTGCATACATAAGTGAGCCGTCAAAAATGGTCTTTTGAATATCATTTTTACCTATCGATTTTATAGCTTTTTCTGGCTTAGTTTGACGTGCTGATTGCAACGGTACCATTGGATTGGGTGGATTTGATGTATTTTTCAATTCAGCCCAGTTTGATGAAAATAGCCGCTATTGGTCGAAAAGGCACTTCCAGCACATACATAAGTGAGCCGTCAAAAATGGTCTTTTGAATGTCATTTTTACCTATGGATTTTATGGCTTTTTCTGGCGTAGTTTGACGTGCTGATTGCAACGGTACCATTGGATCGGGTGGATTTGATGTATTTTCCGATGCAGCCCAATTTGATGGAAATAGCCAAAATTGACCTAAAATGCATTTTTACTGCATACATAAGTGAGCCGTCAAAAATGGTCTTTTGAATGTCATTTTTACCTATGGATTTTATGGCTTTTTCTGGCGTAGTTTGACGTGCTGATTGCAACGGTACCATTTGATCGGGTGGATTTTATGTATTTTTCGATTCAGCTCAATTTGATGGAAATAGCCAAAATTGACTGAAAATGCATTTTTACTGCATACATAAGTGAGCCGTCAAAAATGGTCTTTTGAATGTCATTTTTACCCATCGATTTTATGGCTTTTTCTGGCGTAGTTTGACGTGCTGATTGCAACGGTACAATTGGATCGGGTGGATTTGATGTATTTTTCGATTCAGCCCAATTTGATGAAAATAGCCGCTATTGGTCGAGAAGGCACTTCCAGCACATACATAAGTGAGCCGTCAAAAATGGTCTTTTGAATGTCATTTTTACCTATGGATTTTATGGCTTTTTCTGGCGTAGTTTGACGTGCTGATTGCAACGGTACCATTGGATCGGGTGGATTCGATGTATTTTTTGATTCAGCCCAAGTTGATGGAAATAGCCAAAATTGACCTAAAATGTATTTTTACTGCATAAATAAGTGAGCCGTCAAAAATGGTCTTTTGAATGTCATTTTTACCTATGGATTTTATGGCTTTTTCTGGCGTAGTTTGACGTGCTGATTGCAACGGTACAATTGGATCGGGTGGATTTGATGTATTTTTCGATTCAGCCCAATTTGATGAAAATAGCCGCTATTGGTCGAGAAGGCACTTCCAGCACATACATAAGTGAGCCGTCAAAAATGGTCTTTTGAATGTCATTTTTACCTATGGATTTTATGGCTTTTTCTGGCGTAGTTTGACGTGCTGATTGCAACGGTACCATTGGATCGGGTGGATTTGATGTATTTTCCGATTCAGCCCAATTTGATGGAAATAGCCAAAATTGACCTAAAATGCATTTTTACTGCATACATAAGTGAGCCGTCAAAAATGGTCTTTTGAATGTCATTTTTACCTATGGATTTTATGGCTTTTTCTGGCGTAGTTTGACGGGCTGATTGCAACGGTACCATTGGATCGGGTGGATTTGATGTATTTTTCGATTCAGCCCAATTTGATGACAATAGCCGCTATTGGTCGAGAAGGCACTTCCAGCACATACATAAGTGAGCCGTCAAAAATGGTCTTTTGAATGTCATTTTTACCTATGGATTTTATGGCTTTTTCTGGCGTAGTTTGACGTGCTGATTGCAACGGTACCATTGGATCGGGTGGATTTGATGTATTTTTTCATTCAGCCCAATTTGATGGAAATAGCCAAAATTGACCTAAAATGCATTTTTACTGCATACATAAGTGAGCCGTCAAAAATGGTCTTTTGAATGTCATTTTTACCTATGGATTTTATGGCTTTTTCTGGCGTAGTTTGACGTGCTGATTGCAACGGTACAATTGGATCGGGTGGATTTGATGTATTTTTCGATTCAGCCTAATTTGATGAAAATAGCCGCTATTGGTCGAGAAGGCACTTCCAGCACATACATAAGTGAGCCGTCACAAATGGTCTTTTGAATATCATTTTTACCTATGGATTTTATGGCTTTTTCTGGCGTAGTTTGACGTGCTGATTGCAACGGTACCATTGGATCGGGTGGATTTGATGTATTTTTCGATTCAGCCCAGTTTGATGAAAATAGCCGCTATTGGTCGAGAAGGCACTTCCAGCACATACATAAGTGAGCCGTCAAAAATGGTCTTTTGAATGTCATTTTTACCTATGGATTTTATGGCTTTTTCTGGCGTAGTTTGACGTGCTGATTGCAACGGTACCATTGGATCGGGTGGATTTGATGTATTTTTCGATTCAGCCCAATTTGATGAAAATAGCCGCTATTGGTCGAGAAGGCACTTCCAGCACATACATAAGTGAGCCGTCAAAAATGGTCTTTTGAATGTCATTTTTACCTATGGATTTTATGGCTTTTTCTGGCGTAGTTTGACGTGCTGATTGCAACGGTACCATTGGATCGGGTGGATTTGATGTATTTTTCGATTCAGCCCAATTTGATGGAAATAGCCAAAATTGACCTAAAATGTATTTTTACTGCATACATAAGTGAGCCGTCAAAAATGGTCTTTTGAATGTCATTTTTACCTATGGATTTTATGGCTTTTTCTGGCGTAGTTTGACGTGCTGATTGCAACGGTACCATTGGATCGGGTGGATTTGATGTATTTTTCGATTCAGCCCAATTTGATGAAAATAGCCGCTATTGGTCGAGAAGGCACTTCCAGCACATACATAAGTGAGCCGTCAAAAATGGTCTTTTGAATGTCATTTTTACCTATGGATTTTATGGCTTTTTCTGGCGTAGTTTGACGTGCTGATTGCAACGGTACCATTGGATCGGGTGGATTTGATGTATTTTCCGATTCAGCCCAGTTTGATGAAAATAGCCGCTATTGGTCGAGAAGGCACTTCCAGCACATACATAAGTGAGCCGTCAAAAATGGTCTTTTGAATGTCATTTTTACCTATGGATTTTATGGCTTTTTCTGGCGTAGTTTGACGTGCTGATTGCAACGGTACCATTGGATCGGGTGGATTTGATGTATTTTTTGATTCAGCCTAATTTGATGAAAATAGCCGCTATTGGTCGAGAAGGCACTTCCAGCACATACATAAGTGAGCCGTCAAAAATGGTCTTTTGAATGTCATTTTTACCTATGGATTTTATGGCTTTTTCTGGCGTAGTTTGACGTGCTGATTGCAACGGTACCATTGGATCGGGTGGATTTGATGTATTTTTCGATTCAGCCCAATTTGATGGAAATAGCCAAAATTTACCTAAAATGCATTTTTACTGCATACATAAGTGAGCCGTCAAAAATGGTCTTTTGAATGTCATTTTTACCTATGGATTTTATGGCTTTTTCTGGCGTAGTTTGACGGGCTGATTGCAACGGTACCATTGGATCGGGTGGATTTTATGTATTTTTCGATTCAGCCCAATTTGATGACAATAGCCGCTATTGGTCGAGAAGGCACTTCCAGCACATACATAAGTGAGCCGTCAAAAATGGTCTTTTGAATGTCATTTTTACCTATGGATTTTATGGCTTTTTCTGGCGTAGTTTGACGTGCTGATTGCAACGGTACCATTGGATCGGGTGGATTTGATGTATTTTTTGATTCAGCCCAATTTGATGGAAATAGCCAAAATTGACCTAAAATGCATTTTTACTGCATACATAAGTGAGCCGTCAAAAATGGTCTTTTGAATGTCATTTTTACCTATGGATTTTATGGCTTTTTCTGGCGTAGTTTGACGTGCTGATTGCAACGGTACAATTGGATCGGGTGGATTTGATGTATTTTTCGATTCAGCCTAATTTGATGAAAATAGCCGGTATTGGTCGAGAAGGCACTTCCAGCACATACATAAGTGAGCCGTCACAAATGGTCTTTTGAATATCATTTTTACCTATGGATTTTATGGCTTTTTCTGGCGTAGTTTGACGTGCTGATTGCAACGGTACCATTGGATCGGGTGGATTTGATGTATTTTTCGATTCAGCCCAGTTTGATGAAAATAGCCGCTATTGGTCGACAAGGCACTTCCAGCACATACATAAGTGAGCCGTCAAAAATGGTCTTTTGAATGTCATTTTTACCTATGGATTTTATGGCTTTTTCTGGCGTAGTTTGACGTGCTGATTGCAACGGTACCATTGGATCGGGTGGATTTGATGTATTTTTTGATTCAGCCTAATTTGATGAAAATAGCCGCTATTGGTCGAGAAGGCACTTCCAGCACATACATAAGTGAGCCGTCAAAAATGGTCTTTTGAATGTCATTTTTACCTATGGATTTTATGGCTTTTTCTGGCGTAGTTTGACGTGCTGATTGCAACGGTACCATTGGATCGGGTGGATTTGATGTATTTTTCGATTCAGCCCAATTTGATGAAAATAGCTGCTATTGGTCAAGAAGGCACTTCCAGCACATACATAAGTGAGCCGTCAAAAATGGTCTTTTGAATGTCATTTTTACCTATGGATTTTATGGCTTTTTCTGGCGTAGTTTGACGTGCTGATTGCAACGGTACCATTGGATCGGGTGGATTTTATGTATTTTTCGATTCAGCCCAATTTGATGACAATAGCCGCTATTGGTCGAGAAGGCACTTCCAGCACATACATAAGTGAGCCGTCAAAAATGGTCTTTTGAATGTCATTTTTACCTATGGATTTTATGGCTTTTTCTGGCGTAGTTTGACGTGCTGATTGCAACGGTACCATTGGATCGGGTGGATTTGATGTATTTTTCGATTAAGCCCAATTTGATGGAAATAGCCAAAATTGACCTAAAATGCATTTTTTCTGCATACATAAGTGAGCCGTCAAAAATGGTCTTTTGAATGTCATTTTTACCTATGGATTTTATGGCTTTTTCTGGCGTAGTTTGACGTGCTGATTGCAACGGTACAATTGGATCGGGTGGATTTGATGTATTTTTCGATTCAGCCTAATTTGATGAAAATAGCCGCTATTGGTCGAGAAGGCACTTCCAGCACATACATAAGTGAGCCGTCACAAATGGTCTTTTGAATATCATTTTTACCTATGGATTTTATGGCTTTTTCTGGCGTAGTTTGACGTGCTGATTGCAACGGTACCATTGGATCGGGTGGATTTGATGTATTTTTCGATTCAGCCCAGTTTGATGAAAATAGCCGCTATTGGTCGAGAAGGCACTTCCAGCACATACATAAGTGAGCCGTCAAAAATGGTCTTTTGAATGTCATTTTTACCTATGGATTTTATGGCTTTTTCTGGCGTAGTTTGACGTGCTGATTGCAACGGTACCATTGGATCGGGTGGATTTGATGTATTTTTCGATTCAGCCGAATTTGATGAAAATAGCCGCTATTGGTCGAGAAGGCACTTCCAGCACATACATAAGTGAGCCGTCAAAAATGGTCTTTTGAATGTCATTTTTACCTATGGATTTTATGGCTTTTTCTGGCGTAGTTTGACGTGCTGATTGCAACGGTACCATTGGATCGGGTGGATTTGATGTATTTTTCGATTCAGCCCAATTTGATGGAAATAGCCAAAATTGACCGAAAATGCATTCTTACTGCATACATAACTGAGCCGTCAAAAATGGTCTTTTGAATGTCATTTTTACCCATCGATTTTATGGCTTTTTCTGGCATAGTTTGACGTGCTGATTGCAACGGTACCATTGGATCGGGTGGATTTGATGTATTTTTCGATTCAGCCCAATTTGAATGAAATAGCCACTATTGGTCGAGAAGGCACTTCCAGCACATACATAAGTGAGCCGTCAAAAATGGTCTTTTGAATGTCATTTTTACCTATGGATTTTATGGCTTTTTCTGGCGTAGTTTGACGTGCTGATTGCAACGGTACCATTGGATCGGGTGGATTTGATGTATTTTTCGATTCAGCCCAATTTGAATGAAATAGCCGCTATTGGTCGAGAAGGCACTTCCAGCACATACATAAGTGAGCCGTCAAAAATGGTCTTTTGAATGTCATTTTTACCTATGGATTTTATGGCTTTTTCTGGCGTAGTTTGACGTGCTGATTGCAACGGTACCATTGGATCGGGTGGATTTGATGTATTTTTCGATTCAGCCCAATTTGAATGAAATAGCCGCTATTGGTCGAGAAGGCACTTCCAGCACATACATAAGTGAGCCGTCAAAAATGGTCTTTTGAATGTCATTTTTACCTATGGATTTTATGGCTTTTTCTGGCGTAGTTTGACGTGCTGATTGCAACGGTACCATTGGATCGGGTGGATTTCATGTATTTTTCGATTCAGCCTAATTTGATGAAAATAGCCGCTATAGGTCGAGAAGGCACTTCCAGCACATACATAAGTGAACCATCACAAATGGTCTTTTGAATATCATTTTTACCTATGGATTTTATGGCTTTTCCTGGCGTAGTTTGACGTGCTGATTGCAACGGTACCATTGGATCGAGTGGATTTGATGTATTTTTCGATTCAGCCCAGTTTGATGAAAATAGCCTCTATTGGTCGAAAAAGCACTTCCAGCACATCTATAAGTGAGCTGTCGAAAATGGTCTTTTGAATGTCATTTTTACCTATCGATTTTATGGCTTTTTCTGGCGTAGTTTGACGTGCTGATTGCAACGGTACCATTGGATCGGGTGGATTTGATGTATTTTTCGATTCAGCCTAATTTGATGAAAATAGCCGCTATTGGTCGAGAAGGCACTTCCAGCACATACATAAGTGAGCCGTCACAAATGGTCTTTTGAATATCATTTTTACCTATCGATTTTATGGCTTTTTCTGGCGTAGTTTGACGTGCTGATTGCAACGGTACCATTGGATCGGGTGGATTTGATGTATTTTTCGATTCAGCCCAGTTTGATGAAAATAGCTGCTATTGGTTGAGAAGGCACTTCCAGCACATACATAAGTGAGCTGTCACAAATGGTCTTTTGAATGTCATTTTTACCTATGGATTTTATGGCTTTTTCTGGCGTAGTTTGACGTGCTGATTGCAACGGTACCATTGGATCGGGTGGATTTGATGTATTTTTCGATTAAGCCCAATTTGATGGAAATAGCCAAAATTGACCTAAAATGCATTTTTACTGCATACATAAGTGAGCTGTCAAAAATGGTCTTTTGAATGTCATTTTTACCTATCGATTTTATGGCTTTTTCTGGCGTAGTTTGACGTGCTGATTGCAACGGTACCATTGGATCGGGTGGATTTGATGTATTTTTCGATTCAGCCCAATTTGATGAAAATAGCCGCTATTGGTCGAGAAGGCACTTCCAGCACATACATAAGTGAGCCGTCAAAAATGGTCTTTTGAATGTCATTTTTACCTATGGATTTTATGGCTTTTTCTGGCGTAGTTTGACGTGCTGATTGCAACGGTACCATTGGATCGGGTGGATTTGATGTATTTTTCGATTCAGCCCAATTTGATGAAAATAGCCGCTATTGGTCGAGAAGGCACTTCCAGCACATACATAAGTGAGCCGTCAAAAATGGTCTTTTGAATGTCATTTTTACCTATGGATTTTATGGCTTTTTCTGGCGTAGTTTGACGTGCTGATTGCAACGGTACCATTGGATCGGGTGGATTTGATGTATTTTCTGATTCAGCCCAATTTGATAAAAATAGCTGCTATTGGTCGAGAAGGCACTTCCAGCACATACATAAGTGAGCCGTCAAAAATGGTCTTTTGAATGTCATTTTTACCTATGGATTTTATGGCTTTTTCTGGCGTAGTTTGACGTGCTGATTGCAACGGTACCATTGGATCGGGTGGATTTGATGTATTTTTCGATTCAGCCTAATTTGATGAAAATAGCCGCTATGGGTGGAGAAGGCACTTCCAGCACATACATAAGTGAACCATCACAAATGGTCTTTTGAATATCATTTTTACCTATGGATTTTATGGCTTTTTCTGGCGTAGTTTGACGTGCTGATTGCAACGGTACCATTGGATCGAGTGGATTTGATGTATTTTTCGATTCAGCCCAATTTGATTAAAATGGCCGCTATTGGTCGAGAAGGCACTTCCAGCACATACATATGTGAGCCGTCAAAAATGGTCTTTTGAATGTCATTTTTACCTATCGATTTTATGGCTTTTTCTGGCGTAGTTTGACGTGCTGATTGCAACGGTACCATTGGATCGGGTGGATTTGATGTATTTTTCGATTCAGCCTAATTTGAATGAAATAGCCGCTATTGGTCGAGAAGGCACTTCCAGCACATACATAAGTGAGCCGTCAAAAATGGTCTTTTGAATGTCATTTTTACCTATGGATTTTATGGCTTTTTCTGGCGTAGTTTGACGTGCTGATTGCAACAGTACCATTGGATCGGGTGGATTCGATGTATTTTTCGATTCAGCCCAATTTGATGAAAATAGCCGCTATTGGTCGAGAAGGCACTTCCATCACATACATAAGTGAGCCGTCACAAGTAGTCTTTTGAATGTCATTTTTACCTATGGATTTTATGGCTTTTTCTGGCGTAGTTTGACGTGCTGATTGCAACAGTACCATTGGATCGGGTGGATTTGATGTATTTTTCGATTCAGCCCAATTTGATGGAAATAGTCAATATTGACCAAAAATGCATTTTCACTGCATACATAAGTGAGCCGTTAAAAATGGTCTTTTGAATGTCATTTTTACCTATGGATTTTATGGCTTTTTCTGGCGTAGTTTGACGTGCTGATTGCAACGGTACCATTGGATCGGGTGGATTTGATGTATTTTTCGATTAAGCCCAATTTGATGGAAATAGCCAAAATTGACTGAAAATGCATTTTTACCACATACATAACTGAGCCGTCAAAAATGGTCTTTTGAATGTCATTTTTACCTATGGATTTTATGGCTTTTTCTGGCGTAGTTTGACGTGCTGATTGCAACGGTACCATTGGATCGGGTGGATTTGATGTATTTTTCGATTCAGCCCAATTTGATGGAAATAGCCAAAATTGACCTAAAATGCATTTTTACTGCATACATAAGAGAGCTGTCAAAAATGGTCTTTTGAATGTCATTTTTACCTATGGATTTTATGGCTTTTTCTGGCGTAGTTTGACGTGCTGATTGCAACGGTACCATTGGATCGGGTGGATTTGATGTATTTTTCGATTCAGCCCAATTTGATGGAAATAGCCAAAATTGACCTAAAATGCATTTTTACTGCATGTATAAGTGAGCCGTCAAAAATGGTCTTTTGAATGTCATTTTTACCTATGGATTTTATGGCTTTTTCTGGCGTAGTTTGACGTGCTGATTGCAACGGTACCATTGGATCGGGTGGATTTGATGTATTTTTCGATTCAGCCCAATTTGATGGAAATAGCCAAAATTGACTGAAAATGCATTTTTACCACATACATAACTGAGCCGTCAAAAATGGTCTTTTGAATGTCATTTTTACCCATCGATTTTATGGCTTTTTCTGGCGTAGTTTGACGTGCTGATTGCAACGGTACCATTGGATCGGGTGGATTTGATGTATTTTTCGATTCAGCCCTATTTGATGGAAATAGCCGCTATTGGTCGACAAGGCACTTCCAGCACATACATAAGTGAGCCGTCAAAAATGGTCTTTTGAATGTCATTTTTACCTATGGATTTTATGGCTTTTTCTGGCGTAGTTTGACGTGCTGATTGCAACGGTACCATTGGATCGGGTGGATTTGATGTATTTTTCGATTCAGCCCAATTTGATGGAAATAGCCAAAATTGACCTAAAATGCATTTTTACTGCATACATAAGTGAGCTGTCAAAAATGGTCTTTTGAATGTCATTTTCACCTATGGATTTTATGGCTTTTTCTGGCGTAGTTTGACGTGCTGATTGCAACGGTACCATTGGATCGGGTGGATTTGATGTATTTTTCGATTCAGCCCAATTTGATGAAAATAGCCGCTATTGGTCGAGAAGGCACTTCCAGCACATACATAAGTGAGCCGTCAAAAATGGTCTTTTGAATGTCATTTTTACCTATGGATTTTATGGCTTTTTCTGGCGTAGTTTGACGTGCTGATTGCAACGGTACCATTGGACCGGGTGGATTTGATGTATTTTCCGATTCAGCCCAATTTGATAAAAATAGCTGCTATTGGTCGAGAAGGCACTTCCAGCACATACATAAGTGAGCCGTCAAAAATGGTCTTTTGAATGTCATTTTTACCTATGGATTTTATGGCTTTTTCTGGCGTAGTTTGACGTGCTGATTGCAACGGTACCATTGAATCGGGTGGATTTGATGTATTTTCGATTCAGCCCAATTTGATGGAAATAGCCAAAATTGACCTAAAATGCATTTTTACTGCATACATAAATGAGCCATCAAAAATGGTCTTTTGAATGTCATTTTTACCTATGGATTTTATGGCTTTTTCTGGCGTAGTTTGACGTGCTGATTGCAACGGTACCATTGGATCGGGTGGATTTGATGTATTTTTCGATTCAGCCTAATTTGATGAAAATAGCCGCTATGGGTGGAGAAGGCACTTCCAGCACATACATAAGTGAACCATCACAAATGGTCTTTTGAATATCATTTTTACCGATGGATTTTATGGCTTTTTCTGGCGTAGTTTGACGTGCTGATTGCAACGGTACCATTGGATCGAGTGGATTTGATGTATTTTTCGATTCAGCCCAATTTGATTAAAATGGCCGCTATTGGTCGAGAAGGCACTTCCAGCACATACATATGTGAGCCGTCAAAAATGGTCTTTTGAATGTCATTTTTACCTATGGATTTTATGGCTTTTTCTGGCGTAGTTTGACGTGCTGATTGCAACGGTACCATTGGATCGGGTGGATTTGATGAATTTTTCGTTTCAGCCCAATTTGATGAAAATAGCTGCAATTGGTCGAGAAGGCACTTCCAGCACATACATAAGTGAGCCGTCAAAAATGGTCTTTTGAATGTCATTTTTACCTATGGATTTTATGGCTTTTTCTGGCGTAGTTTGACGTGCTGATTGCAACGGTACCATTGGATCGGGTGGATTTGATGTATTTTTCGATTCAGCCCAATTTGATGAAAATAGCCGCTATTGGTCGGGAAGGCACTTCCAGCACATACATAAGTGAGCCGTCAAAAATGGTCTTTTGAATGTCATTTTTACCTATGGATTTTATGGCTTTTTCTGGCGTAGTTTGACGTGCTGATTGCAACTGTACCATTGGATCGGGTGGATTTGATGTATTTTTCGATTCAGCCTAATTTGATGAAAATAGCCGCTATGGGTGGAGAAGGCACTTCCAGCACATACATAAGTGAACCATAACAAATGGTCTTTTGAATATCATTTTTACCTATGGATTTTATGGCTTTTTCTGGCGTAGTTTGACGTGCTGATTGCAACGGTACCATTGGATCGAGTGGATTTGATGTATTTTTCGATTCAGCCCAATTTGATTAAAATGGCCGCTATTGGTCGAGAAGGCACTTCCAGCACATACATATGTGAGCCGTCAAAAATGGTCTTTTGAATGTCATTTTTACCTATGGATTTTATGGCTTTTTCTGGCGTAGTTTGACGTGCTGATTGCAACGGTACCATTGGATCGGGTGGATTTGATGAATTTTTTGTTTCAGCCCAATTTGATGAAAATAGCTGCAATTGGTCGAGAAGGCACTTCCAGCACATACATAAGTGAGCCGTCAAAAATGGTCTTTTGAATGTCATTTTTACCTATGGATTTTATGGCTTTTTCTGGCGTAGTTTGACGTGCTGATTGCAACGGTACCATTGAATCGGGTGGATTTGATGTATTTTCGATTCAGCCCAATTTGATGGAAATAGCCAAAATTGACCTAAAATGCATTTTTACTGCATACATAAATGAGCCATCAAAAATGGTCTTTTGAATGTCATTTTTACCTATGGATTTTATGGCTTTTTCTGGCGTAGTTTGACGTGCTGATTGCAACGGTACCATTGGATCGGGTGGATTTGATGTATTTTTCAATTCAGCCCAGTTCGATGAAAATAGCTGCTATTGGTCGAGAAGGCACTTCCAGCACATACATGAGTGAGCCGTCAAAAATGGTCTTTTGAATGTCATTTTTACCTATCGATTTTATGGCTTTTTCTGGCGTAGTTTGACGTGCTGATTGCAACGGTACAATTGGATCGGGTGGATTTGATGTATTTTTCGATTAAGCCCAATTTGATGAAAATAGCCGCTATTGGTCGAGAAGGCACTTCCAGCACATACATAAGTGAGCTGTCAAAAATGGTCTTTTGAATGTCATTTTTACCTATGGATTTTATGGCTTTTTCTGGCGTAGTTTGACGTGCTGATTGCAACGGTACCATTGGATCGGGTGGATTTGATGTATTTTTCGATTCAGCCCAATTTGATGGAAATAGCCAAAATTGACCTAAAATGCATTTTTACTGCATACATAAGTGAGCCATCAAAAATGGTCTTTTGAATGTCATTTTTACCTATGGATTTTATGGCTTTTTCTGGCGTAGTTTGACGTGCTGATTGCAACGGTACCATTGGATCGGGTGGATTTGATGTATTTTTCGATTCAGCCCAATTTGATGACAATAGCCGCTATTGGTCGAGAAGGCACTTCCAGCACATACATAAGTGAGCCGTCAAAAATGGTCTTTTGAATGTCATTTTTACCTATGGATTTTATGGCTTTTTCTGGCGTAGTTTGACGTGCTGATTGCAACGGTACCATTGGATCGGGTGGATTTGATGTATTTTTCGATTCAGCCCAATTTGATGGAAATAGCCAAAATTGACCTAAAATGCATTTTTACTGCATACATAAGTGAGCCGTCAAAAATGGTCTTTTGAATGTCATTTTTACCCATGGATTTTATGGCTTTTTCTGGCGTAGTTTGACGTGCTGATTGCAACGGTACCATTGGATTGGGTGGATTTGATGTATTTTTCGATTCAGCCTAATTTGATGAAAATAGCCGCTATTGGTCGAGAAGGCACTTCCAGCACATACATAAGTGAGCCGTCACAAATGGTCTTTTGAATATCATTTTTACCTATCGATTTTATGGCTTTTTCTGGCGTAGTTTGACGTGCTGATTGCAACGGTACCATTGGATCGGGTGGATTTGATGTATTTTTCGATTCAGCCCAGTTTGATGAAAATAGCTGCTATTGGTCGAGAAGGCACTTCCAGCACATACATAAGTGAGCCGTCAAAGATGGTCTTTTGAATGTCATTTTTACCTATGGATTTTATGGCTTTTTCTGGCGTAGTTTGACGTGCTGATTGCAACGGTACCATTGGATCGGGTGGATTCGATGTATTTTCCGATTCAGCCCAATTTGATGGAAATAGCCAAAATTGACCTAAAATGCATTTTTACTGCATACATAAGTGAGCCGTCAAAAATGGTCTTTTGAATGTCATTTTTACCTATGGATTTTATGGCTTTTTCTGGCGTAGTTTGACGTGCTGATTGCAACGGTACCATTGGATCGGGTGGATTTGATGTATTTTTCGATTCAGCCCAATTTGATGGAAATAGCCAAAATTGACTGAAAATGCATTTTTACTGCATACATAAGTGAGCCGTCAAAAATGGTCTTTTGAATGTCATTTTTACCCATCGATTTTATGGCTTTTTCTGGCGTAGTTTGACGTGCTGATTGCAACGGAACCATTGGATCGGGTGGATTTGATGTATTTTTCGATTCAGCCCAATTTGATGAAAATAGCCGCTATTGGTCGAGAAGGCACTTCCAGCACATACATAAGTGAGCCGTCAAAAATGGTCTTTTGATTGTCATTTTTACCTATGGATTTTATGGCTTTTTCTGGCGTAGTTTGACGTGCTGATTGCAACGGTACCATTGGATCGGGTGGATTTGATGTATTTTTCGATTCAGCCCAATTTGATGACAATAGCCGCTATTGGTCGAGAAGGCACTTCCAGCACATACATAAGTGAGCCGTCAAAAATGGTCTTTTGAATGTCATTTTTACCTATGGATTTTATGGCTTTTTCTGGCGTAGTTTGACGTGCTGATTGCAACGGTACCATTGGATCGGGTGGATTTGATGTATTTTTCGATTCAGCCCAATTTGATGAAAATAGCCAAAATTGACGTAAAATGCATTTTTACTGCATACATAAGTGAGCCGTCAAAAATGGTCTTTTGAATGTCATTTTTACCTATGGATTTTATGGCTTTTTCTGGCGTAGTTTGACGTGCTGATTGCAACGGTACCATTGGATCGGGTGGATTTGATGTATTTTTCGATTCAGCCTAATTTGATGAAAATAGCCGCTATTGGTCGAGAAGGCACTTCCAGCACATACATAAGTGAGCCTTCAAAAATGGTCTTTTGAATGTCATTTTTACCTATGGATTTTATGGCTTTTTCTGGCGTAGTTTGACGTGCTGATTGCAACGGTACCATTGGATCGGGTGGATTTGATGTATTTTTCGATTCAGCCTAATTTGATGAAAATAGCCGCTATTGGTCGAGAAGGCACTTCCAGCACATACATAAGTGAGCCGTCACAAATGGTCTTTTGAATATCATTTTTACCTATCGATTTTATGGCTTTTTCTGGCGTAGTTTGACGTGCTGATTGCAACGGTACCATTGGATCGGGTGGATTTGATGTATTTTTCGATTCAGCCCAGTTTGATGAAAATAGCCGCTATTGGTCGAGAAGGCACTTCCAGCACATACATAAGTGAGCCATCAAAGATGGTGTTTTGAATGTCATTTTTACCTATGGATTTTATGGCTTTTTCTGGCGTAGTTTGACGTGCTGATTGCAACGGTACCATTGGATCGGGTGGATTTGATGTATTTTTTGATTCAGCCCAATTTGATGGAAATAGCCAAAATTGACCTAAAATGTATTTTTACTGCATACATAAGTGAGCCGTCAAAAATGGTCTTTTGAATGTCATTTTTACCTATCGATTTTATGGCTTTTTCTGGCGTAGTTTGACGTGCTGATTGCAACGGTACAATTGGATCGGATGGATTTGATGTATTTTTCGATTCAGCCCAGTTTGATGAAAATAGCCGCTATTGGTCGAGAAGGCACTTCCAGCACATACATAAGTGAGCCGTTAAAAATGGTCTTTTGAATGTCATTTTTACCTATGGATTTTATGGCTTTTTCTGGCGTAGTTTGACGTGCTGATTGCAACGGTACCATTGGATCGGGTGGATTTGATGTATTTTTCGATTCAGCCCAATTTGATGGAAATAGCCAAAATTGACCTAAAATGCATTTTTACTGCATACATAAGTGAGCCGTCAAAAATGGTCTTTTGAATGTCATTTTTACCTATGGATTTTATGGCTTTCTCTGGCGTAGTTTGACGTGCTGATTGCAACGGTACCATTGGATTGGGTGGATTTGATGTATTTTTCGATTCAGCACAATTTGATGACAATAGCCGCTATTGGTCGAGAAGGCACTTCCAGCACATACATAAGTGAGTTGTCAAAAATGGTCTTCTGAATGTCATTTTTACCTATGGATTTTATGGCTTTTTCTGGCGTAGTTTGACGTGCTGATTGCAACGGTACCATTGGATCGGGTGGATTTGATGTATTTTTCGATTCAGCCCAATTTGATGGAAATAGCCAAAATTGACCTAAAATGCATTTTTTCTGCATACATAAGTGAGCCGTCAAAAATGGTCTTTTGAATGTCATTTTTACCTATGGATTTTATGGCTTTTTCTGGCGTAGTTTGACGTGCTGATTGCAACGGTACCATTGGATCGGGTGGATTTGATGTATTTTTCGATTCAGCCTAATTTGATGAAAATAGCCGCTATTGGTCGAGAAGGCACTTCCAGCACATACATAAGTGAGCCGTCACAAATGGTCTTTTGAATATCATTTTTACCTATCGATTTTATGGCTTTTTCTGGCGTAGTTTGACGTGCTGATTGCAACGGTACCATTGGATCGGGTGGATTTGATGTATTTTTCAATTCAGCCCAGTTTGATGAAAATAGCCGCTATTGGTCGAGAAGGCACTTCCAGCACATACATAAGTGAGCCGTCAAAAATGGTCTTTTGAATGTCATTTTTACCTATGGATTTTATGGCTTTTTCTGGCGTAGTTTGACGTGCTGATTGCAACGGTACCATTGGATCGGGTGGATTTGATGTATTTTTCGATTCAGCCCAATTTGATGGAAATAGCCAAAATTGACCTAAAATGCATTTTTACTGCATACATAAGTGAGCCGTCAAAAATGGTGTTTTCAATGTCATTTTTACCTATGGATTTTATGGCTTTTTCTGGCGTAGTTTGACGTGCTGATTGCAACGGTACCATTGGATCGGGTGGATTTTATGTATTTTTCGATTCAGCCCAATTTGATGGAAATAGCCAAAATTGACTGAAAATGCATTTTTACCGCATACATAAGTGAGCCGTCAAAAATGGTCTTTTGAATGTCATTTTTACCCATCGATTTCATGGCTTTTTCTGGCGTAGTTTGACGTGCTGATTGCAACGGAACCATTGGATCGGGTGGATTTGATGTATTTTTCGATTCAGCCCGATTTGATGAAAATAGCCGCTATTGGTCGAGAAGGCACTCCCAGCACATACATAACTGAGCCGTCAAAAATGGTCTTTTCAATGTCATTTTTACCTATGGATTTTATGGCTTTTTCTGGCGTAGTTTGACGTGCTGATTGCAACGGTACAATTGGATCGGGTGGATTTGATGTATTTTTTGATTCAGCCCAATTTGATGGAAATAGCCAAAATTGACCTAAAATGTATTTTTACTGCATACATAAGTGAGCCGTCAAAAATGGTCTTTTGAATGTCATTTTTACCTATGGATTTTGTGGCTTTTTCTGGCGTAGTTTGACGTGCTGATTGCAACGGTACAATTGGATCGGGTGGATTTGATGTATTTTTCGATTCAGCCCAATTTGATGAAAATAGCTGCTATTGGTCGAGAAGGCACTTCCAGCACAAACATAAGTGAGCCGTCAAAAATGGTCTTTTGAATGTCATTTTTACCTATGGATTTTATGGCTTTTTCTGGCGTAGTTTGACGTGCTGATTGCAACGGTACCATTGGATCGGGTGGATTTGATGTATTTTTCGATTCAGCCCAATTTGATGGAAATAGCCAAAATTGACTTAAAATGCATTTTTTCTGCATACATAAGTGAGCCGTCAAAAATGGTCTTTTGAATGTCATTTTTACCTATGGATTTTATGGCTTTTTCTGGCGTAGTTTGACGTGCTGATTGCAACGGTACCATTGGATCGGGTGGATTTGATGTATTTTTCGATTCAGCCTAATTTGATGAAAATAGCCGCTATTGGTCGAGAAGGCACTTCCAGCACATACATAAGTGAGCCGTCACAAATGGTCTTTTGAATATCATTTTTACCTATCGATTATATGGCTTTTTCTGGCGTAGTTTGACGTGCTGATTGCAACGGTACCATTGGATCGGGTGGATTTGATGTATTTTTCGATTCAGCCCAGTTTGATGAAAATAGCCGCTATTGGTCGAGAAGGCACTTCCAGCACATACATAAGTGAGCCGTCAAAAATGGTCTTTTGAATGTCATTTTTACCTATGGATTTTATGGCTTTTTCTGGCGTAGTTTGACGTGCTGATTGCAACGGTACCATTGGATCGGGTGGATTTGATGTATTTTTCGATTCAGCCCAATTTGATGGAAATAGCCAAAATTGACCTAAAATGCATTTTTACTGCATACATAAGTGAGCCGTCAAAAATGGTGTTTTGAATGTCATTTTTACCTATGGATTTTATGGCTTTTTCTGGCGTAGTTTGACGTGCTGATTGCAACGGTACCATTGGATCGGGTGGATTTTATGTATTTTTCGATTCAGCCCAATTTGATGGAAATAGCCAAAATTGACTGAAAATGCATTTTTACCGCATACATAAGTGAGCCGTCAAAAATGGTCTTTTGAATGTCATTTTTACCCATCGATTTTATGGCTTTTTCTGGCGTAGTTTGACGTGCTGATTGCAACGGAACCATTGGATCGGGTGGATTTGATGTATTTTTCGATTCAGCCCGATTTGATGAAAATAGCCGCTATTGGTCGAGAAAGCACTTCCAGCACATACATAAGTGAGCCGTCAAAAATGGTCTTTTCAATGTCATTTTTACCTATGGATTTTATGGCTTTTTCTGGCGTAGTTTGACGTGCTGATTGCAACGGTACCATTGGATCGGGTGGATTTGATGTATTTTTTGATTCAGCCCAATTTGATGGAAATAGCCAAAATTGACCTAAAATGTATTTTTACTGCATACATAAGTGAGCCGTCAAAAATGGTCTTTTGAATGTCATTTTTACCTATCGATTTTATGGCTTTTTCTGGCGTAGTTTGACGTGCTGATTGCAACGGTACAATTGGATCGGGTGGATTTGATGTATTTTTCGATTCGGCCCAATTTGATGAAAATAGCTGCTATTGGTCGAGAAAGCACTTCCAGCACATACATAAGTGAGCCGTCAAAAATGGTCTTTTGAATGTCATTTTTACCTATGGATTTTATGGCTTTTTCTGGCGTAGTTTGACGTGCTGATTGCAACGGTACCATTGGATCGTGTGGATTTGATATATTTCGATTCAGCCCAATTTGATGAAAATAGCCGCTATTGGTCGAGAAGGCACTTCCAGCACATACATAATTGAGCCGTCACAAGTAGTCTTTTGAATGTCATTTTTACCTATGGATTTTATGGCTTTTTCTGGCGTAGTTTGACGTGCTGATTGCAACGGTACCATTGGATCGGGTGGATTTGATGTATTTTTCGATTCAGCCCAATTTGATGGAAATAGCCAAAATTGACTGAAAATGCATTTTTACCGCATACATAAGTGAGCCGTCAAAAATGGTCTTTTGAATGTCATTTTTACCTATGGATTTTATGGCTTTTTCTGGCGTAGTTTGACGTGCTGATTGCAACGGTACCATTGGATCGGGTGGATTTGATGTATTTTTCGATTCAGCCCAATTTGATGGAAATAGCCAAAATTGACCTAAAATGCATTTTTACTGCATACATAAGTGAGCCGTCAAAAATGGTGTTTTGAATGTCATTTTTACCTATGGATTTTATGGCTTTTTCTGGCGTAGTTTGACGTGCTGATTGCAACGGTACCATTGGATCGGGTGGATTTTATGTATTTTTCGATTCAGCCCAATTTGATGGAAATAGCCAAAATTGACTGAAAATGCATTTTTACCGCATACATAAGTGAGCCGTCAAAAATGGTCTTTTGAATGTCATTTTTACCCATCGATTTTATGGCTTTTTCTGGCGTAGTTTGACGTGCTGATTGCAACGGAACCATTGGATCGGGTGGATTTGATGTATTTTTCGATTCAGCCTGATTTGATTAAAATAGCCGCTATTGGTCGAGAAGGCACTTCCAGCACATACATAACTGAGCCGTCAAAAATGGTCTTTTCAATGTCATTTTTACCTATGGATTTTATGGCTTTTTCTGGCGTAGTTTGACGTGCTGATTGCAACGGTACCATTGGATCGGGTGGATTTGATGTATTTTTTGATTCAGCCCAATTTGATGGAAATAGCCGAAATTGACCTAAAATGTATTTTTACTGCATACATAAGTGAGCCGTCAAAAATGGTCTTTTGAATGTCATTTTTACCTATGGATTTTGTGGCTTTTTCTGGCGTAGTTTGACGTGCTGATTGCAACGGTACAATTGGATCGGGTGGATTTGATGTATTTTTCGATTCAGCCCAATTTGATGAAAATAGCTGCTATTGGTCGAGAAGGCACTTCCAGCACAAACATAAGTGAGCCATCAAAAATGGTCTTTTGAATGTCATTTTTACCTATGGATTTTATGGCTTTTTCTGGCGTAGTTTGACGTGCTGATTGCAACGGTACCATTGGATCGGGTGGATTTGATGTATTTTTCGATTCAGCCCAATTTGATGGAAATAGCCAAAATTGACCTAAAATGCATTTTTTCTGCATACATAAGTGAGCCGTCAAAAATGGTCTTTTGAATGTCATTTTTACCTATGGATTTTATGGCTTTTTCTGGCGTAGTTTGACGTGCTGATTGCAACGGTACCATTGGATCGGGTGGATTTGATGTATTTTTCGATTCAGCCTAATTTGATGAAAATAGCCGCTATTGGTCGAGAAGGCACTTCCAGCACATACATAAGTGAGCCGTCACAAATGGTCTTTTGAATATCATTTTTACCTATCGATTATATGGCTTTTTCTGGCGTAATTTGACGTGCTGATTGCAACGGTACCATTGGATCGGGTGGATTTGATGTATTTTTCGATTCAGCCCAATTTGATGACAATTTTTGATGGATATAGCAAAATTGACTGAAAATGCATTTTTACCGCATACATAAGTGAGCCGTCAAAAATGGTCTTTTGAATGTCATTTTTACCTATGGATTTTATGGCTTTTTCTGGCGTAGTTTGACGTGCTGATTGCAACGGTACCATTGGATCGGGTGGATTTGATGTATTTTTCGATTCAGCCCAATTTGATGACAATTTTTGATGGATATAGCAAAATTGACTGAAAATGCATTTTTACCGCATACATAAGTGAGCCGTCAAAAATGGTCTTTTGAATGTCATTTTTACCTATGGATTTTATGGCTTTTTCTGGCGTAGTTTGACGTGCTGATTGCAACGGTACCATTGGATCGGGTGGATTTGATGAATTTTTCGATTCAGCCCAATTTGATGACAATAGCCGCTATTGGTCGAGAAGGCACTTCCAGCACATACATAAGTGAGCCGTCAAAAATGGTCTTTTGAATGTCATTTTTACCTATGGATTTTATGGCTTTTTCTGGCGTAGTTTGACGTGCTGATTGCAACGGTACCATTGGATCGGGTGGATTTGATGTATTTTTCGATTCAGCCCAATTTGATGGAAATAGCCAAAATTGACGTAAAATGCATTTTTACTGCATACATAAGTGAGCCGTCAAAAATGGTCTTTTGAATGTCATTTTTACCTATGGATTTTATGGCTTTTTCTGGCGTAGTTTGACGTGCTGATTGCAACGGTACCATTGGATCGGGTGGATTTGATGTATTTTTCGATTCAGCCTAATTTGATGAAAATAGCCGCTATTGGTCGAGAAGGCACTTCCAGCACATACATAAGTGGGCCGTCACAAATGGTCTTTTGAATATCATTTTTACCTATCGATTTTATGGCTTTTTCTGGCGTAGTTTGACGTGCTGATTGCAACGGTACCATTGGATCGGGTGGATTTGATGTATTTTTCGATTCAGCCCAGTTTGATGAAAATAGCCGCTATTGGTCGAGAAGGCACTTCCAGCACATACATAAGTGAGCCGTCAAAAATGGTCTTTTGAATGTCATTTTTACCTATGGATTTTATGGCTTTTTCTGGCGTAGTTTGACGTGCTGATTGCAACGGTACCATTGGATCGTGTGGATTTGATGTATTTTTCGATTCAGCCCAATTTGATGAAAATAGCCGCTATTGGTCGAGAAGGCACTTCCAGCACATACATAATTGAGCCGTCACAAGTAGTCTTTTGAATGTCATTTTTACCTATGGATTTTATGGCTTTTTCTGGCGTAGTTTGACGTGCTGATTGCAACGGTACCATTGGATCGGGTGGATTTTATGTATTTTTCGATTCAGCCCAATTTGATGGAAATAGCCAAAATTGACTGAAAATGCATTTTTACCGCATACATAAGTGAGCCGTCAAAAATGGTCTTTTGAATGTCATTTTTACCTATGGATTTTATGGCTTTTTCTGGCGTAGTTTGACGTGCTGATTGCAACGGTACCATTGGATCGGGTGGATTTGATGTATTTTTCGATTCAGCCCAATTTGATGACAATTTTTGATGGATATAGCCAAAATTGACTGAAAATGCATTTTTACCGCATACATAAGTGAGCCGTCAAAAATGGTCTTTTGAATGTCATTTTTCCCTATGGATTTTATGGCTTTTTCTGGCGTAGTTTGACGTGCTGATTGCAACGGTACCATTGGATCGGGTGGATTTGATGAATTTTTCGATTCAGCCCAATTTGATGACAATAGCCGCTATTGGTCGAGAAGGCACTTCCAGCACATACATAAGTGAGCCGTCAAAAATGGTCTTTTGAATGTCATTTTTACCTATGGATTTTATGGCTTTTTCTGGCGTAGTTTGACGTGCTGATTGCAACGGTACCATTGGATCGGGTGGATTTGATGTATTTTTCGATTCAGCCCAATTTGATGGAAATAGCCAAAATTGACGTAAAATGCATTTTTACTGCATACATAAGTGAGCCGTCAAAAATGGTCTTTTGAATGTCATTTTTACCTATGGATTTTATGGCTTTTTCTGGCGTAGTTTGACGTGCTGATTGCAACGGTACCATTGGATCGGGTGGATTTGATGTATTTTTCGATTCAGCCTAATTTGATGAAAATAGCCGCTATTGGTCGAGAAGGCACTTCCAGCACATACATAAGTGGGCCGTCACAAATGGTCTTTTGAATATCATTTTTACCTATGGATTTTATGGCTTTTTCTGGCGTAGTTTGACGTGCTGATTGCAACGGTACCATTGGATCGGGTGGATTTGATGTATTTTCCGATTCAGCCCAATTTGATGGAAATAGCCAAAATTGACCTAAAATGCATTTTTACTGCATACATAAGTGAGCCGTCAAAAATGGTCTTTTGAATGTCATTTTTACCTATGGATTTTATGGCTTTTTCTGGCGTAGTTTGACGTGCTGATTGCAACGGTACCATTGGATCGGGTGGATTTTATGTATTTTTCGATTTAGCCCAATTCAATGGAAATAGCCAAAATTGACTGAAAATGCATTTTTACCGCATACATAAGTGAGCCGTCAAAAATGGTCTTTTCAATGTCATTTTTACCCATCGATTTTATGGCTTTTTCTGGCGTAGTTTGACGTGCTGATTGCAACGGAACCATTGGATCGGGTGGATTTGATGTATTTTTCGATTCAGCCCAATTTGATGAAAATAGCCGCTATTGGTCGAGAAGGCACTTCCAGCACATACATAAGTGAGCCGTCAAAAATGGTCTTTTGAATGTCATTTTTACCTATCGATTTTATGGCTTTTTCTGGCGTAGTTTGACGTGCTGATTGCAACGGTACCATTGGATCGGGTGGATTTGATGTATTTTTCGATTCAGCCCAATTTGATGGAAATAGCCAAAATTGACCTAAAATGCATTTTTACTGCATACATAAGTGAGCCGTCAAAAATGGTCTTTTCAATGTCATTTTTACCTATGGATTTTATGGCTTTTTCTGGCGTAGTTTGACGGGCTGATTGCAACGGTACCATTGGATCGGGTGGATTTGATGTATTTTTCGATTCAGCCCAATTTGATGACAATAGCCGCTATTGGTCGAAAAGGCACTTCCAGCACATACATAAGTGAGCCGTCAAAAATGGTCTTTTGAATGTCATTTTTACCTATGGATTTTATGGCTTTTTCTGGCGTAGTTTGACGTGCTGATTGCAACGGTACCATTGGATCGGGTGGATTTGATGTATTTTTTGATTCAGCCCAATTTGATGGAAATAGCCAAAATTGACCTAAAATGCATTTTTACTGCATACATAAGTGAGCCGTCAAAAATGGTCTTTTGAATGTCATTTTTACCTATGGATTTTATGGCTTTTTCTGGCGTAGTTTGACGTGCTGATTGCAACGGTACAATTGGATCGGGTGGATATCATGTATTTTTCGATTCAGCCTAATTTGATGAAAATAGCCGCTATTGGTCGAGAAGGCACTTCCAGCACATACATAATTGAGCCGTCACAAATGGTCTTTTGAATATCATTTTTACCTATCGATTTTATGGCTTTTTCTGGCTTAGTATGACGTGCTGATTGCAACGGTACCATTGGATCGGGTGGATTTGATGTATTTTTCGATTCAGCCCAGTTTGATGAAAATAGCCGCTATTGGTCGAGAAGGCACTTCCAGCACATACATAAGTGAGCCGTCAAAAATGGTCTTTTGAATGTCATTTTTACCTATGGATTTTATGGCTTTTTCTGGCGTAGTTTGACGTGCTGATTGCAACGGTACCATTGGATCGGGTGGATTTGATGTATTTTCCGATTCAGCCCAATTTGATGGAAATAGCCAAAATTGACCTAAAATGCATTTTTACTGCATACATAAGTGAGCCGTCAAAAATGGTCTTTTGAATGTCATTTTTACCCATCGATTTTATGGCTTTTTCTGGCGTAGTTTGACGTGCTGATTGCAACGGTACCATTGGATCGGGTGGATTTGATGTATTTTTCGATTCAGCCCTATTTCATGAAAATAGCCGCTATTGGTCGAGAAGGCACTTCCAGCACATACATAAGTGAGCCGTCAAAAATGGTCTTTTGAATGTCATTTTTACCTATGGATTTTATGGCTTTTTCTGGCGTAGTTTGACGTGCTGATTGCAACGGTACCATTGGATCGGGTGGATTTGATGTATTTTTTGATTCAGCCCAATTTGATGGAAATAGCCAAAATTGACCTAAAATGTATTTTTACTGCATACATAAGTGAGCCGTCAAAAATGGTCTTTTGAATGTCATTTTTACCTATGGATTTTATGGCTTTTTCTGGCGTAGTTTGACGTGCTGATTGCAACGGTACCATTGGATCGGGTGGATTTGATGTATTTTTCGATTCAGCCCAATTTGAATGAAATAGCCGCTATTGGTCGAAAAGGCACTTCCAGCACATACATAAGTGAGCCGTCAAAAATGGTCTTTTGAATGTCATTTTTACCTATGGATTTTATGGCTTTTTCTGGCGTAGTTTGACGTGCTGATTGCAACGGTACCATTGGATCGGGTGGATTTGATGTATTTTTCAATTCTGCCCAATTTGATGGAAATAGCCAAAATTGACTGAAAATGCATTTTTACCACATACATGACTGAGCCGTCAAAAATGGTCTTTTGAATGTCATTTTTACCTATGGATTTTATGGCTTTTTCTGGCGTAGTTTGACGTGCTGATTGCAACGGTACCATTGGATCGGGTGGATTTGATGTATTTTTCGATTCAGCCCAATTTGATGAAAATAGCCGCTATTGGTCGAGAAGGCACTTCCAGCACATACATAAGTGAGCCGTCAAAAATGGTCTTTTGAATGTCATTTTTACCTATCGATTTTATGGCTTTTTCTGGCGTAGTTTGACGTGCTAATTGCAACGGTACCATTGGATCGGGTGGATTTGATGTATTTTTCGATTCAGCCCAATTTGATGGAAATAGCCAAAATTGACCTAAAATGCATTTTTACTGCATACATAAGTGAGCCGTCAAAAATGGTCTTTTGAATGTCATTTTTACCTATGGATTTTATGGCTTTTTCTGGCGTAGTTTGACGTGCTGATTGCAACAGTACCATTGGATCGGGTGGATTTGATATATTTTTCGATTCAGCCCAATTTGATGAAAATAGCCGCTATTGGTCGAGAAGGCACTTCCAGCACATACATAAGTGAGCCGTCAAAAATGGTCTTTTGAATGTCATTTTTACCTATGGATTTTATGGCTTTTTCTGGCGTAGTTTGACGGGCTGATTGCAACGGTACCATTGGATCGGGTGGATTTGATGTATTTTTCGATTCAGCCCAATCTGATGACAATAGCCGCTATTGGTCGAGAAGGCACTTCCAGCACATACATAAGTGAGCCGTCAAAAATGGTCTTTTGAATGTCATTTTTACCTATGGATTTTATGGCTTTTTCTGGCGTAGTTTGACGTGCTGATTGCAACGGTACCATTGGATCGGGTGGATTTGATGTATTTTTCGATTCAGCCCAATTTGATGGAAATAGCATAAATTGACCTAAATTGCATTTTTACTGCATACATAAGTGAGCCGTCAAAAATGGTCTTTTGAATGTCATTTTTACCTATGGATTTTATGGCTTTTTCTGGCGTAGTTTGACGTGCTGATTGCAACGGTACAATTGGATCGGGTGGATTTGATGTATTTTTCGATTCAGCCTAATTTGATGAAAATAGCCGCTATTGGTCGAGAAGGCACTTCCAGCACATACATAATTGAGCCGTCACAAATGGTCTTTTGAATATCATTTTTACCTATCGATTTTATGGCTTTTTCTGGCTTAGTATGACGTGCTGATTGCAACGGTACCATTGGATCGGGTGGATTTGATGTATTTTTCGATTCAGCCCAGTTTGATGAAAATAGCCGCTATTGGTCGAGAAGGCACTTCCAGCACATACATAAGTGAGCCGTCAAAAATGGTCTTTTGAATGTCATTTTTACCTATGGATTTTATGGCTTTTTCTGGCGTAGTTTGACGTGCTGATTGCAACGGTACCATTGGATCGGGTGGATTTGATGTATTTTCCGATTCAGCCCAATTTGATGGAAATAGCCAAAATTGACCTAAAATGCATTTTTACTGCATACATAAGTGAGCCGTCAAAAATGGTCTTTTGAATGTCATTTTTACCCATCGATTTTATGGCTTTTTCTGGCGTAGTTTGACGTGCTGATTGCAACGGTACCATTGGATCGGGTGGATTTGATGTATTTTTCGATTCAGCCCAATTTCATGAAAATAGCCGCTATTGGTCGAGAAGGCACTTCCAGCACATACATAAGTGAGCCGTCAAAAATGGTCTTTTGAATGTCATTTTTACCTATGGATTTTATGGCTTTTTCTGGCGTAGTTTGACGTGCTGATTGCAACGGTACCATTTGATCGGGTGGATTTGATGTATTTTTTGATTCAGCCCAATTTGATGGAAATAGCCAAAATTGACCTAAAATGTATTTTTACTGCATACATAAGTGAGCCGTCAAAAATGGTCTTTTGAATGTCATTTTTACCTATGGATTTTATGGCTTTTTCTGGCGTAGTTTGACGTGCTGATTGCAACGGTACCATTGGATCGGGTGGATTTGATGTATTTTTCGATTCAGCCCAATTTGAATGAAATAGCCGCTATTGGTCGAGAAGGCACTTCCAGCACATACATAAGTGAGCCGTCAAAAATGGTCTTTTGAATGTCATTTTTACCTATGGATTTTATGGCTTTTTCTGGCGTAGTTTGACGTGCTGATTGCAACGGTACCATTGGATCGGGTGGATTTGATGTATTTTTCGATTCAGCCCAATTTGATGGAAATAGCATAAATTGACCTAAAATGCATTTTTACTGCATACATAAGTGAGCCGTCAAAAATGGTCTTTTGAATGTCATTTTTACCTATGGATTTTATGGCTTTTTCTGGCGTAGTTTGACGTGCTGATTGCAACGGTACAATTGGATCGGGTGGATTTGATGTACTTTTCGATTCAGCCCAATTTGATGAAAATAGCCGCTATTGGTCGAGAAGGCACTTCCAGCACATACATAAGTGAGCCGTCAAAAATGGTCTTTTGAATGTCATTTTTACCTATCGATTTTATGGCTTTTTCTGGCGTAGTTTGACGTGCTAATTGCAACGGTACCATTGGATCGGGTGGATTTGATGTATTTTTCGATTCAGCCCAATTTGATGGAAATAGCCAAAATTGACCTAAAATGCATTTTTACTGCATACATAAGTGAGCCGTCAAAAATGGTCTTTTGAATGTCATTTTTACCTATGGATTTTATGGCTTTTTCTGGCGTAGTTTGACGTGCTGATTGCAACGGTACCATTGGATCGGGTGGATTTGATATATTTTTCGATTCAGCCCAATTTGATGAAAATAGCCGCTATTGGTCGAGAAGGCACTTCCAGCACATACATAAGTGAGCCGTCAAAAATGGTCTTTTGAATGTCATTTTTACCTATGGATTTTATGGCTTTTTCTGGCGTAGTTTGACGGGCTGATTGCAACGGTACCATTGGATCGGGTGGATTTGATGTATTTTTCGATTCAGCCCAATTTGATGACAATAGCCGCTATTGGTCGAGAAGGCACTTCCAGCACATACATAAGTGAGCCGTCAATAATGGTCTTTTGAATGTCATTTTTACCTATGGATTTTATGGCTTTTTCTGGCGTAGTTTGACGGGCTGATTGCAACGGTACCATTGGATCGGGTGGATTTGATGTATTTTTCGATTCAGCCCAATTTGATGACAATAGCCGCTATTGGTCGAGAAGGCACTTCCAGCACATACATAAGTGAGCCGTCAAAAATGGTCTTTTGAATGTCATTTTTACCTATGGATTTTATGGCTTTTTCTGGCGTAGTTTGACGTGCTGATTGCAACAGTACCATTGGATCGGGTGGATTTGATGTATTTTTTGATTCAGCCCAATTTGATGGAAATAGCCAAAATTGACCTAAAATGCATTTTTACTGCATACATAAGTGAGCCGTCAAAAATGGTCTTTTGAATGTCATTTTTACCTATGGATTTTATGGCTTTTTCTGGCGTAGTTTGACGTGCTGATTGCAACGGTACAGTTGGATCGGGTGGATTTGATGTATTTTTCGATTCAGCCTAATTTGATGAAAATAGCCGCTATTGGTCGAGAAGGCACTTCCAGCACATACATAATTGAGCCGTCACAAATGGTCTTTTGAATATCATTTTTACCTATCGATTTTATGGCTTTTTCTGGCTTAGTTTGACGTGCTGATTGCAACGGTACCATTGGATCGGGTGGATTTGATGTATTTTTCAATTCAGCCCAGTTTGATGAAAATAGCCGCTATTGGTCGAGAAGGCACTTCCAGCACATACATAAGTGAGCCGTCAAAAATGGTCTTTTGAATGTCATTTTTACCTATGGATTTTATGGCTTTTTCTGGCGTAGTTTGACGTGCTGATTGCAACGGTACCATTGGATCGGGTGGATTTGATGTATTTTCCGATTCAGCCCAATTTGATGGAAATAGCCAAAATTGACCTAAAATGCATTTTTACTGCATACATAAGTGAGCCGTCAAAAATGGTCTTTTGAATGTCATTTTTACCTATGGATTTTATGGCTTTTTCTGGCGTAGTTTGACGTGCTGATTGCAACGGTACCATTTGATCGGGTGGATTTTATGTATTTTTCGATTCAGCCCAATTTGATGACAATAGCCGCTATTGGTCGAGAAGGCACTTCCAGCACATACATAAGTGAGCCGTCAAAAATGGTCTTTTGAATGTCATTTTTACCTATGGATTTTATGGCTTTTTCTGGCGTAGTTTGACGTGCTAATTGCAACGGTACCATTGGATCGGGTGGATTTGATGTATTTTTCGATTCAGCCCAATTTGATGGAAATAGCCAAAATTGACCTAAAATGCATTTTTACTGCATACATAAGTGAGCCGTCAAAAATGGTCTTTTGAATGTCATTTTTACCTATGGATTTTATGGCTTTTTCTGGCGTAGTTTGACGTGCTGATTGGAACGGTACCATTGGATCGGGTGGATTTGATATATTTTTCGATTCAGCCCAATTTGATGAAAATAGCCGCTATTGGTCGAGAAGGCACTTCCAGCACATACATAAGTGAGCCGTCAAAAATGGTCTTTTGAATGTCATTTTTACCTATGGATTTTATGGCTTTTTCTGGCGTAGTTTGACGGGCTGATTGCAACGGTACCATTGGATCGGGTGGATTTGATGTATTTTTCGATTCAGCCCAATTTGATGACAATAGCCGCTATTGGTCGAGAAGGCACTTCCAGCACATACATAAGTGAGCCGTCAAAAATGGTCTTTTGAATGTCATTTTTACCTATGGATTTTATGGCTTTTTCTGGCGTAGTTTGACGGGCTGATTGCAACGGTACCATTGGATCGGGTGGATTTGATGTATTTTTCGATTCAGCCCAATTTGATGACAATAGCCGCTATTGGTCGAGAAGGCACTTCCAGCACATACATAAGTGAGCCGTCAAAAATGGTCTTTTGAATGTCATTTTTACCTATGGATTTTATGGCTTTTTCTGGCGTAGTTTGACGTGCTGATTGCAACGGTACCATTGGATCGGGTGGATTTCATGTATTTTTTGATTCAGCCCAATTTGATGGAAATAGCCAAAATTGACCTAAAATGCATTTTTACTGCATACATAAGTGAGCCGTCAAAAATGGTCTTTTGAATGTCATTTTTACCTATGGATTTTATGGCTTTTTCTGGCGTAGTTTGACGTGCTGATTGCAACGGTACAGTTGGATCGGGTGGATTTGATGTATTTTTCGATTCAGCCTAATTTGATGAAAATAGCCGCTATTGGTCGAGAAGGCACTTCCAGCACATACATAATTGAGCCGTCACAAATGGTCTTTTGAATATCATTTTTACCTATCGATTTTATGGCTTTTTCTGGCTTAGTTTGACGTGCTGATTTCAACGGTACCATTGGATCGGGTGGATTTGATGTATTTTTCAATTCAGCCCAGTTTGATGAAAATAGCCGCTATTGGTCGAGAAGGCACTTCCAGCACATACATAAGTGAGCCGTCAAAAATGGTCTTTTGAATGTCATTTTTACCTATGGATTTTATGGCTTTTTCTGGCGTAGTTTGACGTGCTGATTGCAACGGTACCATTGGATCGGGTGGATTTGATGTATTTTCCGATTCAGCCCAATTTGATGGAAATAGCCAAAATTGACCGAAAATGCATTTTTACTGCATACATAAGTGAGCCGTCAAAAATGGTCTTTTGAATGTCATTTTTACCTATGGATTTTATGGCTTTTTCTGGCGTAGTTTGACGTGCTGATTGCAACGGTACCATTTGATCGGGTGGATTTTATGTATTTTTCGATTCAGCTCAATTTGATGGAAATAGCCAAAATTGACTGAAAATGCATTTTTACTGCATACATAAGTGAGCCGTCAAAAATGGTCTTTTGAATGTCATTTTTACCCATCGATTTTATGGCTTTTTCTGGCGTAGTTTGACGTGCTGATTGCAACGGTACCATTGGATCGGGTGGATTTGATGTATTTTTCGATTCAGCCCAATTTCATGAAAATAGCCGCTATTGGTCGAGAAGGCACTTCCAGCACATACATAAGTGAGCCGTCAAAAATGGTCTTTTGAATGTCATTTTTACCTATGGATTTTATGGCTTTTTCTGGCGTAGTTTGACGTGCTGATTGCAACGGTACCATTGGATCGGGTGGATTGATGTATTTTTTAATTCAGCCCAATTTGATGGAAATAGCCAAAATTGACCTAAAATGTATTTTTACTGCATACATAAGTGAGCCGTCAAAAATGGTCTTTTGAATGTCATTTTTACCTATGGATTTTATGGCTTTTTCTGGCGTAGTTTGACGTGCTGATTGCAACGGTACCATTGGATCGGGTGGATTTGATGTATTTTTCGATTCAGCCCAATTTGATGAAAATAGCCGCTATTGGTCGAGAAGGCACTTCCAGCACATACATAAGTGAGCCGTCAAAAATGGTCTTTCGAATGTCATTTTTACCTATCGATTTTATGGCTTTTTCTGGCGTAGTTTGACGTGCTGATTGCAACGGTACCATTGGATCGGGTGGATTTGATGTATTTTTCGATTCAGCCCAATTTGATGGAAATAGCCAAAATTGACCTAAAATGTATTTTTACTGCATACATAAGTGAGCCGTCAAAAATGGTCTTTTGAATGTCATTTTTACCTATGGATTTTATGGCTTTTTCTGGCGTAGTTTGACGTGCTGATTGCAACGGTACCATTGGATCGGGTGGATTTGATGTATTTTTCGATTCAGCCCAGTTTGATGAAAATAGCCGCTATTGGTCGAGAAGGCACTTCCAGCACATACATAAGTGAGCCGTCAAAAATGGTCTTTTGAATGTCATTTTTACCTATGGATTTTATGGCTTTTTCTGGCGTAGTTTGACGTGCTGATTGCAACGGTACCATTGGATCGGGTGGATTTGATGTATTTTTCGATTCAGCCCAATTTGATGACAATAGCCGCTATTGGTCGAGAAGGCACTTCCAGCACATACATAAGTGAGCCGTCAAAAATGGTCTTTTGAATGTCATTTTTACCTATGGATTTTATGGCTTTTTCTGGCGTAGTTTGACGTGCTGATTGCAACGGTACCATTGGATCGGGTGGATTTGATGTATTTTTCGATTCAGCCCAATTTGATGGAAATAGCCAAAATTGACCTAAAATGCATTTTTTCTGCATACATAAGTGAGCCGTCAAAAATGGTCTTTTGAATGTCATTTTTACCTATGGATTTTATGGCTTTTTCTGGCGTAGTTTGACGTGCTGATTGCAACGGTACAATTGGATCGGGTGGATTTGATGTATTTTTCGATTCAGCCTAATTTGATGGAAATAGCCGCTATTGGTCGAGAAGGCACTTCCAGCACATACATAAGTGAGCCGTCAAAAATGGTCTTTTGAATATCATTTTTACCTATGGATTTTATGGCTTTTTCTGGCGTAGTTTGACGTGCTGATTGCAACGGTACCATTGGATCGGGTGGATTTGATGTATTTTTCGATTCAGCCCAGTTTGATGAAAATAGCCGCTATTGGTCGAGAAGGCACTTCCAGCACATACATAAGTGAGCCGTCAAAAATGGTCTTTTGAATGTCATTTTTACCTATGGATTTTATGGCTTTTTCTGGCGTAGTTTGACGTGCTGATTGCAACGGTACCATTGGATCGGGTGGATTTGATGTATTTTTCGATTCAGCCCAATTTGATGGAAATAGCCAAAATTGACCTAAAATGCATTTTTACTGCATACATAAGTGAGCCGTCAAAAATGGTCTTTTGAATGTCATTTTTACCTATGGATTTTATGGCTTTTTCTGGCGTAGTTTGACGTGCTGATTGCAACGGTACCATTGGATCGGGTGGATTTGATGTATTTTTCGATTCAGCCCAATTTGATGAAAATAGCCGCTATTCGTCGAGAAGGCACTTCAGCACATACATAAGTGAGCCGTCAAAAATGGTCTTTTGAATGTCATTTTAACTATGGATTTTATGGCTTTTTCTGGCGTAGTTTGACGTGCTGATTGCAACGGTACCATTGGATCGGGTGGATTTGATGTATTTTTCGATTCAGCCCAATTTGATGGAAATAGCCAAAATTGACCTAAAATGCATTTTTACTGCATACATAAGTGAGCCGTCAAAAATGGTCTTTTGAATGTCATTTTTACCTATGGATTTTATGGCTTTTTCTGGCGTAGTTTGACGTGCTGATTGCAACGGTACCATTGGATCGGGTGGATTTGATGTATTTTCCGATTCAGCCCAATTTGATGAAAATAGCCGCTATTGGTCGAGAAGGCACTTCCAGCACATACATAAGTGAGCCGTCAAAAATGGTCTTTTGAATGTCATTTTTACCTATGGATTTTATGGCTTTTTCTGGCGTAGTTTGACGTGCTGATTGCAACGGTACCATTGGATCGGGTGGATTTTATGTATTTTTCGATTCAGCCCAATTTGATGACAATAGCCGCTATTGGTCGAGAAGGCACTTCCAGCACATACATAAGTGAGCCGTCAAAAATGGTCTTTTGAATGTCATTTTTACCTATGGATTTTATGGCTTTTTCTGGCGTAGTTTGACGTGCTGATTGCAACGGTACCATTGGATCGGGTGGATTTGATGTATTTTTCGATTCAGCCCAATTTGATGGAAATAGCCAAAATTGACCTGATGCATTTTTTCTGCATACATAAGTGAGCCGTCAAAAATGGTCTTTTGAATGTCATTTTTACCTATGGATTTTATGGCTTTTTCTGGCGTAGTTTGACGTGCTGATTGCAACGGTACAATTGGATCGGGTGGATTTGATGTATTTTTCGATTCAGCCTAATTTGATGAAAATAGCCGCTATTGGTCGAGAAGGCACTTCCAGCACATACATAAGTGAGCCGTCACAAATGGTCTTTCGAATATCATTTTTACCTATGGATTTTATGGCTTTTTCTGGCGTAGTTTGACGTGCTGATTGCAACGGTACCATTGGATCGGGTGGATTTGATGTATTTTTCGATTCAGCCCAATTTGATGAAAATAGCCGCTATTGGTCGAGAAGGCACTTCCAGCACATACATAAGTGAGCCGTCAAAAATGGTCTTTTGAATGTCATTTTTACCTATGGATTTTATGGCTTTTTCTGGCGTAGTTTGACGGGCTGATTGCAACGGTACCATTGGATCGGGTGGATTTGATGTATTTTTCGATTCAGCCCAATTTGATGAAAATAGCCGCTATTGGTCGAGAAGGCACTTCCAGCACATACATAAGTGAGCCGTCAAAAATGGTCTTTTCAATGTCATTTTTACCTATGGATTTTATGGCTTTTTCTGGCGTAGTTTGACGTGCTGATTGCAACGGTACCATTGGATCGGGTGGATTTGATGTATTTTTCGATTCAGCCCAATTTGATGGAAATAGCCAAAATTGACCTAAAATGCATTTTTTCTGCATACATAAGTGAGCCGTCAAAAATGGTCTTTTGAATGTCATTTTTACCTATGGATTTTATGGCTTTTTCTGGCGTAGTTTGACGTGCTGATTGCAACGGTACCATTGGATCGGGTGGATTTGATGTATTTTTCGATTCAGCCTAATTTGATGAAAATAGCCGCTATTGGTCGAGAAGGCACTTCCAGCACATACATAAGTGAGCCGTCACAAATGGTCTTTTGAATATCATTTTTACCTATGGATTTTATGGCTTTTTCTGGCGTAGTTTGACGTGCTGATTGGAACGGTACCGTTGGATCGGGTGGATTTGATGTATTTTTCGATTCAGCCCAATTTGATGGAAATAGCCAAAATTGACCGAAAATGCATTCTTACTGCATACATAACTGAGCCGTCAAAAATGGTCTTTTGAATGTCATTTTTACCCATGGATTTTATGGCTTTTTCTGGCGTAGTTTGACGTGCTGATTGCAACGGTACCATTGGATCGGGTGGATTTGATGTATTTTTCGATTCAGCCCAATTTGAATGAAATAGCCACTATTGGTCGAGAAGGCACTTCCAGCACATACATAAGTGAGCCGTCAAAAATGGTCTTTTGAATGTCATTTTTACCTATGGATTTTATGGCTTTTTCTGGCGTAGTTTGACGTGCTGATTGCAACGGTACCATTGGATCGGGTGGATTTGATGTATTTTTCGATTCAGCCCAATTTGAATGAAATAGCTGCTATTGGTCGAGAAGGCACTTCCAGCACATACATAAGTGAGCCGTCAAAAATGGTCTTTTGAATGTCATTTTTACCTATGGATTTTATGGCTTTTTCTGGCGTAGTTTGACGTGCTGATTGCAACGGTACCATTGGATCGGGTGGATTTGATGTATTTTTCGATTCAGCCTAATTTGATGAAAATAGCCGCTATAGGTCGAGAAGGCACTTCCAGCACATACATAAGTGAACCATCACAAATGGTCTTTTGAATATCATTTTTACCTATCGATTTTATGGCTTTTTCTGGCGTAGTTTGACGTGCTGATTGCAACGGTACCATTGGATCGGGTGGATTTGATGTATTTTTCGATTCAGCCCAGTTTGATGAAAATAGCCTCTATTGGTCGAGAAGGCACTTCCAGCACATCTATAAGTGAGCCGTCGAAAATGGTCTTTTGAATGTCATTTTTACCTATCGATTTTATGGCTTTTTCTGGCGTAGTTTGACGTGCTGATTGCAACGGTACCATTGGATCGGGTGGATTTGATGTATTTTTCGATTCAGCCTAATTTGAATGAAATAGCCGCTATTGGTCGAGAAGGCACTTCCAGCACATACATAAGTGAGCCGTCAAAAATGGTCTTTTCAATGTCATTTTTACCTATGGATTTTATGGCTTTTTCTGGCGTAGTTTGACGTGCTGATTGCAACGGTACCATTGGATCGGGTGGATTTGATGTATTTTTCGATTCAGCCCAATTTGATGAAAATAGCCGCTATTGGTCGGGAAGGCACTTCCAGCACATACATAAGTGAGCCGTCAAAAATGGTCTTTTGAATGTCATTTTTACCTATGGATTTTATGGCTTTTTCTGGCGTAGTTTGACGTGCTGATTGCAACTGTACCATTGGATCGGGTGGATTTGATGTATTTTTCGATTCAGCCTAATTTGATGAAAATAGCCGCTATGGGTGGAGAAGGCACTTCCAGCACATACATAAGTGAACCATAACAAATGGTCTTTTGAATATCATTTTTACCTATGGATTTTATGGCTTTTTCTGGCGTAGTTTGACGTGCTGATTGCAACGGTACCATTGGATCGAGTGGATTTGATGTATTTTTCGATTCAGCCCAATTTGATTAAAATGGCCGCTATTGGTCGAGAAGGCACTTCCAGCACATACATATGTGAGCCGTCAAAAATGGTCTTTTGAATGTCATTTTTACCTATGGATTTTATGGCTTTTTCTGGCGTAGTTTGACGTGCTGATTGCAACGATACCATTGGATTGGGTGGATTTGATGTATTTTTCGATTCAGCCTAATTTGATGAAAATAGCCGCTATTGGTCGAGAAGGCACTTCCAGCACATACATAAGTGAGCCGTCACAAATGGTCTTTTGAATATCATTTTTACCTATCGATTTTATGGCTTTTTCTGGCGTAGTTTGACGTGCTGATTGCAACGGTACCATTGGATCGGGTGGATTTAATGTATTTTTCGATTCAGCCCAATTTGATGGAAATAGCCAAAATTGACCTAAAATGCATTTTTACTGCATACATAAGTGAGCTGTCAAAAATGGTCTTTTGAATGTCATTTTTACCTATGGATTTTATGGCTTTTTCTGGCGTAGTTTGACGTGCTGATTGCAACGGTACCATTGGATCGGGTGGATTTGATGTATTTTTCGATTCAGCCCAATATGATGAAAATAGCCGCTATTGGTCGAGAAGGCACTTCCAGCACATACATAAGTGAACCGTCACAAATGGTCTTTTGAATGTCATTTTTACCTATGGATTTTATGGCTTTTTCTGGCGTAGTTTGACGTGCTGATTGCAACAGTACCATTGGATCGGGTGGATTTGATGTATATTTCGATTCAGCCCAATTTGATGGAAATAGCCAAAATTGACCTAAAATGCATTTTTACTGCATACATAAGTGAGCTGTCAAAAATGGTCTTTTGAATGTCATTTTTACCTATGGATTTTATGGCTTTTTCTGGCGTAGTTTGACGTGCTGATTGCAACAGTACCATTGGATCAGGTGGATTTGATGTATTTTTCGATTCAGCCCAATTTGATGGAAATAGCCAAAATTGACGTAAAATGCATTTTTACTGCATACATAAGTGAGCCGTCAAAAATGGTCTTTTGAATGTCATTTTTACCTATGGATTTTATGGCTTTTTCTGGCGTAGTTTGACGTGCTGATTGCAACGGTACCATTGGATCGGGTGGATTTGATGTATTTTTCGATTCAGCCCAATTTGATGGAAATAGCCAAAATTGACTGAAAATGCATTTTTACCACATACATAACTGAGCCGTCAAAAATGGTCTTTTGAATGTCATTTTTACCCATCGATTTTATGGCTTTTTCTGGCGTAGTTTGACGTGCTGATTGCAACGGTACCATTGGATCGGGTGGATTTGATGTATTTTTCGATTCAGCCCTATTTGATGGAAATAGCCGCTATTGGTCGACAAGGCACTTCCAGCACATACATAAGTGAGCCGTCAAAAATGCTTTTGAATGTCATTTTTACCTATGGATTTTATGGCTTTTTCTGGCGTAGTTTGACGTGCTGATTGCAACGGTACCATTGGATCGGGTGGATTTGATGTATTTTTCGATTCAGCCCAATTTGATGGAAATAGCCAAAATTGACCTAAAATGCATTTTTACTGCATACATAAGTGAGCTGTCAAAAATGGTCTTTTGAATGTCATTTTTACCTATGGATTTTATGGCTTTTTCTGGCGTAGTTTGACGTGCTGATTGCAACGGTACCATTGGATCGGGTGGATTTGATGTATTTTTCGATTCAGCCCAATATGATGAAAATAGCCGCTATTGGTCGAGAAGGCACTTCCAGCACATACATAAGTGAGCCGTCACAAATGGTCTTTTGAATGTCATTTTTACCTATGGATTTTATGGCTTTTTCTGGCGTAGTTTGACGTGCTGATTGCAACGGTACCATTGAATCGGGTTAATTTGATGTATTTTCGATTCAGCCCAATTTGATGGAAATAGCCAAAATTGACCTAAAATGCATTTTTATTGCATACATAAATGAGCCATCAAAAATGGTCTTTTGAATGTCATTTTTACCTATGGATTTTATCGCTTTTTCTGGCGTAGTTTGACGTGCTGATTGCAACGGTACCATTGGATCGGGTGGATTTGATGTATTTTTCGATTCAGCCCAGTTTGATGAAAATAGCTGCTATTGGTCGAGAAGGCACTTCCAGCACATACATGAGTGAGCCGTCAAAAATGGTCTTTTGAATGTCATTTTTACCTATCGATTTTATGGCTGTTTCTGGCGTAGTTTGACGTGCTGATTGCAACGGTACAATTGGATCGGGTGGATTTGATGTATTTTTCGATTAAGCCCAATTTGATGAAAATAGCCGCTATTGGTCGAGAAGGCACTTCCAGCACATACAAAAGTGAGCCGTCAAAAATGGTCTTTTGAATGTCATTTTTACCTATGGATTTTATGGCTTTTTCTGGCGTAGTTTGACGTGCTGATTGCAACGGTACCATTGGATCGGGTGGATTTGATGTATTTTTCGATTCAGCCCAATTTGATGGAAATAGCCAAAATTGACCTAAAATGCATTTTTACTGCATACATAAGTGAGCCATCAAAAATGGTCTTTTGAATGTCATTTTTACCTATGGATTTTATGGCTTTTTCTGGCGTAGTTTGACGTGCTGATTGCAACGGTACCATTGGATCGGGTGGCTTTGATATATTTTTCGATTCAGCCCAATTAGATGAAAATAGCCGCTATTGGTCGAGAAGGCACTTCCAGCACATACATAAGTGAGCCGTCACAAGTAGTCTTTTGAATGTCATTTTTACCTATGGATTTTATGGCTTTTTCTGGTGTAGTTTGACGTGCTGATTGCAACGGTACCATTGGATCGGGTGGATTTGATGTATTTTTCGATTCAGCCCAATTTGATGACAATAGCCGATATTGGTCGAGAAAGCACTTCCAGCACATACATAAGTGAGCCGTCAAAAATGGTCTTTTGAATGTCATTTTTACCTATGGATTTTATGGCTTTTTCTGGCGTAGTTTGACGTGCTGATTGCAACGGTACCATTGAATCGGGTTAATTTGATGTATTTTCGATTCAGCCCAATTTGATGGAAATAGCCAAAATTGACCTAAAATGCATTTTTATTGCATACATAAATGAGCCATCAAAAATGGTCTTTTGAATGTCATTTTTACCTATGGATTTTATCGCTTTTTCTGGCGTAGTTTGACGTGCTGATTGCAACGGTACCATTGGATCGGGTGGATTTGATGTATTTTTCGATTCAGCCCAGTTTGATGAAAATAGCTGCTATTGGTCGAGAAGGCACTTCCAGCACATACATGAGTGAGCCGTCAAAAATGGTCTTTTGAATGTCATTTTTACCTATCGATTTTATGGCTGTTTCTGGCGTAGTTTGACGTGCTGATTGCAACGGTACAATTGGATCGGGTGGATTTGATGTATTTTTCGATTAAGCCCAATTTGATGAAAATAGCCGCTATTGGTCGAGAAGGCACTTCCAGCACATACAAAAGTGAGCCGTCAAAAATGGTCTTTTGAATGTCATTTTTACCTATGGATTTTATGGCTTTTTCTGGCGTAGTTTGACGTGCTGATTGCAACGGTACCATTGGATCGGGTGGATTTGATGTATTTTTCGATTCAGCCCAATTTGATGGAAATAGCCAAAATTGACCTAAAATGCATTTTTACTGCATACATAAGTGAGCCATCAAAAATGGTCTTTTGAATGTCATTTTTACCTATGGATTTTATGGCTTTTTCTGGCGTAGTTTGACGTGCTGATTGCAACGGTACCATTGGATCGGGTGGCTTTGATATATTTTTCGATTCAGCCCAATTAGATGAAAATAGCCGCTATTGGTCGAGAAGGCACTTCCAGCACATACATAAGTGAGCCGTCACAAGTAGTCTTTTGAATGTCATTTTTACCTATGGATTTTATGGCTTTTTCTGGTGTAGTTTGACGTGCTGATTGCAACGGTACCATTGGATCGGGTGGATTTGATGTATTTTTCGATTCAGCCCAATTTGATGACAATAGCCGATATTGGTCGAGAAAGCACTTCCAGCACATACATAAGTGAGCCGTCAAAAATGGTCTTTTGAATGTCATTTTTACCTATGGATTTTATGGCTTTTTCTGGCGTAGTTTGACGTGCTGATTGCAACGGTACCATTGGATCGGGTGGATTTGATGTATTTTTCGATTCAGCCCAATTTGATGGAAATAGCCAAAATTGACCTAAAATGCATTTTTACTGCATACATAAGTGAGCCGTCAAAAATGGTCTTTTGAATGTCATTTTTACCCATGGATTTTATGGCTTTTTCTGGCGTAGTTTGACGTGCTGATTGCAACGATACCATTGGATTGGGTGGATTTGATGTATTTTTCGATTCAGCCTAATTTGATGAAAATAGCCGCTATTGGTCGAGAAGGCACTTCCAGCACATACATAAGTGAGCCGTCACAAATGGTCTTTTGAATATCATTTTTACCTATCGATTTTATGGCTTTTTCTGGCGTAGTTTGACGTGCTGATTGCAACGGTACCATTGGATCGGGTGGATTTAATGTATTTTTCGATTCAGCCCAATTTGATGGAAATAGCCAAAATTGACCTAAAATGCATTTTTACTGCATACATAAGTGAGCTGTCAAAAATGGTCTTTTGAATGTCATTTTTACCTATGGATTTTATGGCTTTTTCTGGCGTAGTTTGACGTGCTGATTGCAACGGTACCATTGGATCGGGTGGATTTGATGTATTTTTCGATTCAGCCCAATATGATGAAAATAGCCGCTATTGGTCGAGAAGGCACTTCCAGCACATACATAAGTGAACCGTCACAAATGGTCTTTTGAATGTCATTTTTACCTATGGATTTTATGGCTTTTTCTGGCGTAGTTTGACGTGCTGATTGCAACGGTACCATTGGATCGGGTGGATTTGATGTATTTTCCGATTCAGCCCAATTTGATATAAATAGCTGCTATTGGTCGAGAAGGCACTTCCAACACATACATAAGTGAGCCGTCAAAAATGGTCTTTTGAATGTCATTTTTACCTATGGATTTTATGGCTTTTTCTGGCGTAGTTTGACGTGCTGATTGCAACGGTACCATTGAATCGGGTTAATTTGATGTATTTTCGATTCAGCCCAATTTGATGGAAATAGCCAAAATTGACCTAAAATGCATTTTTACTGCATACATAAATGAGCCATCAAAAATGGTCTTTTGAATGTCATTTTTACCTATGGATTTTATCGCTTTTTCTGGCGTAGTTTGACGTGCTGATTGCAACGGTACCATTGGATCGGGTGGATTTGATGTATTTTTCGATTCAGCCCAGTTTGATGAAAATAGCCGCTATTGGTCGAGAAGGCACTTCCAGCACATACATGAGTGAGCCGTCAAAAATGGTCTTTTGAATGTCATTTTTACCTATCGATTTTATGGCTGTTTCTGGCGTAGTTTGACGTGCTGATTGCAACGGTACAATTGGATCGGGTGGATTTGATGTATTTTTCGATTAAGCCCAATTTGATGAAAATAGCCGCTATTGGTCGAGAAGGCACTTCCAGCACATACAAAAGTGAGCCGTCAAAAATGGTCTTTTGAATGTCATTTTTACCTATGGATTTTATGGCTTTTTCTGGCGTAGTTTGACGTGCTGATTGCAACGGTACCATTGGATCGGGTGGATTTGATGTATTTTTCGATTCAGCCCAATTTGATGGAAATAGCCAAAATTGACCTAAAATGCATTTTTACTGCATACATAAGTGAGCCATCAAAAATGGTCTTTTGAATGTCATTTTTACCTATGGATTTTATGGCTTTTTCTGGCGTAGTTTGACGTGCTGATTGCAACGGTACCATTGGATCGGGTGGCTTTGATATATTTTTCGATTCAGCCCAATTTGATGAAAATAGCCGCTATTGGTCGAGAAGGCACTTCCAGCACATACATAAGTGAGCCGTCACAAGTAGTCTTTTGAATGTCATTTTTACCTATGGATTTTATGGCTTTTTCTGGTGTAGTTTGACGTGCTGATTGCAACGGTACCATTGGATCGGGTGGATTTGATGTATTTTTTGATTCAGCCCAATTTGATGAAAATAGCCGCTATTGGTCGAGAAGGCACTTCCAGCACATACATAAGTGAGCCGTGAAAAATGGTCTTTTGAATGTCATTTTTACCTATGGATTTTATGGCTTTTTCTGGCGTAGTTTGACGTGCTGATTGCAACGGTACCATTGGATCGGGTGGATTTGATGTATTTTTCGATTCAGCCCAATTTGATGGAAATAGCCAAAATTGACCTAAAATGCATTTTTACTGCATACATAAGTGAGCCGTCAAAAATGGTCTTTTGAATGTCATTTTTACCCATGGATTTTATGGCTTTTTCTGGCGTAGTTTGACGTGCTGATTGCAACGATACCATTGGATTGGGTGGATTTGATGTATTTTTCGATTCAGCCTAATTTGATGAAAATAGCCGCTATTGGTCGAGAAGGCACTTCCAGCACATACATAAGTGAGCCGTCACAAATGGTCTTTTGAATATCATTTTTACCTATCGATTTTATGGCTTTTTCTGGCGTAGTTTGACGTGCTGATTGCAACGGTACCATTGGATCGGGTGGATTTGATGTATTTTTCGATTCAGCCCAGTTTGATGAAAATAGCCGCTATTGGTCGAGAAGGCACTTCCAGCACACACATAAGTGAGCCGTCAAAAATGGTCTTTTGAATGTCATTTTTACCTATGGATTTTATGGCTTTTTCTGGCGTAGTTTGACATGCTGATTGCAACGGTACCATTGGATCGGGTGGATTCGATGTATTTTCCGATTCAGCCCAATTTGATGGAAATAGCCAAAATTGACCTAAAATGCATTTTTACTGCATACATAAGTGAGCCGTCAAAAATGGTCTTTTGAATGTCATTTTTACCTATGGATTTTATGGCTTTTTCTGGCGTAGTTTGACGTGCTGATTGCAACGGTACCATTGGATCGGGTGGATTTTATGTATTTTTCGATTCAGCCCAATTTGATGGAAATAGCCAAAATTGACTGAAAATGCATTTTTACCGCATACATAAGTGAGCCGTCAAAAATGGTCTTTTGAATGTCATTTTTACCCATCGATTTTATGGCTTTTTCTGGCGTAGTTTGACGTGCTGATTGCAACGGAACCATTGGATCGGGTGGATTTGATGTATTTTTCGATTCAGCCCAATTTGATGAAAATAGCCGCTATTGGTCGAGAAGGCACTTCCAGCACATACATAAGTGAGCCGTCAAAAATGGTCTTTTGAATGTCATTTTTACCTATGGATTTTATGGCTTTTTCTGGCGTAGTTTGACGTGCTGATTGCAACGGTACCATTGGATCGGGTGGATTTGATGTATTTTTCGATTCAGCCCAGTTTGATGAAAATAGCCGCTATTGGTCGAGAAGGCACTTCCAGCACATACATAAGTGAGCCGTCAAAAATGGTCTTTTGAATGTCATTTTTACCTATGGATTTTATGGCTTTTTCTGGCGTAGTTTGACGTGCTGATTGCAACGGTACCATTGGATCGGGTGGATTCGATGTATTTTCCGATTCAGCCCAATTTGATGGAAATTGCCAAAATTGACCTAAAATGCATTTTTACTGCATACATAAGTGAGCCGTCAAAAATGGTCTTTTGAATGTCATTTTTACCTATGGATTTTATGGCTTTTTCTGGCGTAGTTTGACGTGCTGATTGCAACGGTACCATTGGATCGGGTGGATTTTATCTATTTTTCGATTCAGCCCAATTTGATGGAAATAGCCAAAATTGACTGAAAATGCATTTTTACCGCATACATAAGTGAGCCGTCAAAAATGGTCTTTTGAATGTCATTTTTACCCATCGATTTTATGGCTTTTTCTGGCGTAGTTTGACGTGCTGATTGCAACGGAACCATTGGATCGGGTGGATTTGATGTATTTTTCGATTCAGCCCAATTTGATGAAAATAGCCGCTATTGGTCGAGAAGGCACTTCCAGCACATACATATGTGAGCCGTCAAAAATGGTCTTTTGAATGTCATTTTTACCTATGGATTTTATGGCTTTTTCTGGCGTAGTTTGACGTGCTGATTGCAACGGTACCATTGGATCGGGTGGATTTGATATATTTTTCAATTCAGCCCAATTTGATGGAAATATCCAAAATTGACCTAAAATGCATTTTTATTGCATACATAAGTGAGCCGTCAAAAATGGTCTTTTGAATGTCATTTTTACCTATGGATTTTATGGCTTTTTCTGGCGTAGTTTGACGTGCTGATTGCAACGGTACAATTGGATCGGGTGGATTTGATGTATTTTTCGATTCAGCCCAATTTGATGAAAATAGCCGCTATTGGTCGAGAAGGCACTTCCAGCACATACATAAGTGAGCCGTCAAAAATGGTCTTTTGAATGTCATTTTTACCTATGGATTTTATGGCTTTTTCTGGCGTAGTTTGACGTGCTGATTGCAACGGTACCATTGGATCGGGTGGATTTGATGTATTTTTTGATTCAGCCAATTTTGATGACAATAGCCGCTATTGGTCGAGAAGGCACTTCCAGCACATACATAAGTGAGCCGTCAAAAATGGTCTTTTGAATGTCATTTTTACCTATGGATTTTATGGCTTTTTCTGGCGTAGTTTGACGTGCTGATTGCAACGGTACCATTGGATCGGGTGGATTTGATGTATTTTTCGATTCAGCCCAATTTGATGGAAATAGCCAAAATTGACCTAAAATGCATTTTTACTGCATACATAAGTGAGCCGTCAAAAATGGTCTTTTGAATGTCATTTTTACCTATGGATTTTATGGCTTTTTCTGGCGTAGTTTGACGTGCTGATTGCAACGGTACCATTGGATCGGGTGGATTTGATGTATTTTTCGATTCAGCCTAATTTGATGAAAATAGCCGCTATTGGTCGAGAAGGCACTTCCAGCACCTACATAAGTTAGCCGTCAAAAATGGTCTTTTGAATGTCATTTTTACCTATGGATTTTATGGCTTTTTCTGGCGTAGTTTGACGTGCTGATTGCAACGGTACCATTGGATCGGGTGGATTTGATGTATTTTTTGATTCAGCCCAATTTGATGACAATAGCCGCTATTGGTCGAGAAGGCACTTTCAGCACATACATAAGTGAGCCGTCAAAAATGGTCTTTTGAATGTCATTTTTACCTATGGATTTTATGGCTTTTTCTGGCGTAGTTTGACGTGCTGATTGCAACGGTACCATTGGATCGGGTGGATTTGATGTATTTTCCGATTCAGCCCAATTTGATGGAAATAGCCAAAATTGACCTAAAATGCATTTTTACTGCATACATAAGTGAGCCGTCAAAAATGGTCTTTTGAATGTCATTTTTACCTATGGATTTTATGGCTTTTTCTGGCGTAGTTTGACGTGCTGATTGCAACGGTACCATTGGATCGGGTAGATTTGATGTATTTTTCGATTCAGCCCAATTTAATGGAAATAGCCAAAATTGACTGAAAATGCATTTTTACCGCATACATAAGTGAGCCGTCAAAAATGGTCTTTCTAATGTCATTTTTACCCATCGATTTTATGGCTTTTTCTGGCGTAGTTTGACGTGCTGATTGCAACGGTACCATTGGATCGGGTGGATTTGATGTATTTTTCGATTCAGCCCAATTTGATGGAAATAGCCAAAATTGACCTAAAATGCATTTTTACTGCATACATAAGTGAGCCGTCAAAAATGGTCTTTTGAATGTCATTTTTACCTATGGATTTTATGGCTTTTTCTGGCGTAGTTTGACGTGCTGATTGCAACGGTACCATTGGATCGGGTGGATTTGATATATTTTTCGATTCAGCCCAATTTGATGAAAATAGCCGCTATTGGTCGAGAAGGCACTTCCAGCACATACATAAGTGAGCCGTCAAAAATGGTCTTTTCGATGTCATTTTTACCTATGGATTTTATGGCTTTTTCTGGCGTAGTTTGACGTGCTGATTGCAACGGTACCATTGGATCGGGTGGATTTGATGTATTTTCCGATTCAGCCCAATTTGATGGAAATAGCCAAAATTGACCTAAAATGCATTTTTACTGCATACATAAGTGAGCCGTCAAAAATGGTCTTTTGAATGTCATTTTTACCTATGGATTTTATGGCTTTTTCTGGCGTAGTTTGACGTGCTGATTGCAACGGTACCATTGGATCGGGTGGATTTGATGTATTTTTTGATTCAGCCCAATTTGATGGAAATAGCCAAAATTGACCTAAAATGCATTTTTACTGCATACATAAGTGAGCCGTCAAAAATGGTCTTTTGAATGTCATTTTTACCTATGGATTTTATGGCTTTTTCTGGCGTAGTTTGACGTGCTGATTGCAACGGTACAATTGGATCGGGTGGATTCGATGTATTTTTCGATTCAGCCTAATTTGATGAAAATAGCCGCTATTGGTCGAGAAGGCACTTCCAGCACATACATAATTGAGCCGTCACAAATGGTCTTTTGAATATCATTTTTACCTATCGATTTTATGGCTTTTTCTGGCTTAGTTTGACGTGCTGATTGCAACGGTACCATTGGATTGGGTGGATTTGATGTATTTTTAAATTCAGCCCAGTTTGATGAAAATAGCCGCTATTGGTCGAGAAGGCACTTCCAGCACATACATAAGTGAGCCGTCAAAAATGGTCTTTTGAATGTCATTTTTACCTATGGATTTTATGGCTTTTTCTGGCGTAGTTTGACGTGCTGATTGCAACGGTACCATTGGATCGGGTGGATTTGATGTATTTTTCGATTCAGCCCAATTTGATGGAAATAGCCAAAATTTACCTAAAATGCATTTTTACTGCATACATAAGTGAGCCGTCAAAAATGGTCTTTTGAATGTCATTTTTACCTATGGATTTTATGGCTTTTTCTGGCGTAGTTTGACGTGCTGATTGCAACGGTACAATTGGATCGGGTGGATTTGATATATTTTTCGATTCAGCCCAATTTGATGGAAATAGCCGCTATTGGTCGAGAAGGCACTTCCAGCACATACATAAGTGAGCCGTCAAAAATGGTCTTTTGAATGTCATTTTTACCTATGGATTTTATGGCTTTTTCTGGCGTAGTTTGACGGGCTGATTGCAACGGTACCATTGGATCGGGTGGATTTGATGTATTTTTCGATTCAGCCCAATTTGAATGAAATAGCCGCTATTGGTCGAGAAGGCACTTCCAGCACATACATAAGTGAGCCGTCAAAAATGGTCTTTTGAATGTCATTTTTACCTATGGATTTTATGGCTTTTTCTGGCGTAGTTTGACGTGCTGATTGCAACGGTACCATTGGATCGGATGGATTTGATGTATTTTTTGATTCAGCCCAATTTGATGGAAATAGCCAAAATTGACCTAAAATGCATTTTTACTGCATACATAAGTGAGCCGTCAAAAATGGTCTTTTGAATATCATTTTTACCTATCGATTTTATAGCTTTTTCTGGCTTAGTTTGACGTGCTGATTGCAACGGTACCATTGGATTGGGTGGATTTGATGTATTTTTCAATTCAGCCCAGTTTGATGAAAATAGCCGCTATTGGTCGAAAAGGCACTTCCAGCACATACATAAGTGAGCCGTCAAAAATGGTCTTTTGAATGTCATTTTTACCTATGGATTTTATGGCTTTTTCTGGCGTAGTTTGACGTGCTGATTGCAACGGTACCATTGGATCGGGTGGATTTGATGTATTTTCCGATGCAGCCCAATTTGATGGAAATAGCCAAAATTGACCTAAAATGCATTTTTACTGCATACATAAGTGAGCCGTCAAAAATGGTCTTTTGAATGTCATTTTTACCTATGGATTTTATGGCTTTTTCTGGCGTAGTTTGACGTGCTGATTGCAACGGTACCATTTGATCGGGTGGATTTTATGTATTTTTCGATTCAGCTCAATTTGATGGAAATAGCCAAAATTGACTGAAAATGCATTTTTACTGCATACATAAGTGAGCCGTCAAAAATGGTCTTTTGAATGTCATTTTTACCCATCGATTTTATGGCTTTTTCTGGCGTAGTTTGACGTGCTGATTGCAACGGTACAATTGGATCGGGTGGATTTGATGTATTTTTCGATTCAGCCCAATTTGATGAAAATAGCCGCTATTGGTCGAGAAGGCACTTCCAGCACATACATAAGTGAGCCGTCAAAAATGGTCTTTTGAATGTCATTTTTACCTATGGATTTTATGGCTTTTTCTGGCGTAGTTTGACGTGCTGATTGCAACGGTACCATTGGATCGGGTGGATTCGATGTATTTTTTGATTCAGCCCAAGTTGATGGAAATAGCCAAAATTGACCTAAAATGTATTTTTACTGCATAAATAAGTGAGCCGTCAAAAATGGTCTTTTGAATGTCATTTTTACCTATGGATTTTATGGCTTTTTCTGGCGTAGTTTGACGTGCTGATTGCAACGGTACAATTGGATCGGGTGGATTTGATGTATTTTTCGATTCAGCCCAATTTGATGAAAATAGCCGCTATTGGTCGAGAAGGCACTTCCAGCACATACATAAGTGAGCCGTCAAAAATGGTCTTTTGAATGTCATTTTTACCTATGGATTTTATGGCTTTTTCTGGCGTAGTTTGACGTGCTGATTGCAACGGTACCATTGGATCGGGTGGATTTGATGTATTTTCCGATTCAGCCCAATTTGATGGAAATAGCCAAAATTGACCTAAAATGCATTTTTACTGCATACATAAGTGAGCCGTCAAAAATGGTCTTTTGAATGTCATTTTTACCTATGGATTTTATGGCTTTTTCTGGCGTAGTTTGACGGGCTGATTGCAACGGTACCATTGGATCGGGTGGATTTGATGTATTTTTCGATTCAGCCCAATTTGATGACAATAGCCGCTATTGGTCGAGAAGGCACTTCCAGCACATACATAAGTGAGCCGTCAAAAATGGTCTTTTGAATGTCATTTTTACCTATGGATTTTATGGCTTTTTCTGGCGTAGTTTGACGTGCTGATTGCAACGGTACCATTGGATCGGGTGGATTTGATGTATTTTTTGATTCAGCCCAATTTGATGGAAATAGCCAAAATTGACCTAAAATGCATTTTTACTGCATACATAAGTGAGCCGTCAAAAATGGTCTTTTGAATGTCATTTTTACCTATGGATTTTATGGCTTTTTCTGGCGTAGTTTGACGTGCTGATTGCAACGGTACAATTGGATCGGGTGGATTTGATGTATTTTTCGATTCAGCCTAATTTGATGAAAATAGCCGCTATTGGTCGAGAAGGCACTTCCAGCACATACATAAGTGAGCCGTCACAAATGGTCTTTTGAATATCATTTTTACCTATGGATTTTATGGCTTTTTCTGGCGTAGTTTGACGTGCTGATTGCAACGGTACCATTGGATCGGGTGGATTTGATGTATTTTTCGATTCAGCCCAGTTTGATGAAAATAGCCGCTATTGGTCGAGAAGGCACTTCCAGCACATACATAAGTGAGCCGTCAAAAATGGTCTTTTGAATGTCATTTTTACCTATGGATTTTATGGCTTTTTCTGGCGTAGTTTGACGTGCTGATTGCAACGGTACCATTGGATCGGGTGGATTTGATGTATTTTTCGATTCAGCCCAATTTGATGACAATAGCCGCTATTGGTCGAGAAGGCACTTCCAGCACATACATAAGTGAGCCGTCAAAAATGGTCTTTTGAATGTCATTTTTACCTATGGATTTTATGGCTTTTTCTGGCGTAGTTTGACGTGCTGATTGCAACGGTACCATTGGATCGGGTGGATTTGATGTATTTTTCGATTCAGCCCAATTTGATGGAAATAGCCAAAATTGACCTAAAATGTATTTTTACTGCATACATAAGTGAGCCGTCAAAAATGGTCTTTTGAATGTCATTTTTACCTATGGATTTTATGGCTTTTTCTGGCGTAGTTTGACGTGCTGATTGCAACGGTACAATTGGATCGGGTGGATTTGATGTATTTTTCGATTCAGCCCAATTTGATGAAAATAGCCGCTATTGGTCGAGAAGGCACTTCCAGCACATACATAAGTGAGCCGTCAAAAATGGTCTTTTGAATGTCATTTTTACCTATGGATTTTATGGCTTTTTCTGGCGTAGTTTGACGTGCTGATTGCAACGGTACCATTGGATCGGGTGGATTTGATGTATTTTTCGATTCAGCCCAGTTTGATGAAAATAGCCGCTATTGGTCGAGAAGGCACTTCCAGCACATACATAAGTGAGCCGTCAAAAATGGTCTTTTGAATGTCATTTTTACCTATGGATTTTATGGCTTTTTCTGGCGTAGTTTGACGTGCTGATTGCAACGGTACCATTGGATCGGGTGGATTTGATGTATTTTTTGATTCAGCCTAATTTGATGAAAATAGCCGCTATTGGTCGAGAAGGCACTTCCAGCACATACATAAGTGAGCCGTCAAAAATGGTCTTTTGAATGTCATTTTTACCTATGGATTTTATGGCTTTTTCTGGCGTAGTTTGACGTGCTGATTGCAACGGTACCATTGGATCGGGTGGATTTGATGTATTTTTCGATTCAGCCCAATTTGATGGAAATAGCCAAAATTTACCTAAAATGCATTTTTACTGCATACATAAGTGAGCCGTCAAAAATGGTCTTTTGAATGTCATTTTTACCTATGGATTTTATGGCTTTTTCTGGCGTAGTTTGACGGGCTGATTGCAACGGTACCATTGGATCGGGTGGATTTTATGTATTTTTCGATTCAGCCCAATTTGATGACAATAGCCGCTATTGGTCGAGAAGGCACTTCCAGCACATACATAAGTGAGCCGTCAAAAATGGTCTTTTGAATGTCATTTTTACCTATGGATTTTATGGCTTTTTCTGGCGTAGTTTGACGTGCTGATTGCAACGGTACCATTGGATCGGGTGGATTTGATGTATTTTTTGATTCAGCCCAATTTGATGGAAATAGCCAAAATTGACCTAAAATGCATTTTTACTGCATACATAAGTGAGCCGTCAAAAATGGTCTTTTGAATGTCATTTTTACCTATGGATTTTATGGCTTTTTCTGGCGTAGTTTGACGTGCTGATTGCAACGGTACAATTGGATCGGGTGGATTTGATGTATTTTTCGATTCAGCCTAATTTGATGAAAATAGCCGGTATTGGTCGAGAAGGCACTTCCAGCACATACATAAGTGAGCCGTCACAAATGGTCTTTTGAATATCATTTTTACCTATGGATTTTATGGCTTTTTCTGGCGTAGTTTGACGTGCTGATTGCAACGGTACCATTGGATCGGGTGGATTTGATGTATTTTTCGATTCAGCCCAGTTTGATGAAAATAGCCGCTATTGGTCGAGAAGGCACTTCCAGCACATACATAAGTGAGCCGTCAAAAATGGTCTTTTGAATGTCATTTTTACCTATGGATTTTATGGCTTTTTCTGGCGTAGTTTGACGTGCTGATTGCAACGGTACCATTGGATCGGGTGGATTTGATGTATTTTTTGATTCAGCCTAATTTGATGAAAATAGCCGCTATTGGTCGAGAAGGCACTTCCAGCACATACATAAGTGAGCCGTCAAAAATGGTCTTTTGAATGTCATTTTTACCTATGGATTTTATGGCTTTTTCTGGCGTAGTTTGACGTGCTGATTGCAACGGTACCATTGGATCGGGTGGATTTGATGTATTTTTCGATTCAGCCCAATTTGATGAAAATAGCTGCTATTGGTCAAGAAGGCACTTCCAGCACATACATAAGTGAGCCGTCAAAAATGGTCTTTTGAATGTCATTTTTACCTATGGATTTTATGGCTTTTTCTGGCGTAGTTTGACGTGCTGATTGCAACGGTACCATTGGATCGGGTGGATTTTATGTATTTTTCGATTCAGCCCAATTTGATGACAATAGCCGCTATTGGTCGAGAAGGCACTTCCAGCACATACATAAGTGAGCCGTCAAAAATGGTCTTTTGAATGTCATTTTTACCTATGGATTTTATGGCTTTTTCTGGCGTAGTTTGACGTGCTGATTGCAACGGTACCATTGGATCGGGTGGATTTGATGTATTTTTCGATTAAGCCCAATTTGATGGAAATAGCCAAAATTGACCTAAAATGCATTTTTTCTGCATACATAAGTGAGCCGTCAAAAATGGTCTTTTGAATGTCATTTTTACCTATGGATTTTATGGCTTTTTCTGGCGTAGTTTGACGTGCTGATTGCAACGGTACAATTGGATCGGGTGGATTTGATGTATTTTTCGATTCAGCCTAATTTGATGAAAATAGCCGCTATTGGTCGAGAAGGCACTTCCAGCACATACATAAGTGAGCCGTCACAAATGGTCTTTTGAATATCATTTTTACCTATGGATTTTATGGCTTTTTCTGGCGTAGTTTGACGTGCTGATTGCAACGGTACCATTGGATCGGGTGGATTTGATGTATTTTTCGATTCAGCCCAGTTTGATGAAAATAGCCGCTATTGGTCGAGAAGGCACTTCCAGCACATACATAAGTGAGCCGTCAAAAATGGTCTTTTGAATGTCATTTTTACCTATGGATTTTATGGCTTTTTCTGGCGTAGTTTGACGTGCTGATTGCAACGGTACCATTGGATCGGGTGGATTTGATGTATTTTTCGATTCAGCCGAATTTGATGAAAATAGCCGCTATTGGTCGAGAAGGCACTTCCAGCACATACATAAGTGAGCCGTCAAAAATGGTCTTTTCAATGTCATTTTTACCTATGGATTTTATGGCTTTTTCTGGCGTAGTTTGACGTGCTGATTGCAACGGTACCATTGGATCGGGTGGATTTGATGTATTTTTCGATTCAGCCCAATTTGATGGAAATAGCCAAAATTGACCGAAAATGCATTCTTACTGCATACATAACTGAGCCGTCAAAAATGGTCTTTTGAATGTCATTTTTACCCATCGATTTTATGGCTTTTTCTGGCATAGTTTGACGTGCTGATTGCAACGGTACCATTGGATCGGGTGGATTTGATGTATTTTTCGATTCAGCCCAATTTGAATGAAATAGCCACTATTGGTCGAGAAGGCACTTCCAGCACATACATAAGTGAGCCGTCAAAAATGGTCTTTTGAATGTCATTTTTACCTATGGATTTTATGGCTTTTTCTGGCGTAGTTTGACGTGCTGATTGCAACGGTACCATTGGATCGGGTGGATTTGATGTATTTTTCGATTCAGCCCAATTTGAATGAAATAGCCGCTATTGGTCGAGAAGGCACTTCCAGCACATACATAAGTGAGCCGTCAAAAATGGTCTTTTGAATGTCATTTTTACCTATGGATTTTATGGCTTTTTCTGGCGTAGTTTGACGTGCTGATTGCAACGGTACCATTGGATCGGGTGGATTTGATGTATTTTTCGATTCAGCCCAATTTGAATGAAATAGCCGCTATTGGTCGAGAAGGCACTTCCAGCACATACATAAGTGAGCCGTCAAAAATGGTCTTTTGAATGTCATTTTTACCTATGGATTTTATGGCTTTTTCTGGCGTAGTTTGACGTGCTGATTGCAACGGTACCATTGGATCGGGTGGATTTCATGTATTTTTCGATTCAGCCTAATTTGATGAAAATAGCCGCTATAGGTCGAGAAGGCACTTCCAGCACATACATAAGTGAACCATCACAAATGGTCTTTTGAATATCATTTTTACCTATGGATTTTATGGCTTTTCCTGGCGTAGTTTGACGTGCTGATTGCAACGGTACCATTGGATCGAGTGGATTTGATGTATTTTTCGATTCAGCCCAGTTTGATGAAAATAGCCTCTATTGGTCGAGAAGGCACTTCCAGCACATCTATAAGTGAGCTGTCGAAAATGGTCTTTTGAATGTCATTTTTACCTATCGATTTTATGGCTTTTTCTGGCGTAGTTTGACGTGCTGATTGCAACGGTACCATTGGATCGGGTGGATTTGATGTATTTTTCGATTCAGCCTAATTTGATGAAAATAGCCGCTATTGGTCGAGAAGGCACTTCCAGCACATACATAAGTGAGCCGTCACAAATGGTCTTTTGAATATCATTTTTACCTATCGATTTTATGGCTTTTTCTGGCGTAGTTTGACGTGCTGATTGCAACGGTACCATTGGATCGGGTGGATTTGATGTATTTTTCGATTCAGCCCAGTTTGATGAAAATAGCTGCTATTGGTTGAGAAGGCACTTCCAGCACATACATAAGTGAGCTGTCAAAAATGGTGTTTTGAATGTCATTTTTACCTATGGATTTTATGGCTTTTTCTGGCGTAGTTTGACGTGCTGATTGCAACGGTACCATTGGATCGGGTGGATTTGATGTATTTTTCGATTAAGCCCAATTTGATGGAAATAGCCAAAATTGACCTAAAATGCATTTTTACTGCATACATAAGTGAGCTGTCAAAAATGGTCTTTTGAATGTCATTTTTACCTATCGATTTTATGGCTTTTTCTGGCGTAGTTTGACGTGCTGATTGCAACGGTACCATTGGATCGGGTGGATATGATGTATTTTTCGATTCAGCCCAATTTGATGAAAATAGCCGCTATTGGTCGATAAGGCACTTCCAGCACATACATAAGTGAGCCGTCAAAAATGGTCTTTTGAATGTCATTTTTACCTATGGATTTTATGGCTTTTTCTGGCGTAGTTTGACGTGCTGATTGCAACGGTACCATTGGATCGGGTGGATTTGATGTATTTTTCGATTCAGCCCAATTTGATGAAAATAGCCGCTATTGGTCGAGAAGGCACTTCCAGCACATACATAAGTGAGCCGTCAAAAATGGTCTTTTGAATGTCATTTTTACCTATGGATTTTATGGCTTTTTCTGGCGTAGTTTGACGTGCTGATTGCAACGGTACCATTGGATCGGGTGGATTTGATGTATTTTCTGATTCAGCCCAATTTGATAAAAATAGCTGCTATTGGTCGAGAAGGCACTTCCAGCACATACATAAGTGAGCCGTCAAAAATGGTCCTTTGAATGTCATTTTTACCTATGGATTTTATGGCTTTTTCTGGCGTAGTTTGACGTGCTGATTGCAACGGTACCATTGGATCGGGTGGATTTGATGTATTTTTCGATTCAGCCTAATTTGATGAAAATAGCCGCTATGGGTGGAGAAGGCACTTCCAGCACATACATAAGTGAACCATCACAAATGGTCTTTTGAATATCATTTTTACCTATGGATTTTATGGCTTTTTCTGGCGTAGTTTGACGTGCTGATTGCAACGGTACCATTGGATCGAGTGGATTTGATGTATTTTTCGATTCAGCCCAATTTGATTAAAATGGCCGCTATTGGTCGAGAAGGCACTTCCAGCACATACATATGTGAGCCGTCAAAAATGGTCTTTTGAATGTCATTTTTACCTATCGATTTTATGGCTTTTTCTGGCGTAGTTTGACGTGCTGATTGCAACGGTACCATTGGATCGGGTGGATTTGATGTATTTTTCGATTCAGCCTAATTTGAATGAAATAGCCGCTATTGGTCGAGAAGGCACTTCCAGCACATACATAAGTGAGCCGTCAAAAATGGTCTTTTGAATGTCATTTTTACCTATGGATTTTATGGCTTTTTCTGGCGTAGTTTGACGTGCTGATTGCAACAGTACCATTGGATCGGGTGGATTCGATGTATTTTTCGATTCAGCCCAATTTGATGAAAATAGCCGCTATTGGTCGAGAAGGCACTTCCATCACATACATAAGTGAGCCGTCACAAGTAGTCTTTTGAATGTCATTTTTACCTATGGATTTTATGGCTTTTTCTGGCGTAGTTTGACGTGCTGATTGCAACAGTACCATTGGATCGGGTGGATTTGATGTATTTTTCGATTCAGCCCAATTTGATGGAAATAGTCAATATTGACCAAAAATGCATTTTCACTGCATACATAAGTGAGCCGTTAAAAATGGTCTTTTGAATGTCATTTTTACCTATGGATTTTATGGCTTTTTCTGGCGTAGTTTGACGTGCTGATTGCAACGGTACCATTGGATTGGGTGGATTTGATGTATTTTTCGATTCAGCCCAATTTGATGGAAATAGCCAAAATTGACTGAAAATGCATTTTTACCACATACATAACTGAGCCGTCAAAAATGGTCTTTTGAATGTCATTTTTACCTATGGATTTTATGGCTTTTTCTGGCGTAGTTTGACGTGCTGATTGCAACGGTACCATTGGATCGGGTGGATTTGATGTATTTTTCGATTCAGCCCAATTTGATGGAAATAGCCAAAATTGACCTAAAATGCATTTTTACTGCATACATAAGTGAGCTGTCAAAAATGGTCTTTTGAATGTCATTTTTACCTATGGATTTTATGGCTTTTTCTGGCGTAGTTTGACGTGCTGATTGCAACGGTACCATTGGATCGGGTGGATTTGATGTATTTTTCGATTCAGCCCAATTTGATGGAAATAGCCAAAATTGACCTAAAATGCATTTTTACTGCATGTATAAGTGAGCCGTCAAAAATGGTCTTTTGAATGTCATTTTTACCTATGGATTTTATGGCTTTTTCTGGCGTAGTTTGACGTGCTGATTGCAACGGTACCATTGGATCGGGTGGATTTGATGTATTTTTCGATTCAGCCCAATTTGATGGAAATAGCCAAAATTGACTGAAAATGCATTTTTACCACATACATAACTGAGCCGTCAAAAATGGTCTTTTGAATGTCATTTTTACCCATCGATTTTATGGCTTTTTCTGGCGTAGTTTGACGTGCTGATTGCAACGGTACCATTGGATCGGGTGGATTTGATGTATTTTTCGATTCAGCCCTATTTGATGGAAATAGCCGCTATTGGTCGACAAGGCACTTCCAGCACATACATAAGTGAGCCGTCAAAAATGGTCTTTTGAATGTCATTTTTACCTATGGATTTTATGGCTTTTTCTGGCGTAGTTTGACGTGCTGATTGCAACGGTACCATTGGATCGGGTGGATTTGATGTATTTTTCGATTCAGCCTAATTTGATGAAAATAGCCGCTATTGGTCGAGAAGGCACTTCCAGCACATACATAAGTGAGCCTTCAAAAATGGTCTTTTGAATGTCATTTTTACCTATGGATTTTATGGCTTTTTCTGGCGTAGTTTGACGTGCTGATTGCAACGGTACCATTGGATCGGGTGGATTTGATGTATTTTTCGATTCAGCCTAATTTGATGAAAATAGCCGCTATTGGTCGAGAAGGCACTTCCAGCACATACATAAGTGAGCCGTCACAAATGGTCTTTTGAATATCATTTTTACCTATCGATTTTATGGCTTTTTCTGGCGTAGTTTGACGTGCTGATTGCAACGGTACCATTGGATCGGGTGGATTTGATGTATTTTTCGATTCAGCCCAGTTTGATGAAAATAGCCGCTATTGGTCGAGAAGGCACTTCCAGCACATACATAAGTGAGCCGTCAAAAATTGTCTTTTGAATGTCATTTTTACCTATCGATTTTATGGCTTTTTCTGGCGTAGTTTGACGTGCTGATTGCAACGGTACCATTGGATCGGGTGGATTTGATGTATTTTTCGATTCAGCCCAATTTGATGGAAATAGCCAAAATTGACCTAAAATGCATTTTTACTGCATACATAAGTGAGCCATCAAAGATGGTGTTTTGAATGTCATTTTTACCTATGGATTTTATGGCTTTTTCTGGCGTAGTTTTGACGTGCTGATTGCAACGGTACCATTGGATCGGGTGGATTTGATGTATTTTTTGATTCAGCCCAATTTGATGGAAATAGCCAAAATTGACCTAAAATGTATTTTTACTGCATACATAAGTGAGCCGTCAAAAATGGTCTTTTGAATGTCATTTTTACCTATCGATTTTATGGCTTTTTCTGGCGTAGTTTGACGTGCTGATTGCAACGGTACAATTGGATCGGATGGATTTGATGTATTTTTCGATTCAGCCCAGTTTGATGAAAATAGCCGCTATGGTCGAGAAGGCACTTCCAGCACATACATAAGTGAGCCGTTAAAAATGGTCTTTTGAATGTCATTTTTACCTATGGATTTTATGGCTTTTTCTGGCGTAGTTTGACGTGCTGATTGCAACGGTACAATTGGATCGGGTGGATTTGATGTATTTTTCGATTAAGCCCAATTTGATGAAAATAGCCGCTATTGGTCGAGAAGGCACTTCCAGCACATACATAAGTGAGCTGTCAAAAATGGTCTTTTGAATGTCATTTTTACCTATGGATTTTATGGCTTTTTCTGGCGTAGTTTGACGTGCTGATTGCAACGGTACCATTGGATCGGGTGGATTTGATGTATTTTTCGATTCAGCCCAATTTGATGGAAATAGCCAAAATTGACCTAAAATGCATTTTTACTGCATACATAAGTGAGCCATCAAAAATGGTCTTTTGAATGTCATTTTTACCTATGGATTTTATGGCTTTTTCTGGCGTAGTTTGACGTGCTGATTGCAACGGTACCATTGGATCGGGTGGATTGATGTATTTTTCGATTCAGCCAATTTGATGACAATAGCCGCTATTGGTCGAGAAGGCACTTCCAGCACATACATAAGTGAGCCGTCAAAAATGGTCTTTTGAATGTCATTTTTACCTATGGATTTTATGGCTTTTTCTGGCGTAGTTTGACGTGCTGATTGCAACGGTACCATTGGATCGGGTGGATTGATGTATTTTTCGATTCAGCCCAATTTGATGGAAATAGCCAAAATTGACCTAAAATGCATTTTTACTGCATACATAAGTGAGCCGTCAAAAATGGTCTTTTGAATGTCATTTTTACCCATGGATTTTATGGCTTTTTCTGGCGTAGTTTGACGTGCTGATTGCAACGGTACCATTGGATTGGGTGGATTTGATGTATTTTTCGATTCAGCCTAATTTGATGAAAATAGCCGCTATTGGTCGAGAAGGCACTTCCAGCACATACATAAGTGAGCCGTCACAAATGGTCTTTTGAATATCATTTTTACCTATCGATTTTATGGCTTTTTCTGGCGTAGTTTGACGTGCTGATTGCAACGGTACCATTGGATCGGGTGGATTTGATGTATTTTTCGATTCAGCCCAGTTTGATGAAAATAGCTGCTATTGGTCGAGAAGGCACTTCCAGCACATACATAAGTGAGCCGTCAAAGATGGTCTTTTGAATGTCATTTTTACCTATGGATTTTATGGCTTTTTCTGGCGTAGTTTGACGTGCTGATTGCAACGGTACCATTGGATCGGGTGGATTCGATGTATTTTCCGATTCAGCCCAATTTGATGGAAATAGCCAAAATTGACCTAAAATGCATTTTTACTGCATACATAAGTGAGCCGTCAAAAATGGTCTTTTGAATGTCATTTTTACCTATGGATTTTATGGCTTTTTCTGGCGTAGTTTGACGTGCTGATTGCAACGGTACCATTGGATCGGGTGGATTTGATGTATTTTTCGATTCAGCCCAATTTGATGGAAATAGCCAAAATTGACTGAAAATGCATTTTTACTGCATACATAAGTGAGCCGTCAAAAATGGTCTTTTGAATGTCATTTTTACCCATCGATTTTATGGCTTTTTCTGGCGTAGTTTGACGTGCTGATTGCAACGGAACCATTGGATCGGGTGGATTTGATGTATTTTTCGATTCAGCCCAATTTGATGAAAATAGCCGCTATTGGTCGAGAAGGCACTTCCAGCACATACATAAGTGAGCCGTCAAAAATGGTCTTTTGATTGTCATTTTTACCTATGGATTTTATGGCTTTTTCTGGCGTAGTTTGACGTGCTGATTGCAACGGTACCATTGGATCGGGTGGATTTGATGTATTTTTCGATTCAGCCCAATTTGATGACAATAGCCGCTATTGGTCGAGAAGGCACTTCCAGCACATACATAAGTGAGCCGTCAAAAATGGTCTTTTGAATGTCATTTTTACCTATGGATTTTATGGCTTTTTCTGGCGTAGTTTGACGTGCTGATTGCAACGGTACCATTGGATCGGGTGGATTTGATGTATTTTTCGATTCAGCCCAATTTGATGAAAATAGCCAAAATTGACGTAAAATGCATTTTTACTGCATACATAAGTGAGCCGTCAAAAATGGTCTTTTGAATGTCATTTTTACCTATGGATTTTATGGCTTTTTCTGGCGTAGTTTGACGTGCTGATTGCAACGGTACCATTGGATCGGGTGGATTTGATGTATTTTTCGATTCAGCCTAATTTGATGAAAATAGCCGCTATTGGTCGAGAAGGCACTTCCAGCACATACATAAGTGAGCCTTCAAAAATGGTCTTTTGAATGTCATTTTTACCTATGGATTTTATGGCTTTTTCTGGCGTAGTTTGACGTGCTGATTGCAACGGTACCATTGGATCGGGTGGATTTGATGTATTTTTCGATTCAGCCTAATTTGATGAAAATAGCCGCTATTGGTCGAGAAGGCACTTCCAGCACATACATAAGTGAGCCGTCACAAATGGTCTTTTGAATATCATTTTTACCTATCGATTTTATGGCTTTTTCTGGCGTAGTTTGACGTGCTGATTGCAACGGTACCATTGGATCGGGTGGATTTGATGTATTTTTCGATTCAGCCCAGTTTGATGAAAATAGCCGCTATTGGTCGAGAAGGCACTTCCAGCACATACATAAGTGAGCCGTCAAAAATTGTCTTTTGAATGTCATTTTTACCTATCGATTTTATGGCTTTTTCTGGCGTAGTTTGACGTGCTGATTGCAACGGTACCATTGGATCGGGTGGATTTGATGTATTTTTCGATTCAGCCCAATTTGATGGAAATAGCCAAAATTGACCTAAAATGCATTTTTACTGCATACATAAGTGAGCCATCAAAGATGGTGTTTTGAATGTCATTTTTACCTATGGATTTTATGGCTTTTTCTGGCGTAGTTTGACGTGCTGATTGCAACGGTACCATTGGATCGGGTGGATTTGATGTATTTTTTGATTCAGCCCAATTTGATGGAAATAGCCAAAATTGACCTAAAATGTATTTTTACTGCATACATAAGTGAGCCGTCAAAAATGGTCTTTTGAATGTCATTTTTACCTATCGATTTTATGGCTTTTTCTGGCGTAGTTTGACGTGCTGATTGCAACGGTACAATTGGATCGGATGGATTTGATGTATTTTTCGATTCAGCCCAGTTTGATGAAAATAGCCGCTATTGGTCGAGAAGGCACTTCCAGCACATACATAAGTGAGCCGTTAAAAATGGTCTTTTGAATGTCATTTTTACCTATGGATTTTATGGCTTTTTCTGGCGTAGTTTGACGTGCTGATTGCAACGGTACAATTGGATCGGGTGGATTTGATGTATTTTTCGATTAAGCCCAATTTGATGAAAATAGCCGCTATTGGTCGAGAAGGCACTTCCAGCACATACATAAGTGAGCTGTCAAAAATGGTCTTTTGAATGTCATTTTTACCTATGGATTTTATGGCTTTTTCTGGCGTAGTTTGACGTGCTGATTGCAACGGTACCATTGGATCGGGTGGATTTGATGTATTTTTCGATTCAGCCCAATTTGATGGAAATAGCCAAAATTGACCTAAAATGCATTTTTACTGCATACATAAGTGAGCCATCAAAAATGGTCTTTTGAATGTCATTTTTACCTATGGATTTTATGGCTTTTTCTGGCGTAGTTTGACGTGCTGATTGCAACGGTACCATTGGATCGGGTGGATTTGATGTATTTTTCGATTCAGCCCAATTTGATGACAATAGCCGCTATTGGTCGAGAAGGCACTTCCAGCACATACATAAGTGAGCCGTCAAAAATGGTCTTTTGAATGTCATTTTTACCTATGGATTTTATGGCTTTTTCTGGCGTAGTTTGACGTGCTGATTGCAACGGTACCATTGGATCGGGTGGATTTGATGTATTTTCGATTCAGCCCAATTTGATGGAAATAGCCAAAATTGACCTAAAATGCATTTTTACTGCATACATAAGTGAGCCGTCAAAAATGGTCTTTTGAATGTCATTTTTACCCATGGATTTTATGGCTTTTTCTGGCGTAGTTTGACGTGCTGATTGCAACGGTACCATTGGATTGGGTGGATTTGATGTATTTTCGATTCAGCCTAATTTGATGAAAATAGCCGCTATTGGTCGAGAAGGCACTTCCAGCACATACATAAGTGAGCCGTCACAAATGGTCTTTTGAATATCATTTTTACCTATCGATTTTATGGCTTTTTCTGGCGTAGTTTGACGTGCTGATTGCAACGGTACCATTGGATCGGGTGGATTTGATGTATTTTTCGATTCAGCCCAGTTTGATGAAAATAGCTGCTATTGGTCGAGAAGGCACTTCCAGCACATACATAAGTGAGCCGTCAAAGATGGTCTTTTGAATGTCATTTTTACCTATGGATTTTATGGCTTTTTCTGGCGTAGTTTGACGTGCTGATTGCAACGGTACCATTGGATCGGGTGGATTCGATGTATTTTCCGATTCAGCCCAATTTGATGGAAATAGCCAAAATTGACCTAAAATGCATTTTTACTGCATACATAAGTGAGCCGTCAAAAATGGTCTTTTGAATGTCATTTTTACCTATGGATTTTATGGCTTTTTCTGGCGTAGTTTGACGTGCTGATTGCAACGGTACCATTGGATCGGGTGGATTTGATGTATTTTTCGATTCAGCCCAATTTGATGGAAAATAGCCAAAATTGACTGAAAATGCATTTTTACTGCATACATAAGTGAGCCGTCAAAAATGGTCTTTTGAATGTCATTTTTACCCATCGATTTTATGGCTTTTTCTGGCGTAGTTTGACGTGCTGATTGCAACGGAACCATTGGATCGGGTGGATTTGATGTATTTTTCGATTCAGCCCAATTTGATGAAAATAGCCGCTATTGGTCGAGAAGGCACTTCCAGCACATACATAAGTGAGCCGTCAAAAATGGTCTTTTGATTGTCATTTTTACCTATGGATTTTATGGCTTTTTCTGGCGTAGTTTGACGTGCTGATTGCAACGGTACCATTGGATCGGGTGGATTTGATGTATTTTCGATTCAGCCCAATTTGATGACAATAGCCGCTATTGGTCGAGAAGGCACTTCCAGCACATACATAAGTGAGCCGTCAAAAATGGTCTTTTGAATGTCATTTTTACCTATGGATTTTATGGCTTTTTCTGGCGTAGTTTGACGTGCTGATTGCAACGGTACCATTGGATCGGGTGGATTTGATGTAGTTTTTCGATTCAGCCCAATTTGATGAAAATAGCCAAAATTGACGTAAAATGCAATTTTTACTGCATACATAAGTGAGCCGTCAAAAATGGTCTTTTGAATGTCATTTTTACCTATGGATTTTATGGCTTTTTCTGGCGTAGTTTGACGTGCTGATTGCAACGGTACCATTGGATCGGGTGGATTTGATGTATTTTTCGATTCAGCCTAATTTGATGAAAATAGCCGCTATTGGTCGAGAAGGCACTTCCAGCACATACATAAGTGAGCCTTCAAAAATGGTCTTTTGAATGTCATTTTTACCTATGGATTTTATGGCTTTTTCTGGCGTAGTTTGACGTGCTGATTGCAACGGTACCATTGGATCGGGTGGATTTGATGTATTTTTCGATTCAGCCTAATTTGATGAAAATAGCCGCTATTGGTCGAGAAGGCACTTCCAGCACATACATAAGTGAGCCGTCACAAATGGTCTTTTGAATATCATTTTTACCTATCGATTTTATGGCTTTTTCTGGCGTAGTTTGACGTGCTGATTGCAACGGTACCATTGGATCGGGTGGATTTGATGTATTTTTCGATTCAGCCCAGTTTGATGAAAATAGCCGCTATTGGTCGAGAAGGCACTTCCAGCACATACATAAGTGAGCCGTCCAAAAATTGTCTTTTGAATGTCATTTTTACCTATCGATTTTATGGCTTTTTCTGGCGTAGTTTGACGTGCTGATTGCAACGGTACCATTGGATCGGGTGGATTTGATGTATTTTTCGATTCAGCCCAATTTGATGGAAATAGCCAAAATTGACCTAAAATGCATTTTTACTGCATACATAAGTGAGCCATCAAGATGGTGTTTTGAATGTCATTTTTACCTATGGATTTTATGGCTTTTTCTGGCGTAGTTTGACGTGCTGATTGCAACGGTTACCATTGGATCGGGTGGATTTGATGTATTTTTTGATTCAGCCCAATTTGATGGAAATAGCCAAAATTGACCTAAAATGTATTTTTACTGCATACATAAGTGAGCCGTCAAAAATGGTCTTTTGAATGTCATTTTTACCTATCGATTTTATGGCTTTTTCTGGCGTAGTTTGACGTGCTGATTGCAACGGTACAATTGGATCGGATGGATTTGATGTATTTTCGATTCAGCCCAGTTTGATGAAAATAGCCGCTATTGGTCGAGAAGGCACTTCCAGCACATACATAAGTGAGCCGTTAAAAATGGTCTTTTGAATGTCATTTTTACCTATGGATTTTATGGCTTTTTCTGGCGTAGTTTGACGTGCTGATTGCAACGGTACCATTGGATCGGGTGGATTTGATGTATTTTTCGATTCAGCCCAATTGATGGAAATAGCCAAAATTGACCTAAAATGCATTTTTACTGCATACATAAGTGAGCCGTCAAAAATGGTCTTTTGAATGTCATTTTTACCTATGGATTTTATGGCTTTCTCTGGCGTAGTTTGACGTGCTGATTGCAACGGTACCATTGGATTGGGTGGATTTGATGTATTTTTCGATTCAGCACAATTTGATGACAATAGCCGCTATTGGTCGAGAAGGCACTTCCAGCACATACATAAGTGAGTTGTCAAAAATGGTCTTCTGAATGTCATTTTTACCTATGGATTTTATGGCTTTTTCTGGCGTAGTTTGACGTGCTGATTGCAACGGTACCATTGGATCGGGTGGATTTGATGTATTTTTCGATTCAGCCCAATTTGATGGAAATAGCCAAAATTGACCTAAAATGCATTTTTTCTGCATAACATAAGTGAGCCGTCAAAAATGGTCTTTTGAATGTCATTTTTACCTATGGATTTTATGGCTTTTTCTGGCGTAGTTTGACGTGCTGATTGCAACGGTACCATTGGATCGGGTGGATTTGATGTATTTTTCGATTCAGCCTAATTGATGGAAAATAGCCGCTATTGGTCGAGAAGGCACTTCCAGCACATACATAAGTGAGCCGTCACAAATGGTCTTTTGAATATCATTTTTACCTATCGATTTTATGGCTTTTTCTGGCGTAGTTTGACGTGCTGATTGCAACGGTACCATTGGATCGGGTGGATTTGATGTATTTTTCAATTCAGCCCAGTTTGATGAAAATAGCCGCTATTGGTCGAGAAGGCACTTCCAGCACATACATAAGTGAGCCGTCAAAAATGGTCTTTTGAATGTCATTTTTACCTATGGATTTTATGGCTTTTTCTGGCGTAGTTTGACGTGCTGATTGCAACGGTACCATTGGATCGGGTGGATTTGATGTATTTTTCGATTCAGCCCAATTTGATGGAAATAGCCAAAATTGACCTAAAATGCATTTTTACTGCATACATAAGTGAGCCGTCAAAAATGGTGGTTTTCAATGTCATTTTTACCTATGGATTTTATGGCTTTTTCTGGCGTAGTTTGACGTGCTGATTGCAACGGTACCATTGGATCGGGTGGATTTTATGTATTTTTCGATTCAGCCCAATTTGATGGAAATAGCCAAAATTGACTGAAAATGCATTTTTACCGCATACATAAGTGAGCCGTCAAAAATGGTCTTTTGAATGTCATTTTTACCCATCGATTTCATGGCTTTTTCTGGCGTAGTTTGACGTGCTGATTGCAACGGAACCATTGGATCGGGTGGATTTGATGTATTTTTGATTCAGCCCGATTTGATGAAAATAGCCGCTATTGGTCGAGAAGGCACTTCCAGCACATACATAACTGAGCCGTCAAAAATGGTGTTTTGAATGTCATTTTTACCTATGGATTTTATGGCTTTTTCTGGCGTAGTTTGACGTGCTGATTGCAACGGTACCATTGGATCGGGTGGATTTGATGTATTTTTTGATTCAGCCCAATTTGATGGAAATAGCCAAAATTGACCTAAAATGTATTTTTACTGCATACATAAGTGAGCCGTCAAAAATGGTCTTTGAATATCATTTTTACATATGGATTTTGTGGCTTTTTCTGGCGTAGTTTGACGTGCTGATTGCAACGGTACAATTGGATCGGGTGGATTTGATGTATTTTTCGATTCAGCCCAATTTGATGAAAATAGCTGCTATTGGTCGAGAAGGCACTTCCAGCACAAACATAAGTGAGCCCGTCAAAAATGGTCTTTTGAATGTCATTTTTACCTATGGATTTTATGGCTTTTTCTGGCGTAGTTTGACGTGCTGATTGCAACGGTACCATTGGATCGGGTGGATTTGATGTATTTTTCGATTCAGCCCAATTTGATGGAAATAGCCAAAATTGACCTAAAATGCATTTTTTCTGCATACATAAGTGAGCCGTCAAAAATGGTCTTTTGAATGTCATTTTTACCTATGGATTTTATGGCTTTTTCTGGCGTAGTTTGACGTGCTGATTGCAACGGTACCATTGGATCGGGTGGATTTGATGTATTTTTCGATTCAGCCTAATTTGATGAAAATAGCCGCTATTGGTCGAGAAGGCACTTCCAGCACATACATAAGTGAGCCGTCACAAATGGTCTTTTGAATATCATTTTTACCTATCGATTATATGGCTTTTTCTGGCGTAGTTTGACGTGCTGATTGCAACGGTACCATTGGATCGGGTGGATTTGATGTATTTTTCGATTCAGCCCAGTTTGATGAAAATAGCCGCTATTGGTCGAGAAGGCACTTCCAGCACATGACATAAGTGAGCCGTCAAAAATGGTCTTTTGAATGTCATTTTTACCTATGGATTTTATGGCTTTTTCTGGCGTAGTTTGACGTGCTGATTGCAACGGTACCATTGGATCGGGTGGATTTGATGTATTTTTCGATTCAGCCCAATTTGATGGAAATAGCCAAAATTGACCTAAAATGCATTTTTACTGCATACATAAGTGAGCCGTCAAAAATGGTGTTTTGAATGTCATTTTTACCTATGGATTTTATGGCTTTTTCTGGCGTAGTTTGACGTGCTGATTGCAACGGTACCTTTGGATCGGGTGGATTTTATGTATTTTTCGATTCAGCCCAATTTGATGGAAATAGCCAAAATTGACTGAAAATGCATTTTTACCGCATACATAAGTGAGCCGTCAAAAATGGTCTTTTGAATGTCATTTTTACCCATCGATTTTATGGCTTTTTCTGGCGTAGTTTGACGTGCTGATTGCAACGGAACCATTGGATCGGGTGGATTTGATGTATTTTTCGATTCAGCCCGATTTGATGAAAATAGCCGCTATTGGTCGAGAAAGCACTTCCAGCACATACATAAGTGAGCCGTCAAAAATGGTCTTTTCAATGTCATTTTTACCTATGGATTTTATGGCTTTTTCTGGCGTAGTTTGACGTGCTGATTGCAACGGTACCATTGGATCGGGTGGATTTGATGTATTTTTTGATTCAGCCCAATTTGATGGAAATAGCCAAAATTGACCTAAAATGTATTTTTACTGCATACATAAGTGAGCCGTCAAAAATGGTCTTTTGAATGTCATTTTTACCTATCGATTTTATGGCTTTTTCTGGCGTAGTTTGACGTGCTGATTGCAACGGTACAATTGGATCGGGTGGATTTGATGTATTTTTCGATTCGGCCAATTTGATGAAAATAGCTGCTATTGGTCGAGAAAGCACTTCCAGCACATACATAAGTGAGCCGTCAAAAATGGTCTTTTGAATGTCATTTTTACCTATGGATTTTATGGCTTTTTCTGGCGTAGTTTGACGTGCTGATTGCAACGGTACCATTGGATCGGGTGGATTTGATGTATTTTTCGATTCAGCCCAATTTGATGGAAATAGCCAAAATTGACCTAAAATGCATTTTTTCTGCATACATAAGTGAGCCGTCAACAATGGTCTTTTGAATGTCATTTTTACCTATGGATTTTATGGCTTTTTCTGGCGTAGTTTGACGTGCTGATTGCAACGGTACCATTGGATCGTGTGGATTTGATATATTTCGATTCAGCCCAATTTGATGAAAATAGCCGCTATTGGTCGAGAAGGCACTTCCAGCACATACATAATTGAGCCGTCACAAGTAGTCTTTTGAATGTCATTTTTACCTATGGATTTTATGGCTTTTTCTGGCGTAGTTTGACGTGCTGATTGCAACGGTACCATTGGATCGGGTGGATTTTATGTATTTTTCGATTCAGCCCAATTTGATGGAAATAGCCAAAATTGACTGAAAATGCATTTTTACCGCATACATAAGTGAGCCGTCAAAAATGGTCTTTTGAATGTCATTTTTACCTATGGATTTTATGGCTTTTTCTGGCGTAGTTTGACGTGCTGATTGCAACGGTACCATTGGATCGGGTGGATTTGATGTATTTTTCGATTCAGCCCAATTTGATGGAAATAGCCAAAATTGACCTAAAATGCATTTTTACTGCATACATAAGTGAGCCGTCAAAAATGGTGTTTTGAATGTCATTTTTACCTATGGATTTTATGGCTTTTTCTGGCGTAGTTTGACGTGCTGATTGCAACGGTACCATTGGATCGGGTGGATTTTATGTATTTTTCGATTCAGCCCAATTTGATGGAAATAGCCAAAATTGACTGAAAATGCATTTTTACCGCATACATAAGTGAGCCGTCAAAAATGGTCTTTTGAATGTCATTTTTACCCATCGATTTTATGGCTTTTTCTGGCGTAGTTTGACGTGCTGATTGCAACGGAACCATTGGATCGGGTGATTTGATGTATTTTTCGATTCAGCCTGATTTGATTAAAATAGCCGCTATTGGTCGAGAAGGCACTTCCAGCACATACATAACTGAGCCGTCAAAAATGGTCTTTTCAATGTCATTTTTACCTATGGATTTTATGGCTTTTTCTGGCGTAGTTTGACGTGCTGATTGCAACGGTACCATTGGATCGGGTGGATTTGATGTATTTTTTGATTCAGCCCAATTTGATGGAAATAGCCGAAATTGACCTAAAATGTATTTTTACTGCATACATAAGTGAGCCGTCAAAAATGGTCTTTTGAATGTCATTTTTACCTATGGATTTTGTGGCTTTTTCTGGCGTAGTTTGACGTGCTGATTGCAACGGTACAATTGGATCGGGTGGATTTGATGTATTTTTCGATTCAGCCCAATTTGATGAAAATAGCTGCTATTGGTCGAGAAGGCACTTCCAGCACAAACATAAGTGAGCCGTCAAAAATGGTCTTTTGAATGTCATTTTTACCTATGGATTTTATGGCTTTTTCTGGCGTAGTTTGACGTGCTGATTGCAACGGTACCATTGGATCGGGTGGATTTGATGTATTTTTCGATTCAGCCCAATTTGATGGAAATAGCCAAAATTGACCTAAAATGCATTTTTTCTGCATACATAAGTGAGCCGTCAAAAATGGTCTTTTGAATGTCATTTTTACCTATGGATTTTATGGCTTTTTCTGGCGTAGTTTGACGTGCTGATTGCAACGGTACCATTGGATCGGGTGGATTTGATGTATTTTTCGATTCAGCCTAATTTGATGAAAATAGCCGCTATTGGTCGAGAAGGCACTTCCAGCACATACATAAGTGAGCCGTCACAAATGGTCTTTTGAATATCATTTTTACCTATCGATTATATGGCTTTTTCTGGCGTAGTTTGACGTGCTGATTGCAACGGTACCATTGGATCGGGTGGATTTGATGTATTTTTCGATTCAGCCCAGTTTGATGAAAATAGCCGCTATTGGTCGAGAAGGCACTTCCAGCACATACATAAGTGAGCCGTCAAAAATGGTCTTTTGAATGTCATTTTTACCTATCGATTTTATGGCTTTTTCATGCGTAGTTTGACGTGCTGATTGCAACGGTACCATTGGATCGGGTGGATTTGATGTATTTTTTGATTCAGCCCAATTTGATGGAAATAGCCAAAATTGACCTAAAATGTATTTTTACTGCATACATAAGTCAGCCGTCAAAAATGGTCTTTTGAATGTCATTTTTACCTATCGATTTTATGGCTTTTTCTGGCGTAGTTTGACGTGCTGATTGCAACGGTACAATTGGATCGGGTGGATTTGATGTATTTTTCGATTCGGCCCAATTTGATGAAAATAGCTGCTATTGGTCGAGAAAGCACTTCCAGCACATACATAAGTGAGCCGTCAAAAATGGTCTTTTGAATGTCATTTTTACCTATGGATTTTATGGCTTTTTCTGGCGTAGTTTGACGTGCTGATTGCAACGGTACCATTGGATCGGGTGGATTTGATGTATTTTTCGATTCAGCCCAATTTGATGGAAATAGCCAAAATTGACCTAAAATGCATTTTTTCTGCATACATAAGTGAGCCGTCAAAAATGGTCTTTTGAATGTCATTTTTACCTATGGATTTTATGGCTTTTTCTGGCGTAGTTTGACGTGCTGATTGCAACGGTACCATTGGATCGTGTGGATTTGATGTATTTTTCGATTCAGCCCAATTTGATGAAAATAGCCGCTATTGGTCGAGAAGGCACTTCCAGCACATACATAATTGAGCTGTCACAAGTAGTCTTTTGAATGTCATTTTTACCTATGGATTTTATGGCTTTTTCTGGCGTAGTTTGACGTGCTGATTGCAACGGTACCATTGGATCGGGTGGATTTTATGTATTTTTCGATTCAGCCCAATTTGATGGAAATAGCCAAAATTGACTGAAAATGCATTTTTACCGCATACATAAGTGAGCCGTCAAAAATGGTCTTTTGAATGTCATTTTTACCTATGGATTTTATGGCTTTTTCTGGCGTAGTTTGACGTGCTGATTGCAACGGTACCATTGGATCGGGTGGATTTGATGTATTTTTCGATTCAGCCCAATTTGATGACAATTTTTGATGGATATAGCCAAAATTGACTGAAAATGCATTTTTACCGCATACATAAGTGAGCCGTCAAAAATGGTCTTTTGAATGTCATTTTTACCTATGGATTTTATGGCTTTTTCTGGCGTAGTTTGACGTGCTGATTGCAACGGTACCATTGGATCGGTTGGATTTGATGAATTTTTCGATTCAGCCCAATTTGATGACAATAGCCGCTATTGGTCGAGAAGGCACTTCCAGCACATACATAAGTGAGCCGTCGAAAATGGTCTTTTGAATGTCATTTTTACCTATGGATTTTATGGCTTTTTCTGGCGTAGTTTGACGTGCTGATTGCAACGGTACCATTGGATCGGGTGGATTTGATGTATTTTTCGATTCAGCCCAATTTGATGGAAATAGCCAAAATTGACGTAAAATGCATTTTTACTGCATACATAAGTGAGCCGTCAAAAATGGTCTTTTGAATGTCATTTTTACCTATGGATTTTATGGCTTTTTCTGGCGTAGTTTGACGTGCTGATTGCAACGGTACCATTGGATCGGGTGGATTTGATGTATTTTTCGATTCAGCCTAATTTGATGAAAATAGCCGCTATTGGTCGAGAAGGCACTTCCAGCACATACATAAGTGGGCCGTCACAAATGGTCTTTTGAATATCATTTTTACCTATCGATTTTATGGCTTTTTCTGGCGTAGTTTGACGTGCTGATTGCAACGGTACCATTGGATCGGGTGGATTTGATGTATTTTTCGATTCAGCCCAGTTTGATGAAAATAGCCGCTATTGGTCGAGAAGGCACTTCCAGCACATACATAAGTGAGCCGTCAAAAATGGTCTTTTCAATGTCATTTTTACCTATGGATTTTATGGCTTTTTCTGGCGTAGTTTGACGTGCTGATTGCAACGGTACCATTGGATCGTGTGGATTTGATGTATTTTTCGATTCAGCCCAATTTGATGAAAATAGCCGCTATTGGTCGAGAAGGCACTTCCAGCACATACATAATTGAGCCGTCACAAGTAGTCTTTTGAATGTCATTTTTACCTATGGATTTTATGGCTTTTTCTGGCGTAGTTTGACGTGCTGATTGCAACGGTACCATTGGATCGGGTGGATTTTATGTATTTTTCGATTCAGCCCAATTTGATGGAAATAGCCAAAATTGACTGAAAATGCATTTTTACCGCATACATAAGTGAGCCGTCAAAAATGGTCTTTTGAATGTCATTTTTACCTATGGATTTTATGGCTTTTTCTGGCGTAGTTTGACGTGCTGATTGCAACGGTACCATTGGATCGGGTGGATTTGATGTATTTTTCGATTCAGCCCAATTTGATGACAATTTTTGATGGATATAGCCAAAATTGACTGAAAATGCATTTTTACCGCATACATAAGTGAGCCGTCAAAAATGGTCTTTTGAATGTCATTTTTACCTATGGATTTTATGGCTTTTTCTGGCGTAGTTTGACGTGCTGATTGCAACGGTACCATTGGATCGGGTGGATTTGATGAATTTTTCGATTCAGCCCAATTTGATGACAATAGCCGCTATTGGTCGAGAAGGCACTTCCAGCACATACATAAGTGAGCCGTCAAAAATGGTCTTTTGAATGTCATTTTTACCTATGGATTTTATGGCTTTTTCTGGCGTAGTTTGACGTGCTGATTGCAACGGTACCATTGGATCGGGTGGATTTGATGTATTTTTCGATTCAGCCCAATTTGATGGAAATAGCCAAAATTGACGTAAAATGCATTTTTACTGCATACATAAGTGAGCCGTCAAAAATGGTCTTTTGAATGTCATTTTTACCTATGGATTTTATGGCTTTTTCTGGCGTAGTTTGACGTGCTGATTGCAACGGTACCATTGGATCGGGTGGATTTGATGTATTTTTCGATTCAGCCTAATTTGATGAAAATAGCCGCTATTGGTCGAGAAGGCACTTCCAGCACATACATAAGTGGGCCGTCACAAATGGTCTTTTGAATATCATTTTTACCTATGGATTTTATGGCTTTTTCTGGCGTAGTTTGACGTGCTGATTGCAACGGTACCATTGGATCGGGTGGATTTGATGTATTTTCCGATTCAGCCCAATTTGATGGAAATAGCCAAAATTGACCTAAAATGCATTTTTACTGCATACATAAGTGAGCCGTCAAAAATGGTCTTTTGAATGTCATTTTTACCTATGGATTTTATGGCTTTTTCTGGCGTAGTTTGACGTGCTGATTGCAACGGTACCATTGGATCGGGTGGATTTTATGTATTTTTCGATTTAGCCCAATTCAATGGAAATAGCCAAAATTGACTGAAAATGCATTTTTACCGCATACATAAGTGAGCCGTCAAAAATGGTCTTTTCAATGTCATTTTTACCCATCGATTTTATGGCTTTTTCTGGCGTAGTTTGACGTGCTGATTGCAACGGAACCATTGGATCGGGTGGATTTGATGTATTTTTCGATTCAGCCCAATTTGATGAAAATAGCCGCTATTGGTCGAGAAGGCACTTCCAGCACATACATAAATGAGCCGTCAAAAATGGTCTTTTGATTGTCATTTTTACCTATGGATTTTATGGCTTTTTCTGGCGTAGTTTGACGTGCTGATTGCAACGGTACCATTGGATCGGGTGGATTTTATGTATTTTTCGATTTAGCCCAATTTGATGGAAATAGCCAAAATTGACCTAAAATGCATTTTTACTGCATGCATAAGTGAGCCGTCAAAAATGGTCTTTTGAATGTCATTTTTACCTATGGATTTTATGGCTTTTTCTGGCGTAGTTTGACGTGCTGATTGCAACGGTACAATTGGATCGGGTGGATTTGATGTATTTTTTGATTCAGCCCAATTTGATGAAAATAGCCGCTATTGGTCGAGAAGGCACTTCCAGCACATACATAAGTGAGCCGTCAAAAATGGTCTTTTGAATGTCATTTTTACCTATCGATTTTATGGCTTTTTCTGGCGTAGTTTGACGTGCTGATTGCAACGGTACCATTGGATCGGGTGGATTTGATGTATTTTTCGATTCAGCCCAATTTGATGGAAATAGCCAAAATTGACCTAAAATGCATTTTTACTGCATACATAAGTGAGCCGTCAAAAATGGTCTTTTCAATGTCATTTTTACCTATGGATTTTATGGCTTTTTCTGGCGTAGTTTGACGTGCTGATTGCAACGGTACCATTGGATCGGGTGGATTTGATGTATTTTTCGATTCAGCCCAATTTGAATGAAATAGCCGCTATTGGTCGAGAAGGCACTTCCAGCACATACATAAGTGAGCCGTCAAAAATGGTCTTTTGAATGTCATTTTTACCTATGGATTTTATGGCTTTTTCTGGCGTAGTTTGACGTGCTGATTGCAACGGTACCATTGGATCGGGTGGATTTGATGTATTTTTCGATTCAGCCCAATTTGAATGAAATAGCCGCTATTGGTCGAGAAGGCACTTCCAGCACATACATAAGTGAGCCGTCAAAAATGGTCTTTTGAATGTCATTTTTACCTATCGATTTTATGGCTTTTTCTGGCGTAGTTTGACGTGCTGATTGCAACGGTACCATTGGATCGAGTGGATTTGATGTATTTTTCGATTCAGCCCAATTTGAATGAAATAGCCGCTATTGGTCGAGAAGGCACTTCCAGCACATACATAAGTGAGCCGTCAAAAATGGTCTTTTGAATGTCATTTTTACCTATGGATTTTATGGCTTTTTCTGGCGTAGTTTGACATGCTGATTGCAACGGTACCATTGGATCGGGTGGATTTGATGTATTTTTCGATTAAGCCCAATTTGAATGAAATAGCCGCTATTGGTCGAGAAGGCACTTCCAGCACATACATAAGTGAGCCGTCAAAAATGGTCTTTTGAATGTCATTTTTACCTATGGATTTTATGGCTTTTTCTGGCGTAGTTTGACGTGCTGATTGCAACGGTACCATTGGATCGGGTGGATTTCATGTATTTTTCGATTCAGCCTAATTTGATGAAAATAGCCGCTATAGGTCGAGAAGGCACTTCCAGCACATACATAAGTGAACCATCACAAATGGTCTTTTGAATATCATTTTTACCTATGGATTTTATGGCTTTTTCTGGCGTAGTTTGACGTGCTGATTGCAACGGTACCATTGGATCGGGTGGATTTGATGTATTTTTCGATTCAGCCTAATTTGATGAAAATAGCCGCTATTGGTCGAGAAGGCACTTCCAGCACATACATAAGTGAGCCGTCACAAATGGTCTTTTGAATATCATTTTTACCTATCGATTTTATGGCTTTTTCTGGCGTAGTTTGACGTGCTGATTGCAACGGTACCATTGGATCGGGTGGATTTGATGTATTTTTCGATTCAGCCCAGTTTGATGAAAATAGCTGCTATTGGTTGAGAAGGCACTTCCAGCACATACATAAGTGAGCCGTCACAAATGGTCTTTTGAATGTCATTTTTACCTATCGATTTTATGGCTTTTTTCTGGCGTAGTTTGACGTGCTGATTGCAACGGTACCATTGGATCGGGTGGATTTGATGTATTTTTCGATTCAGCCCAATTTGATGGAAATAGCCAAAATTGACCTAAAATGCATTTTTACTGCATACATAAGTGAGCTGTCAAAAATGGTCTTTTGAATGTCATTTTTACCTATCGATTTTATGGCTTTTTCTGGCGTAGTTTGACGTGCTGATTGCAACGGTACCATTGGATCGGGTGGATTTGATGTATTTTTCGATTCAGCCCGATTTGATGAAAATAGCCGCTATTGGTCGAGAAGGCACTTCCAGCACGTACATAATTGAGCCGTCAAAAATGGTCTTTTGAATGTCATTTTTACCTATGGATTTTATGGCTTTTTCTGGCGTAGTTTGACGTGCTGATTGCAACGGTACCATTGGATTGGGTGGATTTGATGTATTTTTCCATTCAGCCCAATTTGATGGAAATAGCCAAAATTGACTGAAAATGCATTTTTACCGCATACATAACTGAGCCGTCAAAAATGGTCTTTTGAATGTCATTTTTACCTATGGATTTTATGGCTTTTTCTGGCGTAGTTTGACGTGCTGATTGCAACGGTACCGTTAGATCGGGTGGATTTGATGTATTTTTCGATTCAGCCCAATTTGATGAAAATAGCCACTATTGGTCGAGAAGGCACTTCCAGCACATACATAAGTGAGCCGTCAAAAATGGTCTTTTGAATGTCATTTTTACCCATGGATTTTATGGCTTTTTCTGGCGTAGTTTGACGTGCTGATTGCAACGGTACCATTGGATCGGGTGGATTTGATGTATTTTTCGATTCAGCCCAATTTGAATGAAATAGCCGCTATTGGTCGAGAAGGCACTTCCAGCACATACATAAGTGAGCCGTCAAAAATGGTCTTTTGAATGTCATTTTTACCTAAGGATTTTATGGCTTTTTCTGGCGTAGTTTGACGTGCTGATTGCAACGGTACCATTGGATCGGGTGGATTTGATGTATTTCTCGATTCAGCCCAATTTGATGAAAATAGCCGCTATTGGTCGGGAAGGCACTTCCAGCACATACATAAGTGAGCCGTCACAAATGGTCTTTTGAATGTCATTTTTACCTATGGATTTTATGGCTTTTTCTGGCGCAGTTTGACGTGCTGATTGCAACGGTACCATTGGATCGGGTGGATTTCATGTATTTTTCGATTCAGCCTAATTTGATGAAAATAGCCGCTATGGGTCGAGAAGGCACTTCCAGCACATACATAAGTGAACCATCACAAATGGTCTTTTGAATATCATTTTTACCTATGGATTTTATGGCTTTTTCTGGCGTAGTTTGACGTGCTGATTGCAACGGTACCATTGGATCGAGTGGATTTGATGTATTTTTCGATTCAGCCCAATTTGATTAAAATGGCCGCTATTGGTCGAGAAGGCACTTCCAGCACATACATATGTGAGCTGTCAAAAATGGTCTTTTGAATGTCATTTTTACCTATGGATTTTATGGCTTTTTCTGGCGTAGTTTGACGTGCTGATTGCAACGGTACAATTGGATCGGGTGGATTTGATGTATTTTTTGATTCGGCCCAATTTGATGAAGATAGCCAATATTGACCGAAAATGCATTTTCACTGCATACATAAGTGAGCCGTCAAAAATGGTCTTTTGAATGTCATTTTAACTATCGATTTTATGGCTTTTTCTGGCGTAGTTTGACGTGCTGATTGCAACGGTACCATTGGATCGGGTGGATTTTATGTATTTTTCGATTCAGCCCAATTTGATGAAAATAGCCACTATTGGTCGAGAAGGCACTTCCAGCACATACATAAGTGAGCTGTCAAAAATGGTCTTTTGAATGTCATTTTAACTATCGATTTTATGGCTTTTTCTGGCGTAGTTTGACGTGCTGATTGCAACGGTACCATTGGATCGGGTGGATTTGATGTATTTTTCGATTCAGCCCAATTTGATGAAAATAGCCGCTATTGGTCGAGAAGGCACTTCCAGCACATACATAAGTGAGCCGTCAAAAATGGTCTTTTGAATGTCATTTTTACCTATCGATTTTATGGCTTTTTTCTGGCGTAGTTTGACGTGCTGATTGCAACAATACCATTTGATCGGGTGGATTTGATGTATTTTTCGATTCAGCCCAATTTGATCGAAATAGCCAAAATTGACCGAAAATGCATTTTTACTGGATACATAAGTGAGCTGTCAAAAATTGTCTTTTGAATGTCATTTTTACCTATCGATTTTATGGCTTTTTCGGGCGTAGTTTGACGTGCTGATTGCAACGGTACCATTGGATCGGGTGGATTTGATGTATTTTTCGATTTAGCCCAATTTGATGAAAATAGCCGCTATTGGTTTAGAAGGCACTTCCAGCACGTACATAAGTGAGCCGTCAGAAATGGTCTTTTGAATGTCATTTTTACCTATGGATTTTATGGCTTTTTCAGGCGTAGTTTGACGTGCTGATTGCAACGGTACCATTGGATCGGGTGGATTTGATGTATTTTTCGATTCAGCCCAATTTGATGAAAATAGCAGCTATTGGTCGAGAAGGCACTTCCAGCACATACATAAGTGAGCCGTCAGAAATGGTCTTTTGAATGTCATTTTTACCTATCGATTTTATGGCTTTTTCTGGCGTAGTTTGACGTGCTGATTGCAACGGTACCATTGGATCGGGTGGATTTGATGTATTTTTCGATTCAGCCCAATTTGATGGAAATAGCCAAAATTGACCGAAAATGCATTTTTACTGCATACATAAGTGAGCCGTCAAAAATGGTCTTTTGAATGTCATTTTTACCTATGGATTTTATGGCTTTTTCTGGCGTAGTTTGACGTGCTGATTGCAACGGTACCATTGGATCGGGTGGATTTGATGTATTTTTCGATTTAGCCCAATTTGATGAAAATAGCCGCTATTGGTTTAGAAGGCACTTCCAGCACGTACATAATTGAGCCGTCAAAAATGGTCTTTTGAATGTCATTTTTACCTATCGATTTTATGGCTTTTTCTGGCGTAGTTTGACGTGCTGATTGCAACGGTACCATTGGATCGGGTGGATTTGATGTATTTTTAGATTCAGCCCAATTTGATGAAAATAGCAGCTATTGGTCGAGAAGGCACTTCCAGCACATACATAAGTGAGCCGTCAGAAATGGTCTTTTGAATGTCATTTTTACCTATCGATTTTATGGCTTTTTCTGGCGTAGTTTGACGTGCTGATTGCAACAGTACCATTGGATTGGGTGGATTTGATGTATTTTTCGATTCAGCCCAATTTGATTGAAATAGCCAATATAGACCAAAAATGCATTTTTACCGCGTATATAAGTGAGCTGTCGAAAATGGTCTTTTGAATGTCATTTTTACCTGTCGATTTTATGGCTTTTTCTGGCGTAGTTTGACGTGCTGATTGCAACGGTACCATTGGATCGGGTGGATTTGATGTATTTTTCGATTCAGCCAAATTTGATGAAAATAGCCGCTATTGGTCGAGAAGGCACTTCCAGCACATACATAAGTGAGCCGTCAGAAATGGTCTTTTGAATGTCATTTTTACCTATCGATTTTATGGCTTTTTCGGGCGTAGTTTGACGTGCTGATTGCAACGGTATCATTGGATTGGGTGGATTTGATGTATTTTTCGATTCAGCCCAATTTGATGGAAATAGCTGCTTTTGGTCGAGAAGGCACTACCAGCACATACATAAGTGAGCTGTCAGAAATTGGTCTTTTGAATGTCATTTTTACCTATCGATTTTATGGCTTTTTCTGGCGCAGTTTGACGTGCTGATTGCAACGGTACCATTGGATCGGGTGGATTTGATGTATTTTTCGATTCAGCCCAATTTGATGACCATAGCCAAAATTGACCTAAAATGCATTTTTACTGCATACATAAGTGAGCTGTCAAAAATGGTCTTTTGAATGTCATTTTTACATATCGATTTTATGGCTTTTTCTGGCGTAGTTTGACGTGCTGATTGCAACGGTACCATTGGATCGGGTGGATTTGAAGTATTTTTCGATTCAGCCCAATTTGATTAAAATAGCCACTATTGGTCGAGAAGGCAATATACATAAGTGAGCCGTCAAAGATGGTCTTTTGAATGTCATTTTTACCTATCGATTTTATGGCTTTTTCTGGCGTAGTTTGACATGCTGGTTGCAACGGTACCATTGGATCGGGTGGATTTGATGTATTTTTCGATTCAGCCCAATTTGATGGAAATAGCCAATATTTACCGAAAATGCATTTTTACCACATACATAAGTGAGCCGTCAAAAATGGTCTTTTGAATGTCATTTTTACCTATCGATTTTATGGCTTTTTCTGGCGTAGTTTGACGTGCTGATTGCAACAGTACCATTGGATTGGGTGGATTTGATGTATTTTTCGATTCAGCCCAATTTGATGGAAATAGCCAATATTGACCGAAAATGCATTTTTACTGCATACATAAGTGAGCCGTCAAAAATGGTCTTTTGAATGTCATTTTTACCTATCGATTTTATGGCTTTTTCTGGCGTAGTTTGACGTGCTGATTGCAACGGTACCATTGGATCGGGTGGATTTGATGTATTTTTCGATTCAGCCCAATTTGATGAAAATAGCCGCTATTGGTCGAGAAGGCACTTTCAGCACATACATAAGTGAGCCGTCAAAAATGGTCTTTTGAATGTCATTTTTACCTATCGATTTTATGGCTTTTTCTGGCGTAGTTTGACGTGCTGATTGCAACGGTACCATTGGATCGGGTGGATTTGATGTATTTTTCGATTCAGCCCAATTTGATGGAAATAGCCAATATTGACCTAAAATTCATTTTTACTTCATACATAAGTGAGCCGTCAAAAATGGTCTTTTGAATGTCATTTTTACCTATCGATTTTATGGCTTTTTCTAGCGTAGTTTGACGTGCTGATTGCAACGGTACCATTTGATCGGGTGGATTTGATGTATTTTTTGATTCAGCCCAATTTGATGAAAATAGCCGCTATTGGTCGAGAAGGCACTTCCAGCACATACATAGGTGAGCCGTCAAAAATGGTCTTTTGAATGCCATTTTTACCTATCGATTTTATGGCTTTTTCTGGTGTAGTTTGACGTGCTGATTGCAACGTTACCATTGGATCGGATGGATTCGATGTATCTTTCGATTAGGCCCAATATGATTGAAATAGCCAATATGTCATTTTTACCTATCGATTTTCTGGCTTTTTTGGCATAGTTGGATATGCTTATTGCAACATGTGATAGTGGATTGGGAAAGTTTGATGTATTTTTGATTTAGCCAAATTTGATGGAAATAACCACAATCGACCAAAAATGCATTTCTAGCACCTACATGAGTAAGCCATCAAAAATGGTCTTTTGAATGTCATTTTTTCCTATCGATGTTATGGTTTTTGTTTGGCGTAGTTTAATGTGTTAATTGTAACGGTACCATTGCATAAAATTTTTCGATTTAGCCCAATTTGACGGAAATAGCCACTATTGGTCAAGAAGGCATTCTTAACACATACTTAACTCAGCCGTCAGAAATAGTCTTTTGAATGTCAGTTTTACATATCAATTTTTGTTTTTTTCTGGTTTAATTTAACGTGCTGATTGCAACATTACCATCCAATCGGCTGCACTTGATGTATTTTTGATCAAGCCCAATTTGATGTAAATAACCACAATTGAGCAAAAATATATTTCGAGCACATACGTAAGTGACCAATCAAAATTGGTGTTTTGAATGTCATATTTACCTCTCCATTTTCTTGTTTTTTCTGGCGTATTTTGACAGAAAAACACATCAAATCCAACTGATCCGATGGTAATGTTGCAATCAGCACGTCAAAATATGCCAGAAAAAGCCATAAAATCAATAGGTAAAAATGACATCTAAAAGACAATTTTTGACAGCTCATTTATGTATGTGGTAGAAGTGCCTTCTAGACCAATAACAGTTATATCCATCAAATTGGGTAAATTGAAAAATACATCAAATGCTGGCTATTCAATGGTACTGTTGTAATCAGCACATCAAACCATGCTAGAAAAAGCCAGAATATCAATAGGTAAAAATGACATTCAAAACACCATTTTTGACAGCTTACTTATGTATGTGCTAGAAATGCATTTTTGGTCAATTTCGGCTATTTCCATCTAATCAGGCTATATCATACAGTACATCAAATCAACCTGCAGGTCAAACTACGCCAGAAATAGCCATAAAATCGGTGGGGGAAAATGACATTCAAAATACCATTTTTGACGGCTCACTTATGTATGTGCTGGAAGTGCCTTCTCGACCAATAGCGGCTATTTCCATCAAATTGGGCTGAATCGAAAAATACATCAAATCCACCGAATCCAATGGTACCGTTGCAATCAGCACGTCAAACTACGCCAGAAAAAGCCATAAAATCGATAGGTAAAAATGACATTCAAAAGACCATCTTTGACGGCTCACTTATGTATGCGGTAAAAATGCATTTTCGGTCAATATTGGCTATTTCCATCAAATTTGGCTGAATCCAAAAAATACATCAAATCCACCCGATCCAATGGTACCGTTGCAATCAGCACGTCAAACTACGCCAGAAAAATTCATAAAATCGATAGGTAAAAATGACACTCAAAAGACCTTTTTTGATGGCTCTCTTATGTATATGCTGGAAGTGCCTTCTCGACCAATAGCGGCTATTTCCATCAAATTGGGCTGAATTGAAAAATACATCAAATCCACCCAATCCAATGGTACCGTTGCAATCAGCACGTCAAACTACGCCAGAAAAAGCCATAAAATCGATAGGTAAATATGACATTCAAAACACCATTTTTTACAGCTTACTTATGTATGTGCTACAAATGCATTTCCGGTCAATTATGGCTATTTCCATCAAAATTGAAAAAATACATCACATCCAACCGATCCAATTGTATTTTTGCAATCAGCACCTGAAACTACGCCAGGAAAAGCCATAAAATCGATAGGTAAAAATGACATTCAAAAGACCCTTTTTGACGCCTCACTTATGTATGTGCTAGAAATGTATTTTCGGTCAATTGTGGCTGTTTCCATCAAATTGGGCTGAATCGAAAGATACATCAAATCCACCCGACCCAATGGTACCGTTGCAACCAGCATGTCAAACTACGCCAGAAAAAGCCAGAAAGTCGATAGATAAAAATGACATTCAAAAGACCATTTTTGATGGCTCACTTATGTATGTGCTGGAAGTGCCTTCTCGACCAATAGAGGCTATTTTCATCAAATTGGGCTGAATCGAAAAATACATCAAATCCACCCGATCCAATGGTACCGTTGCAATCAGCACGTCAAACAACGCCAGAAAAAGCCATAAAATCGATAGGTAAAAATGACATTCAAAAGACCATCTTTGACGGCTCACTTATGTATGCGGTAAAAATGCATTTTCGGTCAATAGCGGCTATTTTCATCAAATTGGGCTGAATCGAAAAATACATCAAATCCACCCGATCCAATGGTACCGTTGCAATCAGCACGTCAAACTACGCCAGAAAAAGCCATAAAATCGATAGGTAAAAATGACATTCAAAAGACCATTTCTGACGGCTCACTTATGTATGTGTTGGAAGTACCTTCTCGACCAATAGCGGCTATTGTCATCAAATTGGGCTGAATCGAAAAATACATCACATCCACCCGATCCGATGGTACCGTTGCAATCAGCATGTCAAACTACGCCAGAAAAAGCCATAAAATCGATAGGTGAAAATGACATTCAAAACACCATTTTTTACAGCTTACTTATGTATATGCTACAAATGCATTTCCGGTCAATTATGGCTATTTCCATCAAAATTGAAAAAATACATCACATCCAACCGATCCAATTGTATTTTTGCAATCAGCACCTGAAACTACGCCAGAAAAAGCCATAAAATCGATAGGTAAAAATGGCATTCAAAAGACCATTTTTGACGCCTCACTTATGTATGTGCTAGAAATGCATTTTCCGTCAATTGTGGCTATTTCCATCAAATTGGGCTGAATCGAAAAATACATCACATCCACCCGATCCGATGGTACCGTTGCAATCAGCATGTCAAACTACGCCAGAAAAAGCCATAAAATCGATAGGTGAAAATGACATTCAAAACACCATTTTTTACAGCTTACTTATGTATATGCTACAAATGCATTTCCGGTCAATTATGGCTATTTCCATCAAAATTGAAAAAATACATCACATCCAACCGATCCAATTGTATTTTTGCAATCAGCACCTGAAACTACGCCAGAAAAAGCCATAAAATCGATAGGTAAAAATGGCATTCAAAAGACCATTTTTGACGCCTCACTTATGTATGTGCTAGAAATGCATTTTCCGTCAATTGTGGCTATTTCCATCAAATTGGGCTGAATCGAAACATACATCAAATCCACCCGACCCAACGTACCATTGCAATCAACAGGTCAAAGTATGCCAGAAAAAGCCAGAAAATCGATAGGTAAAAATGACATTCAAAAGACCATTTTTGATGGCTTACTTATGTATGTGCTAGAAATGCATTTTTTGTTAATTGTGGCTATTCCCATCAAATTGGGCTAAATCAGAAAATTCATCAAATCCACCTGATCCAATGTTACTGTTGCAATCAGCACGTCAAACTACGTCAGAAAAAGGCATAAAATCGACATGTAAAAATGACATTCAAAAGACCATTTTTGATGGCTCACTTATGTACGTGCTAGAAGTGCCTTTTCGACCCATAGCGGTGTGGGAATTCACCTATTGTGAAGGCCTCACACACTATACTAAACCAGCTGTGGTTCTGGGTCAGTCAAAGAAGGCAACAAGTCAGAATTTTGTTTAAATCTTTTATATAGAATATTGATTATCAACATCTCTGGAGACGGGAAATGCCTATTTGCAGTTGAAAAGAGAGGAGGTCGATTTTCATATAAGTCTAACTGATGACTGGTCTCTCATGTCACGAACGGTAGTCTACTGAATATTAGCAGGGGTTGACGGTTACTAAGGGCAGCGTCTAACACGAGAGAGACTGGCAGTAATTGTCTTCTCCGAACCCAATTTTACTTTCTGCTGCTGTTACGAAGATCCCTCCTATTTAAGCCCTTGGTATCAACACTGTTTTTCTTTGTAATTGACTTCCTTTCTTTCTTTTTCCTGTTATCCCGATCTTTCCAGAAAACCCCAGGTATTGACCCTCATCCATCTTGCAATGCAAGTCCGTCCAAGATCATAAATTAATCTCCCTCTCTCTCTCAAGGACTCTGCAAATAACTTTTCTTTCATAAGCTTTACTCTTTCTCTCAAGACCCCAGACACTGGCCCTTATCTGGCCATCTAACCGAGCGGAGAACTTCTCTAAAAGTACTTGTTTTTGAAACCCAGGGAAATGACAGAAGATATTAAATTGAGAAGTCACAGGTTCCTGCACTTGGAAGCATGTAACTCTTACTTCCTACAGTATCTCCAAAAAACATATTAAGCCCTTATCTGGTCATCGAATCGGGAAGAGAAATTTCTCTGAAAGTATCTGTCTTTTGCAACCCAGGATTTGACAGAAGATATTAGATTGAAAAAGTGCAGGTGATTCAAATTCCTATAGTATCTCAAAAAACACATTTAGCCCTTATCTGGTCCTCGAATCGAGAAGAAAACTTTCTCTAAAAATATCGGTCTTTTGTAACCCAAGAACTTCACACAAGACACTAGATTGAGAAAGTACAGATGACTCCCACCTGAAAGCACACAACTCTCACCCTCCAAAGCATCCTTAAAAAACACACCATCCCTTTTAACACGGATAACTCCTTTTGTAATAACCATAGTAAGTACTCGTATTAACCATAATAATTTTTTGGTAACAGCCTTAGTAATTTTCAGGACACGGGGGACTCCTGGCCCCCTAGTGTCACAGCTGCTATTCCCATCAAATTGGGCTGAATCAAAAATACATAAATGCATTTTCGGTCAATTGTGGCTATTTCCTTGAAATTGGGCCTTAACAAAAAATACATCGAATCCACCCGATTATATGGTACCGTTGCAATCAGCATGTCAAACTACGCTGGGAAGAGCAATGAAATCGATAGGTAAAAATGACATTCAAAAAAACTATTTTTGAAGGCTCACTTAGGTATGAGCTGGAAGTGCTTTCTCGACCAATAGCGGCTATTTTCATCAAATTGGGCTTAATCGAAAAATACATCAAATGTAGCTGATTCAATGGTACTGTTGCAATCAGCACGTCAAACTACGCCAGAAAAAGCCATAAAATCGATAGATAAAATGACATTCAAAACACCATTTTTGACGACTCACTTATGTATGTGCTGGAAGTGCATTTTTGGTCAATTTTTGCTATTTCCATCAAATTGGGTAAAATCAAAAAATACATCAAATCCACCGGAACCAATGGTACTGTATCAATCAGCACATCAAACTACGCCTGAAAAACCCATAAAATCGATAGGAAAAACTAACATTCAATACACCATTTTTGCCAGTTTACTTATGTATTTGCTAGGAATGCATTTTCGGTCAATAGCGGCTATTTCCATCAAATTGGGCTTAAACAAAAAATACATAAATGCAGCCGATTCAAAGGTACCGTTGCGATCAGCACGTCAAACAACGCAGAAAAAGCCATAAAATCGATAGGTAAAAATGACATTCAAAAGACCATTTTTGACAGCTTACTTATGTATGTGTTGAAGTCCTTTTTCGACCAAAAATGGCTATTTCCATCAACTTTGGCTACATAAAAAAATACATCAAATGCACCTGATCCAATGATACTGTTGCAATCAGCACGTCAAACTACACCTGAAAAAGCCATAAAATTGATAGGTAAAAATGACATTCACAAGACCATTTTTGACGGCTCACTCATGTATATGTCAGAAGTGCCTTTTCAACCAACAGCGGCTATTTCGATCAAATTAGGCTGAATCAAAAATACATCGAATCAACCCAATATAATGGTACCGGTGCAGTCATCATGTCAAATTATGCCAGAAAAATCCATAAAATTGAGAGGTGAAAATGACATTCAAAAGACCATTTTTTAAGGCTTACTTATATATGTGCTAGAAGTCCTTTTTCGACCAACCGCAGCTATTTCCATCAAATTGGGCTACATAGGAAAATACATCAAATCCACCCAATCTGATGGTACTGTTGTAATCAGCATGTCAAACTACACCAGAAAAAGCAATAAAATTGATAGGTGAAAATGACATTCAAAAGACCATTTTTGACCACTTTCTTATGTATATGTAAGAAGTGCCTTTTCGACCAACAGCGGCTATTTCCATCGAATTGGGCTGAATAAAAAATTCATCAAATCCACCCAATCCAATGGTACTGTTGCAATCAGCACGTCAAACTACGCAAGAAAAAGCCATAAAATCGATAGGTAAAAATGACCATTTTTGACGGCTTACTTATGTATGCACTTGAAGTGCCTTTTCAACAAACAAGAGCTATTTCCATCGAATTGGGCTTAATCGAAAAATACATCAAATCCACCTGATCCATTGTTACTGTTGCAATCAGCAAGCCAAACTACGCAAGAAAAAGCCATAAAATTAATAGGTAAAAAATGACATTCAATAGACCATTGTTGATGGCTTACTTATGTACGTGGTAAAAGTCCTTTTCCGACCAACCGTGGCTATTTCCATCAAATTGGGCTACGTTGGAGAATACATCAAATCCACCCAATTTAATGGTACTGTTGCAATCAACACGTCAAACTACGCCAGAAAAAGCCATAAAATCGATAGGTAAAAATGACATTCGAAAGACCATTTCTGATGGCTTACTTATGTATGTCCTAGAATTGCCTTCTCGACCAATAGCGTTTATTTCCATCAAATTTGGCTTAATCAAAAAATACATCAAATCCACCCAATCCAATGGTACTGTTGCAATCAGCAGGTAAAACTACACCAGAAAAATCCATTAAATCGATTAGTAAAAATGACATTAAAAAGACAGATTTTTATGGCTTCCTTACGTATGTGCTGAAAGTGCCTTTTTGACCAATAGCAACTATTTCAATCAAATTGGGCTAAATTGAAAAATCCATCAAATCCATTCGATTCAATGGTACTGTTACAATCAGCACGTCAAACTACGCCAGAAAAGCCATAAAATCCAATAGCTAAAATTGACATTCAAAATACCATTTTTGTCAGTTTACTTATGTATATGCTTGAAATGCATTTTCGGTGAATGGTGACAATTTCCATTAAATTGGGCTACATTGAAAATTACGTCAAATCCACCCAGTTTAATGGTACTGTTGCAATCAGCACGTCAAATTATGCCAGAAAAAGCCATAAAATCGATAGGTAAAAATGCCATTCAAAAGACCACTTTTTACAGCTTACTTATGTATGTGCTAAAAGCCCTTTTCCAACCAACAGTGACTATTTCCACCAAATTGAACTACATCGAAAAATACATCAAATCCACCCAATTTGATGGTACCATTGCAATCAGCACGTCAAACTACGCCACAAAAAGCCATTAAATCGATAGGTAAAAATGACATTCAAAAGACCATTTTTGACGGCTCACTTATGTATGTGCTGGAAGTACCTTCTCGACCAATAGCGGCTATTTTCATCAAATTGGGCTGAATCGAAAAATACATCAAATCCACCCGATCCAATGGTACCGTTGCAATCAGCACGTCAAACTACGCCAGAAAAGTCATAAAATCGATAGGTAAAAATGACATTCAAAAGACCATTTTTGACGGTTCACCCTTTCCCTAACCCTAACCCATACTCTAGCCCTAATCCTAACCCCTTACCCTAACCTTAACCCTAACCCTAACCCTAACCCCTAACCTCAACTTCAACCCTAACCCTAACCTGTATCATAACATGTTAAAAAATACAGTTTGACAACTGAGGTACAAGCATGAACACATACACTGAGACACAAACAGTTAGACACTTACAAATACATGCAAAATACACACAGTTGCAAATAGAAATATACACATGCATTAAATCAGTAAATTAACTGGCAATTTTTGAATAAAATTCAATTCAAATTCGAATTCATGCGTAGCTAATACTCTCATAAACATACGCACAGAGGCGTTACTATAATCATCATAATATATGATTTGCTAAGAATAAGTCACTAGTGTTGTAAGGGTGAGATAGAATCACCATGAATTTTTCAAGAGAAGAGGAGTCAGTCGTCATTGATATTGGAGGGTCGATTGAATTTTTGGTGGTGGTAATACAAGATAGTAACACAATCTTAAGGAATTTATTTTATTCATTGGATCTGTGGTGAATTTCTCTAATTATATCTTCTACTCTATTGTCTATTCTACAGTTAAGAAGCTGCAATAGAAATGTAAATGAAAAATAACTGATCGCATATTTTCGCATGTTTTGGGTGTTCGAAAGTTGTTCCATGTATTTGTTTGTAAAGATAATATTTTTCTATTTGATACCATCCCGGTTCAAAACCCTGGATCTGGATACTTCCTGCACAAAACCCTGAATCAGCCCCTGTGAATAATGATGGAATAAAAACAAACGTAATTAAATTAGGAAAAAATCAATTACATCTTACTAGAAATCAAAGGTAAGTAGAATGTTTTTCACTTAATGTGAATAAAAGTGAACAATCTATTGAATACCAATGAAAATAAAGGTATACACGTATGTTTTACTACAAATAAAAAGTAAAAAGTTAAAAAGGCAAACCAACTGATTTCGGTGAAATATACATCCGAAATAGATACCTTACGAAAAGAAACGTCAAAATCGTATGATATTTGTTGTCGGAATCTTTGTGGCATTAGTAAAAAGAAAAATTTGGAAAAAAAAATCTGATGTAAGAATTATCTGGGTGCATCTCATAAAACCGGATATATTTTGAAAACAAATACTGAAAAAAAAGCAGCAGTGTAAAACTAAACAGCACGATGATTTCCATACGAAAATTTTCCAAAGGTTTCACAAGTAAAAAGACAAAGATTTCAAAATTTAAAAATGAAAGTTTCCATGTACATGATAATTTGTGTAGCGTTATCTTGCGATAGTTTCTGTAAGTAGAACATGAGAGTAGGATAACTACTTTCACTGTGCCTGTAAAGCCAAAAAATCATTGCCTGTCCTAGATTTCTGATTGATACCGATGAATAAAATCTGACTTCGAAGAACAGCAACAGTGAATACAACAACGGTAACAATAACAACAAAGACACCATCATCATCATCATTATCATCATCATCATTATTATTATCATTATCATTATTATTATCATTATCATTGACTTGTATTCACTAAATTCATTTAAAAGCCTACAGTTATTACATGTTGAAACTCAACGACTTGTTCTGTGAATACATTTGTGATGACGACGATGATGATGGTATTACTGCTCCTGCTGATAATAATACTTCTTTTGATAATAACAACAACAAAAACATGAGTTTTGATTGGTTCAGATTGTTAAAAATGTAAGAAGACATGTTGAAAGGGCGTGTTGCTATCGATCGAGAACCTGTCATTTTACTTATATTGTTGACATTACAATCGACATCAGAGGAAACTCGGAAGAAACCTTCGATCGACCACCGGCTCAGAAAATTTTTCATCGAACACTCACAGTTTGTGCACATTTTATTTTCAACTTTTAACTTACATCACCGTATTATCTACCAGTCTCTTTCTTCCCCTCATTTTCCTTATGTTGATTTTATATTTCTACGCCATTTCCCCTCTCCATATTTACATATTTCTCTCTCTCTCTCTCTCTCTCTCTCTCTCTCTCTCTCTCTCTCTCTCTCTCTCTCTCTCTCTCTCTCTCTCTCTCTCTCTCTCTCAGTCTGAAACATGTCCTTTCTTTTCCCCTCTTTTTCATTTCCAACGTACTTCTCCTTTCTCGTCCACTCTTTTCCTCGCTTTCTACATCTCTATCTATATCTCACGCTTTCCCTCTCTCTCCCTCTGTCTCTCTCTTTATTTCGCGCGCTTCCACTCTCTCTGTCCTAGTCTCTATCATATCTTCACTTTCTTACGTATTTTCTCCTTTCACGCTCACTCTTTTCCTCCCTATTTTAGTGGAATTTTTTTTCTCTTCACAGCTGATGCGATATAAAACGTTTCAGAAATAACTTATAGTAATTTTACATGCAGACAATAGTGTACACTTCAAATTTATACATTGACATTTACGGACAGAGAAAAGATAAAACTACACTATTTATTATATGAGGTGCTTTTCTTACAAAATGATTTTTCTTTATTTTTAGATTATTTTTTGGTCATCGTTTATCTGAATATAAATTAAAATGGCTTCAAAGGAGAAACAGACATCGGAACGAAAATCGAAAGGCCCTACCCTGGCCAAGGAAATGGACGATCTAGAGTCAAGTTTAAGATGGATGAATGAAAAGCTGAGAAATAAAACTGAAGAACTAAATTCAGATTGTGATTCAATATGCAGGCAAATATGGGAGAATTACGAGGAAATGATAGAGAATGTCAAGCGGAAAACTAATGAGTTGTGCGAAGATATGAGACAAATGACGGCTGAGCGGGTGAAAAGTTGGCATCATCTGTTGGAGGGAAATGAGATAATGTTAAGAGAATTAGAAATCTGGCGCATTAATTTGTACCATTTGTTAGATGAATCACAAGATGCGGACCATGCTAACAGTTTGCGGTTGTCGATATCAGAACAGAGATACCGGCTCCAAAATTTGGTGGGATCGGAAGAGAAATATCAGTTGAGGGTCACGTTTCCCAGTTGGTGGCTACAAATCTTGGAACAGCTAAAAAACGAAACTATTGGCTCTGTGTCTTTGGAGGTAGAAAAATTGCCTTCTACAAAAAATATAATTATAAACAAACAATGGGATCTGCATGGATCTAACTTGTATATTCATTCGATTCATATCAGTGAAGATGATCATGTCTTCGTTTGTGATGGAAACGATGAATCAGTTACTGAATACACTGAAGGGGGAGAATTCGTTTGCAAATGTGTTTTATCTGGCGGAAGGAAAAATTTTGCCCCCAGTGATATTTGTTCGATTTCCCTGGACATTTTGGTAGTTTCATGTTTTTGGCAAAATAAACTTGTTTTTTTGAGTAGAAATGAAATTCCCCCCTTTTTACAAATTAAAAAAGTTATTCACACAAAGGAGAAATTTCGTTCTTTGTGTCATATAAATGAAACAATTTTCGCTTGCGATGATAGATTTCAAATTGTTTCCTTCACTAAAGAAGGCAAAAAAATTAAAATAATCAAAATGGGAGAAGAGGAGAATGATTGTCCCCAAATTCGTGCTGATCCCTCGACTGGGAATCTTTGGCTGTCAGGATTGGATTCTTCGGAAATATTTTGTTTTAACCAAAACGGAGACGAACTTGGATCGGTGAAAACAGAAAAAAACATAATCACTTTTTCTCAGAATGAATTTGGTTGTTTTTATTTTTGTAATAAAAAGGGAATTTTTTCTTTTTCTTTGCGAAAATATTTGTACAAATTTGAGAAAAAAGTTGGAGATGATCCACGAATTTGTGTTTTAAGAAACAAAATATTTGTTTGTTTGGAAATTGATGGAAAGTATTTAATCAAAATCTTCAAAATCGTCGACTGACAAAATGGACAATTTTATTTATCTAATTTCATTTAAAAACATTTTCTCATTTTTCTTCGACATTTTTCAAATTTTTTTACGGAATATTTTTGTGTTCTTTCGTTTTTTGCACTTCTACTTTAAAATGTATTTTTTGTGTGTATAAATTTCATTGCTTTCATTCGAAAATTTTGCTTTTTTAAGTTTTGCAATGATTATCACGTAAAATATTAGTTGGCAAATTATCATACAAATACGTTTTTTAATTTTTTCTTGTTTTTTTTTTTGTTTTTGTTTTTTTCAAGAAGAAGAGTTTTCCAAACCAGTAATGACTGGTTGTTCACACTGGAGATCTATACAATTGACTGCAAGTCTTCTCAATACTTCAGGACTTTCAGTCGCATGAGATTTGTGAATACATTTCATATTATGTGAATATGCTATTTCAATTATTTTGATTTTCTTTCATTAATTTTGGTTGTTATTCCTGATATTTTGCTGTCTGGTGACACATTCAAGCATAACAAAATAATCCTTTTTTTTTATAAGAAACGTGTGAATACTTATTTTCATGGATTTCATATTTGCAGAGTTACTCGAATTATTATTTTTTAACTCTTCGTGAAGATCTTATTCGCAGCATGTGTACACATTCAACTGAGGTTTGTTTCTTAAAAAATCTTTGATTCGAAAATTCAATCGAATGTTCGATTGTGGAAAGATAAAAGTCCATCAATCTACCAAAAACACTTAAATAAATTAATATAATAGACCAGTTTAATAGGTTATTCATGTGTACTAACATTTACATCTATCTATCTGGATTTTGTCCGGCCCTAACTGTAGAAACTGTAAATTTTGCACACACACACGAAGATTAAGAAACTGTTGGTTTTTTTTTTGTTTTGTTTTGTTTTGTTTTGTTTCGTTTTCTAAAAACCCTGCTGAATGGATTTTGATTTTGGAGTTCCATTTTTACAGTGTAAATTTATGACATATTAGTCCGTTTCTTATGTCCAGCAGCATTCCTGATTGCTTTTTGAAAGTTTGTACTTTTTAGTGATCGCAGTCCCCCAAAAGCAAGAAGAGTAACTTATCGATTGATCAACCCTTTATGAGTCACCACATACTGGTACAGTTTTCAACGAGGTAAATCATTTTTGTCACCAACACTGCTTAATTAATGACGGAAAAAGCAGTATATATGTGTGGTGGGGATTCACATGTTCCCTTGGAATGTTGGTCTTTTTTTATTTCGCCGTGTTTATTTGTGATTTCATAATACAGGTAGATCAGAATTAGGTTATTAGAGAGAGGGGGGGGTAGAAATGGAGTTTGACCTTTTAGCAGCTTATTGTATATATATGATATATCTATCTTTAAAAGAAGAAATTTAAATTATTTGCAACAATCTTTATGATCCATTAAAGACATTTGAAGATGGATTTTATGCAATTAGAAACTCGAGAAACTTAACTACACTTGAAAAAAAATATTTAGCATTCGATTGCGAGTATTTGAAAGTTGTTTTTATCTAATAATTGAGGGACAGCATACAATAAGATATTTCCACATCTTACGTACATGAAATAGTTCTCGTAGATTAATTGTTATCCTTTCAATTTCAGGTGCATATAATCCATTAGATTTCTGAACCATCCAAAAAACTTTTTGTCCCAGGAAAAATTGAATGTTTTCACGGGGATGGGTTCTATTTAAAACGTAACTATAATGCTAAACTACGTGCTTCATTTCTGACATTTTTACGCAAGTACAGTACGGCTTGCATGACCCCATTTTAAAAATGACGCAAGTCACATGATATTAAATTTGAAATGAAACGACAGAATTCATAGAAAATGAAACCGGATCAAAGGGAAGATAACTCATATAAGCCGTCCTTATTGGTATTTCCGTAAAAATGTCAGAAATTAAATCCTTAGTTTAGCATTATTGTAGTTACATGATAGTGAAGGGGCATTATATGGTCACTTTTAGTGACAACATTCTTATCAGTGTTTAAGTTTAATCTATTCTTCCTTGGGATCATTTTGGGGATTTATTCCTACAATATCTATAACCAGATATTTTCATGAAAAAATTAATTGCGCCTTTCTTAAGTAGTGGCGCAGGGGTAAACATTCTGGACTCAACCTTTGGATCTGTGCGTACAATGTCTAATAGAGAGAGAACGTTAAGCTTTATACATCTCTTTCTTAGCAGCTGTTGTGATAAACGAAATTTTTTTTAAAAAACTATTATGCGTTCTTCAGAGCCAATATAATAGAATTTTTTAAATAATTTTGACAGGTCTGGTTAGTCACTCAATAGAAACTGCCTCTTGTCCAACGTCTTTTAGCAGCAAGTCGTGTTGGGGGTAATCAATGAAAGAACGGAAAAGGGTGAATGCAATGAATATGTTTCTCTTCTCGCCTTTTGTTGGGCAGTGATTGCTAAAAAATGAATACTGTTGGACACAAACTAGGTGATCAATTTAGCCTGAATTTACATTGCAAATTGAAGCCCCACCACCAAGAAAACTATTTAGGGGAGGGGATTGATAAAAAAAAATGTAGATATAATGAGTAAATGCTGAATGTTAAATTTTAGCCCTATAGCTCCATTGTTGTGGTTAGTATATGCGATATATGCATACACAGACAGACAGACAGACTAACTCAGAAACGGAAGAAACCTATGTTGACGGTTTTGGCGACAGTTTCTAATATTTGCTTATAGAAAGCAAGAGGAAATGAAAGTAGATACGAAGACTCCATATTGAACAAAAACTAATTGATAAATTCCAAACTCTTAATTAGTGAATGCGTGATTTGTAATCTTTATTGTTAAGTACATTTTTTACCTCCTCATATAAATACTGTTCTTGTAGTCTTGCTGGTAGCTATAAAAACGATATTTGTAAGCAAGGAGCATCACCAATACCAGCTATCTCGAGGCTCTTTTAATGCAGCAAATGGTCCATGGTATGTTGTACTGTATCTGATGAATGGACGTAAAGGAATATCTCAGGATTATGAAATAAAATAGTGTAATTTTTGCTATGATAAAAAATGATAAAAATCAATTATTCATAATTTTTACAAAAAATATATACGATCATTATATATATATATATATATATATATATATATATATATATATATATATATATATATATATATATATATATATATATATATATATATATATATATATATATAATCACAAATTGCATTATATTATATGGAAACTTGTTTGAAAAGATCTCCCGTCATTACATGGTTAAATAATGGGCTGCTACAGGAATCTCTTTAATTGTTTATTCTGTTTATATGTTAAAACGGGAAATCTACCTGGTCTTAAATGATCCAGCAATTATTTCTGATCCAATAACAGTGCCTGGGTGTAAAAAAGGACAGCCGTTTTGACAAATGAATTTCATCAATTTTATCAACATTTACAACCCTGAATCGGCTCACACGTAGAGAGAGGAGAAGGGTCCCCGAAAGGGAGCTTTTTTCCAAAACAGGGGCCAGGAAAGACTAGAATTGTGGGATAAATAAAAACTGAAAAACGCACCATCCAATCTATATGAGACCCAAAGTGGACTCCGAGTAATAGGATCTTTTCGTATTTGTTTTCCCAGGGGCTGTGGCATCGGGAGAAAGCGAACAATCAGGAAAGTCTTCAAATTGTTCTTTCTAATCTGTACTACATCCAACAAGGTTTGCCCATTTACAGAAGTAGCACTAGTGACAAGGAATCTTGTGGGTCTCAATCTGACCAACTTAACTATGAAATGTATGACATCACATTTGAGCGAAGAGGTGAACTTTTTCAAGCTAGACGCTGGAAAGCTTGTGTTCTTAGTTTGAGGCATGATGAATTAACTACACTGGTCCACATCTGCTCAATGGAATGTTCGATTTTGTTCGAAGAGTCTGTCCCACAGAAAAGGGGGTTGTTGAACAAGTGACCAAACTGCTGAAATCACTGATGATACTCCTGGCTACAAACGCCTCTAGTGCATTCAGTGCACTTCGCCGTTTGAAAACATAACTGATATCTAGTGCCATTAGACATACAACAAATACATAATTAGTTCACTCATTGTTACAATATGCTGGTAGGGAGCAGAGAAATATAGCTGCATATTAAAACCAACAAAAACCGTGAGGAGGATGTGGAATTTGCACAACGCTGCGCACACTCTTGTCTCCCCTCATCAATAGGGGCTACAATGAGTGCTAAGGGCCGGTGGAGCTCTAAGGCTACTTTGATTGAAATCAGTTGCAACCAATCCACTCCCTGTCAACATGTCATGCAGCACGGCAGGGTATGGCCTAACAGTCCCCATAGTTCGTACAATCATAAGTATGCCAGCTGTTGCCGTTCCTGCTGGATCAGCGGCCTCAGAAGACCCAACCACATCACTTGCTGTGGGTGGGCGTGATGTGCTACCCAAACGAATAATGGCCGTTCCTACTGGGCCAGCAGATTCAAAAGGCCCAACCACATCACTTGCTTTGGATGGGGGCGTCACGAAGAAAACAACACTTTACATTGGCACCCACAACGTTAGAATACTCTCTACAGATATGCACCTAACTAACCTTGAAAATGTGATCGAAGACATAAAATGCGACGTTATCAGCGAAATGAGAAGACCCGGGAAAGAACTAAATGAACTAAAGAGCAAACATCTTCTATACAGCTACAGAAAGCGGATTTGGCTTCCTTATTCATGAAAAAAAAAAAAACTAAAAACAACATTATAAGAGCCAGAGCAATGTCAGATCGTGTGGACGGGTTTTAATTAAAGCTCCAAGTACAGGAAAAACGCAAATAAGAAAATGGAGACCTGAAAACGGGCAGTGGCCTAATTGTCGAACGCGCTCAAGAATTATACAAAAACTTTTACTCCTCCAAACAAGGGACATAAAATAATGAACAGTATATATAGGTTGTGTGTAATCAGTTCGAAGGTATCCCAGAAGTTTTATTGTGGGAAGTGAAGCAAGTCATCAAACAAACAAAAAAAAGCCCCTTGGACCAAATGCCATCACCATCAACCGACTCAAAAAAGCTGATAAAATCATCACTAGTAAACTAGCCATTCTTTTTATCTGATGCGTAAAACAAAGGAAACTCCTGGAAGATTGGAACGCTGTAATCATATTGCTATCATATAAGAAAGGTGCCCGAAAGATCTAAACATCTATACGATTACTCAATGCATATACCACCCTTTCACCCAAATGATCACTTACTGAATCACCAAAGCTTTAGATAAAAACCAACCGCGGAAACTGGCTGGCATTAAAAGAAGCCAGTGTATCATGTACAATCGCCAGTTGGTGAATCAACCAAAAGGGAATTATAAAATGCCACATGCTGTAGCATTAGTTGACTTTAGGAAGGCCTTCGACTCGGTAATTAATGATATCATGCAACAAGGAGAAAACCCTGCATATGCCGGACATAACAACATAACTACAGACACCACAATTCTTTTATCGGGCTAAATCAAGACTCTAAATGCTTTTAGCTCGAAAAAGGGGTGAGACACGGCGATACCAGATCACCCAAACTCTTCACAACCTTCCTTGAGATGATACATAAAGAATTTAGTTCAAAGCAAAGTAGGTAAGTTGTAATCATAAACTGACTTCACTTCCCTTCAATCAGTGAAGAAGTTATTTTTCATAAGGTGTCATTTTTTCCGATAACATCCTATTTTTCAAATATTGATTGATTTAAAACAAATTTTGTTAATCGTTATCCTAGAAAGTCTCAGTTGAGTTTGAAGAGACAGAGTTTCAAGAATGAGAAAGTAATTAAGTAATGGCAACGCAATATTGTTTCTGCCAAGAAATTTGACTAAAGCAGACGACAGGAGCAGGAGACGATATTCAGACAGAAAGAATGGGTGAATATATTTATGTTAACTAATTTACAAAAAAAAAGGGTTGAACCATATAAAATTCCTGTTTTTGTTTTTTTTTTTCTTTTGTTTCCAGTAAAATTTGATTTACTTTTGAATTTTTTCTCGAAGAATCCTTATAAATATTTTTTATTTTCATCAAAAATGTTCTTGCTGGAAGAATTATTATTCATACCAATATTGATAGAATTTGGCATTTGTTTTGAAACAGAGGATGGATTATTTAACATAGATTCCTGGTTATCTTTTTTAAATGGTTTGTATGTTATATCATTCAAATTCAATGTGACGTCCAACAGATTCATTATTTTTATATATGAGTTGATATATACTTTAAACCCAACACAATTTTCAATGTTCTGACTATCTTTTTGTCATCTGTTTGTTTTCGGGCCATTACTATGTCTGACTATTGCAAACCCATCATCTCTATATAATACTATATCTATTTTCTCAATGAATCTATCTAGATTATGTAGTATATATTATCCTATAAGGTCCGATGTTTGTGCGGAATCAAATGCTCCCGTAGGTACGTCAAACTTATTTCCGCTGTTCTTTTTTGTCCAGGTTATATTTTCTTTTATTTAGTATAGTTTTTCTACGACGTTTTATTAGAGGCTTTAGTATTCGAAATTGTGCCTGCTCTTGCATTGATATTCAATTTTTTGCACTATTATTTGTCTCATAATTAATTGCATTTTCTGTATTTTGTAGACAATCTTATATTTTGCGGTAATTTGTTTTTTAGATGCTGCATACATTCATATAGCTTAAGAGATACCTTAACTGGAGACGTGTTCCCAGGGGAGAACCCGGACTGCATGTGCCATGTATCGGTGAGAAAACGAAATCCCATCTGGTTCCTTTTAGCTAAACCAAGCTTACTGCACGTACCCATCTATACGATGCAATCTTTTCCTATCACATCTAATTTTCAACTTCAACTTCAACTGATATATGAAGAAGTCAATCAGATTCTGATGAGAAAAAGATTCGTTCTTCTTCTGTCACATCGTCCACATCACCATTCTTGCCACAGCCAGCAGCGTGAGAAACACCGTTCGTCTCACCCCAGGCCATGGGGTGATATGTTGTCACACACGTACGAGACGTCGGGACGAGCTGTCACCTCATTGATGTAAGAGGGTGCAAAGCCGTTTCCTCTATGTAATTTACCATGGGAATAACTGGGCAAGTCTTCCCAACCCACCCTGAAAGCCCAGTCACTAAAGGGTAACGCATTTCGAACCAATCACCATGTGAGAGAAAACTATTGAGGTAATCTGCAGCTGGCACCCAGTACCACAGAGGGCGGGGCTCCTCCTCCGACATGCTAAGCCGTTCTTGAAACGGATCCGAAGCAATACCCTCCACTAAATCCTGATACAGTATCTCTCCAGGCCGTGAAAGGTCACTGGACCAAGGAAGTTTGCTCAATGCCTGAAGACACTCGCTAAAGAACTACGCTTCTCCCCAGGGTCTACGACGGCCCTCAGCTCGAGAAGCGATTTGAGAAGGCCTCCCTAATCTTCCATTCCTACGCAGGCTCCTCCATTAAGGTGCAGTTCAGGAATGCCAACCTTTCGGTATGTCGGTGACTTAGTAAGTGTGACATCCCCAAGGCCCATTGTACGGACGTTAGATACAGATGTCTGCGAACCATTGGATTATCTCCCTTTCACCGGGCTGAAAAAAAGGCGCTCGAGAGCCAACATCTATTTCGCTGGCAGGATAAGTACAATCAGTCGGTAAAGGATCAGTGAGAAGGCATACGTACAGTATGCCTCAGTTCTGTCCCTTAAGGATAATTTCCTTTGAAACCAAATCTGGACCGACGCTTTGGCTTTTGCCTTTGCTTCCAACCAATTCTTCTCCAGCTGGACACCGGGACCAAACTACACCTCTAAGATGTAGACAGGTCTGTTTGTCAAGCTAAAGGGTTGTGGAAGAGGTGTGGACACCTATCAGGCGCCAAACCGAAGGCTATTTAACTTGCTGCGGTTAATCTTGGCCCCGTGACCGGTGCGTATCGTGTATGCGTTTTCAACACCGCCTCTATGTCCTGGTTACAAAACACGAAAATAGTTACGTCATCGGCATACGCGGACATCCTGGCTCAAGCCCACCAATGGGATTTATTCCACGTAGGGCTTAACTTGCTACCCTATCTCTTAGCCTGTGAAAGAGGAGATTCAACGCCAGGACACAAAGGGTGACAAGGGGCAATCCTCTCAGATCATCACGATCTTGGCTAAAAACGTTAACTCGATGTTCAGCAGAGTTATGAGCCTGTAGTCATCTAAGCATCCTCTACATCTTTGTCCCCTTTCTTTAAAAACATGATCTACCTCTTGGTCAACTCGCCTGGAATCGCTCTCCAGTCGAATCAATATCAAGAGAGGTGGAAACATGCGCGTCATCCTCGAGTACTATTCGTAGGATAGACCATCTAGCGTGGACTTCGCACTCCGTAACCCTCAGCCAACAAGTCGGGGAAAGTCGGCTAAATGACTACGAAAATCCTGTTCCCACAGGCTAGGCTTCTTGATGAAGCGATCTTGGAGATACTGCCAAACCCAGGGTCTTGATGCAACGAATATATCGATTGGGCCGTCGACGCATCTCTTCCTTACGCATATTCACGTCAAGTTTCACGACTTCGTTGGATACTCTTTCTAACCTAACCTTCACTGCTTCACCTTAGTAGTGCTTGTTAGCCAATAGCTGCAGGTCTCTCCGAGCTATTTCCCGCCACCCAGTTCAGATTATTTTTTAAAAACGTTCTCGTTTTAGTCTTATCAAGGGCAAATTTTTGGCTGTGTTTGACAGTGAACGTTCTAATCTGATTTTCAAGTAAGACCACCATTTATTGCCCGTAACCGCCCACTAGTTCCCGCTGAATTAAACCCTCAAGCTGTTCCTGGAAGTTCCATTTCTCCAGTAAGGAGGTGTTGAACTTCCAGTAACCAGGCAGACTAGGCCTATTACCTAACCACATACGGGCCATCACCAATTCGAGGCCCAAATGCCCTAACCAGTGAAAGGTGAAACAGGTTAAAAAAATTTTCGACTCGATAACATTACTTCCAGATAACTTTCAACCTGTCTTGAGAGTGCGCTAGGAGTCCACGTGCACATTTCCCGCCCCGGGTTATCCACTTATCTATTGACCAAGTCGTGTCCAACGACTAGATCGATCAAACTGTGCTCACATCACGCTTGCCTGCAAGCTCCCCGCTCACTCTCATCTATCTTGGGATCCAGGATGGCATTCTAATCGCCTATTAAAAACAGCTACTTCGGGTCCTAACTGCCAGAAAAGGGAGCGCCTCACACTGGCACTGTTGGGCGCATAAACCGCAATGATCTGAAAATTGCCACTGCTCACAGTAACATCGGCGACTATTAACCTACCTGTCACGCTGGTATAAACTATGTCGACCCCCTCGTCTTGGGAACGCGTCGTATACCATCAAGCTTACCTTAATTTGTTTTTCTCTTTTAAATTATCAAATAAAGTATCATTATATACATGGTTGAAACGAAACCAAATAGTTACCTGGTGGGTAGTAACACCTCAATGGGCTATACCATAAATATACTTAAACAATTTGCTACTTGGCATTCCATGTTCTAATATAAGATGACCTGAATATATATTCATATCTATGCCACGGATGGCACAGTACCAATTCCAATAGGGACATCTATGACCTGATGAAATATTTCATTGTCCATTTTAAAGTAACATTCCCAAATAGGATGAATAATAATCGACTCAAGGGTAGAGCTTCAGAATTTGTAAACCCAATTTATTTACTATTTCCTCACACAATTGCTGAATCAATTAATTCATTGCTAAGATCTTCCTGGGGTTTTTTGAGTAAAGAGTACTAAAATCGTAGGTTGAAATTGATTTAACCCATTTACGGGTATTCATAATGTCCAATTTTTCTTTAACGGGCATAGAATTATTTACCAGCCAAAAGAGATTTAAATTACTACAGAATTTACTTTCATTGTGGAATCTCTGTATTTGATTGTATATCAAACTGACAACTTTTACAAACTCTAGAGGCTACAATAAAGCGAGTACCTATTGGATTTTCATACATTTTAGGCATCCAATAAATAATCGGTTACTTTTGTATTTTTCATCTATTTCAAGCCCTAACTTTTCACATAGTACGGTGTTATTGAATATGATATCTGGTTCGGTAGATACTTTATACCTGAATGATGGTGTTCCTATTAAATCTTCCTCGGATAATATCCTTTGAATAAAAAGAAATCATACGGATGCTATATCATTTGCCGTTTTATCAATTGGGACAATAACAAATTTATATTGAAGTTACATGAGATCTGCAAATACTGGAATATTCATTAGTGAGTCCGAACTTGTTTTTTTAGGGTGTTTAAAAGATTTCACCAATTGGATTTTTATCATTTTCAAATCCGAGTACTTTTTCTTTTCGTCCGTCTAACGATATTTATTTGATATGAATGAAATAAAAATACCTATTGCTTTTTTAATCTCGTTTGAACCTTTGCTATAGTTTGAATATTTTGGATCTCTATCTTTCTCTTTATCTCTCTATATATATAGCAACTAAAAATACATTGGTGAAACATCAAGAACTTTAAACAAAAGAATTGATGAACATAAATGGCCATAAGAATAAATTACACACAAGACACACTCATGGTCCATCAAAACCGGGGGGAGGCATAATTTCAATCTGGAAGACGCAAAAATAATAACGGTAGAACCAAACAAAGAAAGACGACTCATCATAGAATCAGCGCTATCTTCGGAATATAATACAATCTAACAACGTCCCAGAAAATGCACACATCTTCGACATAAACGAAATTAAATTCCATCGAAGACAGAGAAGAGGGATACAAGCCAACATTCCAAGTCGTAGAGGCCAAAGAATTAGTAGTGTCGAATAACAAGTGATGGGCGAGTGTTTCAGTCGTTGAATACATTTAAGACTCTCTTTCTACGCCCCAAAAAAACTTCGTTGAGTGGTGATTTTTTTAAGTTTCATAATCAAAAACGAATTCCTCGGCCTATCCCCAAATTTAACGACTTCTTTCTTAATACGTGTCTCACCCTGCCACAAAATTTCAAAGAAATACATAAGAGAACTTTTGGAGATAGCATGTAAACAGAGAAGCAAATACTAAAATTCATGAAAAAAGATCTCTAGATGAAAATCAAATCCCTGGACTCACCCCAAAATTTAATCACATTTTTCGGAATATGTGCCATACCTCCCCACAATATTTCATTGACATTCATTGAAAACTTTTGGAGATATCGTGTAAACAGACGGGGCGAATCCAGGACTGTATGGCATATTAAAACGGAAAAATATCTTACAATCGACAACGAATTCCTGGATCTGCTCCAAAATTCAAAAAAAAGGTACTTTTCCCTTACTCCGCACCTTACCGCTCCACATATTTCATCGAAAACTTCTGGAGATATCGTATGGACAGACCGGGATGAATGCAGATCTATTTTAATCTATTTTAAACGCAAAAATATCTCTCAATCAAGACCAAATTACGGAATCCTCCCCTTAAATTTAATCGATTCTTCCTTACCCCGTTGCTCACCTTTCCACGAAATGATTGAGAGATTCCGTATTCGCTCCCATCCGAGATGAATCCAAGAATTTGTTTTCGATTGCGGAAGGGTGGACAATAGTCTATGAAGAAGTAAATACATTTGAGGACGGATCTACACACTATTACCTAGCCAACGTCGTAGTTGATTTTTTCTGGAATTGTTTTACCGGGAGATAGTATGGTCACGAAAATAACAATTTTTTCAACTCAGAGTGATCCATACTGCTATAATGCATTTTTGGAAAGCCCAAATACAGGGCTTTCAGAAAATCTCTGGTAGCGATTGTCCCAATTTTCGTACCCATTTCCTAAAATTTGGTGTCAGGCTAACGCACTATAGCCATTAAGCTGATTTTAATATTGACCCCAATTCATTTTAAGCCTTGAACTGAGAGATAGAAGTCTAAAATCAATTCTAGGCTTAAACCTAACCGGAGATATAACTTTTTTTTTTTTTTTTTTTTTTTACTTTCAGTCACCCTAAAAAAATCCTTTCGACCAGTTTTCACATCAAAAGGGTTTGTAAAAAAAGGGATTTATTCATACTACAGAATTAATAACATTAGGTAAGACACTAGTCCACTCAAAATTCAACAATGCCGAAATTGTACTCGCCGGGAAAACATACAGAAAGGAGTTTATTCAACAGTTTGTTTTTGAAAACATGTTTTAGCATGAAATTTGCAGCGAGTCCTCGATATATAAAAAAAGGACGGATGTGCCGTAATTTCCAGACTGATTTTCAACTGAAAATTCCCGGAAAAGAGGGACTAGGGAATGTAGTTCGTCTAAACATTTTTCATTGAAGAGAAGAACCTAACTTGCAACACTACGACGATGAAACAGTGGTTTGAGTGTGGAGAAAATCCAATCATTTATTAATCAATGATTTTGTTTCTGTACTCTATCGAGCGAGTATGTTCATTATTATCAAGTGGGTATGAACAATATGGACGCAATTTCACCGGAAAATCGATGCTAATACTCATTTATTGAAGGATGTACTTTTACAAAGATAATTTTCCAATCCCAAAATTGTTAAAGAAGTTTTTTTTCGTATGGTTCTTACCATTTTGACGATTTATCTTATTTATACTTTGCTGTTTTCATTGATCTTTACAGATACAACAATATCTCGAGGGTTTTATCTAGGTTTACCTTTTTTTAAAAGGTGCTCCAGCCTTTCCGAACTAGGAGTTTTACTTAGGAAAATTGATAAAACATTTTTCTTCTAGGCTATTTTTTCAGTTTTATTTGAGTAAATATAATTTAGGCTTTTTACCTGGGATAAATTTTTTTTTCATTATCCCTTTTATCAATTACTCCCAGTTTGAACAGTTCCAGAGTGCTTTTCTGAAAAAGGATATACCTGGACTGATTCATCAGTTAAATGAGAAAAGATCAATGGAAACAGCAATGTATAAATAAAATGAATCATCAAAAATAATAAAAGTTGGGGTAGGTATTCTATGAAATTTTTTTTTCAGCAATATTTGGAATCAAAATATCTTATTTATTAAATTTGTCCTTCAATAAACACGTAGCAAAACTTTTGATTAAAATCGAAAACCCTGATGCCACCTGCCAACGAACACTGAAACTTTCTGAAAAAGAAATCAATTTTCATTAGACATGTATTATGGATCCTCTTCATCCCAGCTGGGACATAAGACTGCAAATATGTCAAGTCATTGAACACTTGTCTCACGCTTAGGTTTGTGCGACCCTAAGTGAGATCCATCTCCACCAAGTCAGCAGTACTTTTATCCCTGCCACACAATGAAATATTTCCCTACCTTATGTACCTGAAATACTTTGATGAAAAAACTATCCTTGCCACAGGGCAAGGTGAGTGTTTACGCTTGAGAACTAGTAATAAGAAGTGTCAGGAATAGTTATTGGATAGAAATATTTTATTAATGTGTGGCAGGGGATGGCTGAGATAAAAAGTACTGCCCCTTCAAATCTGTCATCACTATCCTCAGCCAGATAGTCTTTGTTCTCCCTTCTTTTTCTTTCCAGTCAGGGTTTATCTAAAAGATTGGTCTCATAAGCAATATTCAGGCATTTGAAACAAAATTTTATCTTCTGAAACAATGGAAGCTGACAGGTCACATCACACAGCTTATGCACGACCATTATGCCTGACACCGTTGAGAATGGCAACAGATTTAGTATGATAATATAAAGTAGTAGACAGGCATGGCAGACCATAAAACAGACCACCATGGAAGGGACCCTAACCCACTGACAATAATAAAGTAAAGAGACTTCATGAATGAATGAATGAAACATCGAAGAAGGTGTATATATCATCAAGATAAAGTTTTTATTTTTAGAAATACAAGAAACTTAGAAATCAAAAGTTGTCGTCAGTTGTAGAGGCTTTTTCTTCTGCAGATTGAACTGGCATCAAATGTTGTTGTTTTTTGTGTCAACACAAGAAACATCAAAAGTTGGCTACAAAAGGACAGGAGAGAGAGGAGAGAGAGAGAGAGAGAGATAGCAGCAGTAGGAAAAAGAGAGAAGAAAGAATTTAAGAATCAAAAGTGGGGGGGGGGGCTGACAGTCCGTCTAGATTCAACCATTACCAGGGCCACATTCTCAAAGCCACCAGCAGTTTTCTTTAGGGAGTTGTTGGCAAAAAGAGAGAGAGAGAGAGAAGGGAAGGGGAAGAGAGACAATTAAAAATTTTTGATGGGTATGAAATATTATCTTTAATAAAAACAGAAGTTTTAGTTTTTTTTGTACTTAAGAAGAAACATTCCTTGTTAGTTTTTAGTTATGGTCATTTTTTCCCCTCCCCAACTGGCATGAAAAACGAAAAGATTTATTCAAGCTGAACGAACATCCATGTCGAAACGGACAAGCAATTTGACCGGCCAAGTTTCTCACCATCTTCAGGTGAGGACACTGAAACTCTGCCAACATACAAGCAAAACTAAGGCATTTCTGAAAGCTTTCACTGTTGTAGTGTTGATGCCTGAAACATCAAGAAACAACAGGTTTGAAAAGATTATGGAAATCAATTTGCCTAAACTCCTAAATTCATACAAGAAAATTTAAACGTTAATATGGAGGAATAACTCGTGATCAAAGTTACCTCCCTTCAAGCTTTAGGTGAATTTTTCAAATGTATTTTTTATTCCACCTGACATAATATATTTAACAAAATTTGTTTCTTCCACTGTAGAGCTCCACTGTCAATTAGTAACTGTATCAAGTGGTTGATGAATTTGAGCGTTAAACTTGCAGTTAGTAATTAAGTTCATTTCCTCCCCTTCCAGATGAAAAGCCTATCAAGATTTTTTTCTTTAATTTTGACTATCATTTCCCATGATCTTAATTTATCTAATTGTTTTTATCGCAACTCAACTAGGGTTGTCATTCTACAGCAACAAACAAACCACACGGAACAGGAGCGAAGTAGAAGCTCCTGTCTAGACTTCAATTCGTATTCCTCTAAGCCAGAGGGAAGCCAGGTCAACGCCCTGCTGCTATACGTCAAAGCTATAAGAACTAACTGGTTCACAGAAGTCCAAATCTAACTGAAACTTACCCTTTACTGCATTATCTCTATACTATGTCTGTTTTAGTTTCTGAAATGGTAGTATAAAAACAACTTAAAAATTAAGATGAAGGTAAAAAGCGATCAAGATATCTGTCCATTCCCAATCCAGAATGAAACATACGGCTTAGACTGCTGCAGTGTGGATGTCCAAGACAACCAGAAACAACAAATGATGGAAAACTATTTGCTGTTAACTTGCATTCAGTTCTACTATTTTGCTTCCAGATCAAAAGCAGTTCCACTACTTTGCTTCCAGATCAAAAGCAGTTCCACTACTTTGCTTCCAGATCAAAAGCAGTTCCACTACTTTCATTCCAGATGAAGAACCAATCAAAATGTAGTCAACTTCCAGTCTAGAATGAAATGTACAGCTTGGATAAACAGCTTCTTAGCAGTTCGTGCCTCAGAGGAAAAAAGTTTTGTTTTTTTAGTGCACTAAATGAATAGCTAGGAAATAGCTAAAAAAAAAAAAATAAAATAAAATAAAATACCAGAACAAATACATACAGAAAAGAGATTTTTGTTTTTTTTTTTTTTTAAATATTTGCAGATCTTGTCAAAATGTCTGTTAAAGCAGCCCAAGTGGAAAAGATGTTTTCTCAAAGATGCCACAGTTGGCGGCAGCTTGAGGAAGTGTTGGTAGTAGAAGCAGTAAAGGTCTTGGTGGCAGTCGTGACAATGGCAGTGGTGGTGGTGTTGTTGTTGTTGGTGGTGGTGGTGGTGGAGTGAAAAAGTAGAAAGTCAAAGTAGAAAAAGAAATTGGAAAAGGGTGGTGGTAGGGGTTTGGGGGTAGGGGTAGCTGAGGTCAAGTCACGTGGTCCCTCGAATTTTCTCTATTGTTCTCTGGCCGTGCCATTTTTCCAGATCAAATGGTTTGAAGTCTGAAAAACACAAACAAAAATTAATGACTGTGAAAAAGATAAAAGAAGATAAAATACCTTCAACTCTTGAATTCATATACAAAATTTTTAACATTATAAGAGGAATAACTACTGATTACAGTTACTTCCCTTCCAGCACAAGGTAGATTCTAAAAAATGTATTATATTGTATTCCCGTGCAGCATTTGACTGTCAGGAGTGGTATCAAGCAGTTTACAATATCAAAAGTTAAATGGCATTGTTTGGCAGTGGGAGTTCTGATCATGTAATTACTACTTCCTTGAGATCTGTTTCCAAGGCAGCACCACCCTATTGCACTAAACAGAGGATTTCTAAGCAGATTAACTTCTTTGACTAGAAAAATATCAATTCACCATGAATTGAAATTTTTGCAGTCTGCTCTATTTTTATCAATTTGGACACTTACTATTTTGGAGTGGTAAAATGTTTGCTTTGTGGGAATCAGCAAAAACTATCCAGAGATTTTCCTACCTGTGGGCCTCGTCATGCCCTTAACCCCTACAAATAGCAAGGGATAACATTTTTATTTCAAAACTGCCTAATTGAGTTACACTTTTTTTTAGGGCAGGATCTTGCTTTTTTTTAAGGTAAAAGCTGCTGGCAGCCCTGCTCATCACCTTTTTTCCCCCCTTTCAGGCATAATACCTGTACTGGAAACATTCAAGGCTCAAAATACATGTTCGGGCATTTGAAAAAATTTATATGGCACACTTTGAAGTTGTTTGAGAACTACTGCTTTAGTAGATGGAAACATCAACTTACTCTCCACCTGTGGGTTTGGACTCTTTTCTTTGTACCACGTCGGAGTGGGACCTAAAAAAAATAAAAATAAAAAATCAGTAAACAATAAAGATATGGCACATCTGGGTAGCATATTCATCAGGAAAAGATTACAATTAGTTTATCCTTTTGATGGCAGAAAACTTCTAAATCTTCGACCAGTATTGTGCAGACAGAAAGAATTTGTTTTTTCACAAAACCCAACTAATTCAACCGACTCTTGAGGCGTTTTGGTTGGATATTCATTATTGCTCTAAACCTTGTACATCCCCACAACTTCTAAATGAGATTTTTTCAAATCCAGATTATTACAGTCTACTTTTCTTGATTGCTTTCTGATATTTCATTCTTTGAAGAAAGCAAGACTGAGAAATATTTTCAAGAATAATTTTCTTCAGTATGCATCATAAATGTATTCTTATATTGTAGATATATATATAAATACTCTGATAAATATTCATCCACAGATTATTTTAGTATTAACCCATAAACTCCATTGTTAGATAAAAGCAGATAGAATTGCATTGCCATCAATCACAATGAAACAGAAATTTTATCAAAACTGCAATGATGAAAATTTCCATCATCTGCAGTTGACGGGTTTGTTGTATTCTCCCAACTTTTAAATTAAAAACAAAAACCAGTGTTTACATTTAGTCAAAATTTGAATACTAATTCATTTCATCTTACATATTCAATATATTTTAATGCTCATACAGATAAAAATGTAATTTCTTTCCTGACTAAAGAAATCATATAAACTTGATAGTAAGGACAAGCGGAATACATAATGATGTTCATTCATTGTAACTAAATATATAAGTTGACAAAATATTTTGGCTACTTAAATACGAAATAAAAATTACGTTTCTTCAAAGTATAAATCTATCACTACTGCGAGTAGTTTTTATAACAAGTTGTTAACATATTTATTATGAAATAATTATTTGTTTTCATGGCACAAGTAGCCATATTTTTGATGGCATTTTTAAAATAGTATAAGGGAAATAACTCCTTTAGTATTGGCATATTACAGTCTGATTTCAAAACAGTACAACAGCCCTTGGCTCCAGCACTGTATTGGATTATTTGTTTTGCCGGACTAACAGAAGTCACATAATAACAATTGTACTTACAGTATAATACACACCTAACCTACTAATTATGCATCTGCCATATCTCTACAGTATCATTGACTCTTAAAAACTTCTAGTAAACAATTATTAAATGTTAATTATACGTCAATTGAATGATTTCACTACAAAAATGTTAGTTTATTAGTATAAATGATACAGGTATTAATAAAATAAAAATAAAAAGTACTTTCTATGTCCTTTTGACTTTTTTTATTATGTTTCCTAGATCATTTTATTTACCTTGTTGTGCAAATAAAAAAACGAGCTAGCACTTACACTTTTACTAGGGTTAAATGTAGTCAAAAGAGGCTAGAAATTGGACAAAATTGATGTGTAAACAATTGAATGTTCATGCATAATACACTATGTCACCTGTGGCTGCTTGGTGAACTAGTCTGTCAATTGCGGGAAATTCAAATGCCCACTAGTATAGATAGAGGTGCTGAACTATCAGTAACCAGAAAATCAGTGTTGTACCTGAAATTTTCCAGGCAAGATTACCACAGGTTATTCAGCATTTGATTTTCCTATTCAATAATTGCATTGAGAGAAAGAAAAGCAAACTATAACAACTTATCAACTTGAGGACATCTGTTGCCCACATGAATAACTTGAAGTAATATGCCCACCCTACATAATTCTTAATGAAACTGACATTTTATTTACATTGCTCATTCAATTTGCCCCAAGTACTTGATACTCATCAGAAAGATTTTCAACATTTCAATTATTATTCGTGAGTTTTAGTCATGTCTCTTAGCATGCACTGTCGACCAGTTACAATGCAGAAGTCGGGGTTCATAAATTTCTACCATGTTATAAGTGATTCCGTGTCGTAATGAATTTTCTATTTTTACAAACCATGATCCAAGCCCCCCCCCCCCCGATTTCATCAGGACTGACCAAGGCAGAAATGAAGAAAAAACTGTAGGGGTAAGGGTAGGGTAAGGGTAGTCTGACAAAAAAAAACAGAAATAAATCTTTTTTTTGTTTCTAATTGAGACAGCTCACTCACCAGGTGACATCTTAACAAAAGTTAGCTACACATGCAACCTAGTGTCTGGATTTGACATTATGTTAGTAATTTTTTTAGGGACAGATGAAAGAGAAAGGGTCTAATTCATTTCCTTTTTACAGTTGGCATAACCTGATTCAATGTTTGGTGGATTTTTTACTATTTTTAGCATCTTTTTGGCTGTTTTTGGCAGTCTAAGTAGTGACTTGCTTTAATAAGTTTACAATGTATTTGTTGAAAATGTGAATTTTATAATTCACTGAGTTGGAGTAGCTCTATTTATTATTTTTTTCACCATAAAACAAAATATCACTCATTTTTTTTCAAGAGAAATTTGTTTGAATGAAACAATCGTCCACACCCCTAGTCTCCAGCTCAACTTTGGCCCCCTTGGGTGGAATAACACATACATTGAGAATGACTGTTCTGAAGAGAAAAAAAGCTAACTAAAAGAAAATACTAACCCTTGTTAACTCGAGGATGTCTGTTGTCCACATCATGATTAACTCTGTTCCAAGCTATAATATAAAAACAGAAGAAATTGTCAATTGATGGGGTTCATTTGCCACTCAACTTTAGAGCAAACAAGAATCTTCTTTTGTCTAGATATCACATTTTTTTCAATTTGTTTATTATCCTATCATGCCTCTATGGGCATCTCCAACTATACACAATATTTACACATCAACTTCAAAACAATTAGAAAATTCATAAAACATATTCAAAAAATGTTCTTGTAAGTTCATGCACTTTCCATAATTTCTAAACTTATCAAACTTAGTAGAGCTAGGCTCGTAGTCTTTATTGATACTTGAGATGAAGGTAAATGGCCATTATTAATACAATGGGCAATAATACTTCATCTAATAATAAAAAATATATAATCTTTTTGCATTTCAAACAATTTTTTAAAAAGTGATGAGATTTCTTTTCAGAAAACAAAATATAGACAGATGTTTAATATTTATATGGTTTACATTGCTTAGAGTTGAATCTAGGAATAATAAATGAGGAGGTAAGAAATCATACCCTTGGTGTCGCGTGAGTGTCTACTGTCCATATCGTGAGTAACTCTGTTCCAAGCTGAAAAAGGAAAAAGAGATTAAGAGATCAATCACACTGAAAAGATGAAAATTTTTTTTAAATAATTGTCAAGAATATTCAACAATTCATTTGTGTTTAGGGAGAGATGGAAAAGCTACAAAGTTTCAAAACCCATTAGTCAAATTTAAGGTATACTAGTTTATGCATGTCATCAAAAAATGGTAACAGTATTTATAAAATTTTGCAATTGCATTGTACTTGAAAAAAATATTAAAAACATGTAGCACTGCATTTCATTGTTTATGTTCAACTAGAATGAACCAGTTGCATTTGCAACAAAAAACATGAATAAGAGAGGCTACTCTACATTTAGAATTTGATAGTTATCTCCATTGATGAATGTAACGAACTGAAAATATCATCCATCATGTGGCGTATATAAAACAAGGATGAGTTTGAGTATATCAGAGTATAATAATGATAATTATTCACCAGAAGTCTGTCCATTCGTCTGTTGCCTATTGCATAAACTACTAAACATAACCCTATGAAAGTTTCTATGAGTATTGATGTGACACCAGGAAGGGTTTTTAGTGAATTGGCTTTTGAAAATAAGCCCCCAAAATGTTTTTAGAGGGGCAATCAATTTACAATGAAAATCAATCTTGAAGTGGACAAATTTTTTTGTACTTTCAACTGTTATTGATTGCTGCTTCTTAAAGCCACATTCAATGACGAAGAAGTTCCTTGGTATCATTTTTAGAGCAAAAGTAAAAGGGGAAACAGTGTTTAGTTTGGAGAGTAGCTAAGAGAAAAAAATTTTCCAATATCATAAAAACATTTTACAAAAAAAAAAAACACACAAAGCACCCTAATATGACATCGAGAAAGATTTTCTGTAAATTAGTTCTTTCAATACACAGATTCTTCAGATCTTATTCATCCAATGCAGGGTTTGATCAGAATAAAAATGAAAGTTTATAATTCAAATTGTAATAAAAAAAACTCTCATTCTTGCTCACTCAATGTTAAAAAAAGGGTGTAAAAATTAAAAGAGAATCAATGAAAAGGAAAACAACATAAATATAAAGTACATTGTTATTGCTTTGATTTACATTGTTGAATTCTTTTTGTGTACCATTTTTAACATGGAATGAACCAGGGTATGAATCTTTACAATGAAGAAGGTTGGTTGATCTATTATTTCAAATTTAGAAAAATAAGTAAATAAATCAAACTTTGATAAGATGCATAAGAAATGATTTATTTTTTCAAACAGAAAATATAAATTAATGCTGTTCATCTATAAGATTTGGATCTTTTAAAAATGATTCAAGCTGTTCCAACAGAAATTGCCAACTTGCACTGCTTATCAATAAGATTACTCTCTTTTTCTCACAGCAACTACTGTCCACTGAGTATTTCAGCTAGAAGAAATAATTCCTCATCTCAGAAATTCAAAAACAAAAAACACTTACCATCTGTTAAATATTTGACAATCTCGTCGTGTTGTGGAGATTGTGGATCTGATGATGTGTAACTGTTGGGCCGATGCACACTGACTGTCCGTTTGCCATTAAACACCGACTTGGGAGAGCTAAAAGGTTTTTCAAAAAAAAAAAATAGATGAAATGAGGAAAGAGGCACAGAAAATAAATCTATCAGTCTTGTAGTCAATTCTCAAATAAACCAGTCGGAGATGCAGATCCCAAATGCTTATTTCAAGCTTGGTTGCCATGTCTTTTTTCACACAAGACCAAATTTGTGTGGTTTTGGGACCAAATTAAGTAGCTACAGCACCAAAATTATCAAATAACTTATATCATCAGACCAAGCTTGAAGGAAAAAGAGATTAGGATACTTATTTTTTGTCCGTTATTCAAGTATACTTATGTAATATCATGTCATTCCTTCAACACCAAATCTTTATTTCCAGAACCAAATAGCTTTGTTCCATACCGAATTTGCCCATTTTGATCTTGAAATGGTTCAGAAAAATATCACAATTTGCAGGGAGAGACAGTCTTGCAGGCTAAGCAGACAGAAGCAAGATAGGAAGAAAAAAAATTGCACTAAAAAAAGGTATCTCCATTTTTGTTTTTTTTTTATTATTATTCAAATTCAGAATTTTTATTACATCATAAGAGAATGAGTGAAATTCTATTTCGCTACATTAGTTGCATCCCTTAATATGACAGAAGACATCTGCACATTATTATGTGTGAGGATTTAGACGTAAATTGTAATATAATGCATTATTTCTAATTTCCCAGATACTAATTCAACTAACCTATTATTTTTTTAAGGTTATATTTTAATCTACAGCACAGACTGATTCCAAAACATAACATTCTTATAGACTTTATAACCCTTATACAAATTCTCGATGACAAAAAGAGTTTCAACAGCAAGCTATTATCTGGGTCAGTGTGTTGTAGAAAATTATGATGGTGAAAAAATGTGCTATCTGATAAGAGAAAAATGCACAGGATCAAATTTAAAATGGCCCTATATAATTGGTTTAATTACAAATTGTGGAGTCTGTATAGAAGGTTTTGTACACTGACTGTATAGCCTTGGTCGAGTAGAACTGCTGCTTCTTCTCCCACTGTATATTGAAAATATATCACAATTTTGATATGTTTCTATATTTTACAAATGCTCATTGAGTCTTTCTTTATCACATAACAGCAGGAATGATCGCCCATGAAAGAGAAAAAAGCTGAGACCGGGGCACTCAAACTTTTTCTTCCAGCAAACTCTTTTGTCCTATCCGGCAATGTTGGAATACCCCTAGTGAAGAATATAGTGTATAATGAATGGATATCATAAAACAGACAAAAGACGTGTATCTGTAAGTAATTTCATTTGATTTAATGTTATATTTCAATGAGATGGAGGAGTGTGGCACTTTCCGAAAGGTAACTCAATTTTAGACACGTTTTCATTGAGACATACCCAGCATATAATTCTCAGTTGATATTTTTACATGAAATTTGTTTTAGTTGAGTGCGATAACATCAAAATTCCATTAATTTTACAAACCACATTACCCCTGTAAGTTCTCGTGTACCCCTAGGGGTACACATACCCCAGTTTCAAAATCCCTGCAATAGACAAATAGGCATTAGGAATTCATGCTCCCAAAGACTGAAAATATTTCTGCTATCCACATGACAATATACAGTAGACTCCTGTTATAACAAATCATTCATTATAACAAGTGAATTTTATGCAAAGTGTATTAATAAGAAGAAATCCGAAAGTTCAGAGAGCAATTACAATTCATTACCCTTTGAGTCTAATGTCTCAAATACAGGTTACAGGTCTGCAAGAAAAAATGAATGAATCCATGAACCAGCGATTTTCAACCAGTGCCATAAAGCGTCCATAGGTGTATCACATGAATTTCAAGTAGCAATACAAATAAATATGCACAAAAGTTTCAAAATCTCTTGAAAACCAGGAACAACATACTTTAGGCATTAAAAGTAATAAATTATCAGCTAGTTTACCCTACGAACACATTTTTATCGTTCATTTTCTTTTCAATAATCAAATCAATTTTTAAATACTGAAGATGCACCTTGACCATGTTAGTTCCAGGCTCTGTGTGCCATGAAATGAAAAAGTTAAAAAAATCACTATGGACAATATTTTTGTGAGAATATAAAAACAAAAATTCTGTTAGAACACATTTTTCAATATCTCCGTTACTACAGAGATTTCCGTTTTTTGCATTAGTAATACACATTTTTTTTTTATCAACTTTTTGCAACACATTTCTCAAGTTTTGACAGCTTAGCCTGATATATAATGTCACCCCAGCAGTTCAAAGGAAAAGTATCTATTGAAAGGTATATATAATCATACTTAATTTTGCAACACACCAAGAGAACATCAGTGACACAGTTTAGAAATCTCTGGTTCACTTTATTTAACAAGACATAGTACTAACCACTTGAAATAAATGCATTATTTTCTAAGTTGGAAAAAAAAAAAAAACCTCTCCAGCCCAGAAATGTTGTCTTTTTGAAAAGAGCTGCAAAGTATTTCCTATATCGGAATGGCAACCTTTTTGCTTCTGCGGGCCAGATCACACATTAGTATTAGTCGGAGTGTATGGTAGATCAGATAAACAACATAAAAAGTTTGAAATATGGAAATTATCCATTTAAATACAACTCATTTTATTCTATTTCAAATCAATGAATAATGTATGCTAGAAAATTATTTGTACTTAAAGATGCCAATTAGAAATCAAAGAACTCAATTTAGTTGCAATTTATTTCAATCAAGGCCTCTTTGAATCTCAAGTAAAATAAGCTTAGTATCCCATAATTTGCTTGCAAGCCAGTCAAAATCCCTTTGCAACTGGATCTGGCCCACAGACCATGGGTACCTTCCCTGGGTATCTAAGTTAGAAAAGAGTCACTAATATTCAAACTTTTTTTTAAAACTATCGAATCTCTCTTTACCTTTTTTTATGTTAACAACACAACGTTTCAGCTGATCCGTTCTTCAGATCTCATCGGGTGTATCATGCAACTCGCATGAGGAAGAAAAGGTTGATGAAGGATGGATCCGCCAAAACGTTGTGCTGACAATATCAAAAAGGTTACAAGGAGATTCGATCATTAAAAAAAAAAAATTTGAAAAGTTGCAGAGTCCGTAAAGCCATGCTGCAAAGGAACTAGCTGGATTATATACAGAGGGTGGTGTAAAAATCACCAAGGGCTTTGAAACAATTGTTTCTATTTCAATATTCTTCGTTTTTCTTCTTTCAAGATATACAGAATAACCCTCAAAAATTCATCAGAAATGTACACAATTATGCAACAGACGAAAACATAATAAATTAAAAGAAATTCACAACAACAGAGGGATAACAAGATGCTCAAAATTTGATGTTGATCATGATCAGAGTCAAGAGCTCCTGGCTTTTTCCACTTGGGGTTATTTGAAAGATAAAATTTATGTCAACAAACCAAGAACTATCCTGAGGTGAAAAATAATATCCCAGATGAAATAAGTGAATGATTCTCATTAATCTTTGCTACTTACTTATATCTTAACTGCACATGCTTTTTATTGCAAACAGTGGCATATAGTGTTTTGTATCTTGGGTATGCTCTATGTTATAGATGCAGAAAAACAAAAATATTTTTGGTCTGTAAAAAGCAATAGACAATAAAAGACTTTTTGTTACTATTTAGGGAAGGTGGTCACAATTGTAAAAGTTCACACCTTTGCTCAGTTGATGACACAAACAAATATAGAGAAATAAGAGAATCAATGAAAGAAGAACAATTTAAACTGGACACTATTATCCACTGATAATAATGTCTAATACAAATTCTGATTTTCCATTAATTCTCTGATTTCTATGATTGGGACCACCTTACCTAAATACATACATGGTACCAAAAGAGCTTCAACAGTCCATTGTTTTTTTTACAGACACTAAAATACTTTTATATTTTTGTGCATACGTAGCACACAGCCCGACCAAGATACGAAGCACCATACGCCACTAAACTAGGCTGGATACCCTTCAGCAGAGAGTAAATATATTAACTGCATGGATCGGAATAAAGAATAAGTTCCAGGTAGTATTCAAATTCATGACCCTTTAGACCAATTGAAACGGCAAGAATTAGTTAAGTTGAAAATGGCAAGTATTTAAAATGAAAAAAATAAAAAAACTTACATATGAAGCTCAATTAAATCTTCCTTGTCTATATACTTCATTCGTAAAAATAAATTAAAGCAATTTTTTAAAAAAACCTTAAAACTAAAAAGATATGTTTTAAACCTCTTTGCAACTTTTGTGCCACCCTCAATTTTTTCAATTCATTATCATAAAAACAATTGACAAACCTTTCCAATTTGAAAACTATTCCATTGAGAGAGAGGAAAAAAAAAAAAAAAAATCAAGCTATTTAGGCAAATCCAACTCAGTTTTTAACCTATAACTCTCTGTAGGCAACTCTGTTCACCAAATAAAAGATTGCCCTGCCACTGCAGGCAACTCCACTCGTCAAACAACAGTGTTTGAACTTTGTGATCATGTGGCCACGTCCATTTCAGTCATATATCAATGAACACATGAAGTCAACAAGTTAAAGGTTTTTCAAGTCACTAAATACACAAAATCTTGGCACCCTTGAAAAAGAGTGCAGAGTTCCAAAGCTTAAACTGTGTAGTGAAATTAACTTTTTACAACTGAAGAGAGATAAGTAATGATACGAAACAAAACTTTCAATTTATCACTGAACTGGGTGCTTAGATTTCAGAAAGCCTCAAACATACATATATACTTCAAAAGATACTAAGACAGTCATTGCTCTATAATTTTTTTGAAAATAACATTAAATCTCAAACTGAATATTGTTTCTTATTCACAAGGTTTATTTCTTACAGTAAAATTGCTAACAATTGCATTTCTTCATATTCGGTTGCAACTGGAGAGTAGGAATGACTATCGTTGGGGGAAGATAAACTTTTTACATAATAGCTACTAAAATTTGTGAACATGGACTTGATATCACAAGTTTAGTATTTAATAAGAGCTAAACATCTTGTCCTTACTACTTTAAACGCTGGTTTTTCACCAGTTCATGTGCTGTATTTAAACAACCTCCAATTTCTCAATGCCTGTTTTGAAGTAAACGTAGTACTAGGTTCGTAGTGCAGTGAGTATAAAGTTCCAATATAAGTTTGCATTCTATTTAGTGTTAATGAGACAATTTAGGGGAATGAAATGCAAAAAATAGGGCTGTAGGAGTGATAGTTTTGAAATATTGTGTGAATATATCATGTATCTGACATATGTATTAGGGAAAAAAAAAATTTCCACTATCATTAAAAGTATGCTTTGTCTTATAATTTTTAAACACCCTGGGAAGACATTCAATAGATAGGAGTATACAACAAGTTTTCCCCCCTCAGAGAAACACAAGAACACATGTACAGTTATACATACCTCAAAATATATGCAAAATTTGCTTTTTGCATATCTTTTGAGGTATCTATAACTGTGCAAGTGTTCTTGTGATTATCACACAGATTTCATTCTTTTTCTTCATTAGAAATAAAAACCTCATCTGTCCAGTGTCAAAGCAGACAGTGAATATCACAAAGAAAATAGAAATCCTACTAATCACTATTCAAAAGGCCCTATACAAACTGCTGAGTTTACTAAAGATTTGTCAAATAGTATTCATTGCCTAAAAGCCAACAAACTGATGACCAAGAAAGTTGTGTACTATTTACACACAAAACAATATCCAACTTCCAGCTACAAAATAAGAGAACTGACCAACTGACGTCGTCATTGCTCTCAAACATCAAGTGCATTCCTGATGAACTTTTTCCACTGGGCTCAGTCAGTTTGTCGGGTTCTTTTCCTTCCTACCCCAACAAGGCGAGGCAAAGGGACAACAGTTCTTGTGACACTTATTCTTCCAAGTCAACATGGGAGCTCCTTGCAGTTTCCAACATGATGGCTTCAACTGGCTTATACTTTTTAATCAATGAATAATCTGAATTGTTTTTTAACAAGCTCTGTAGCAAAACTTTATGTAATAGAGCTCAATCAGGAAAAAACTTTCTAACCTGGAGCTGCAGTGATTTCAAGGATAAATGATCATTTTTTTTATAATTATACTAGTTTACCAGTGCCATGACAAATGACAGCATATACGGAATATATGGATACACATTGCATTTTACATAGGTGGATAATAGAGATTTGCATTGAAGTGGGCTTGGAGAATAAAGTTCTATTGACCACAAATGGATTTTAATTATTTCTTGTTTCTTTAAATCCAGTATCTTTATTACATCATTAAAAAATTAAAAATTTACTTAGTCAGATGCATCCTCAGCATGACAGTAAACATCTGCACATTGCTAATCATTATTAATATGAATTTCAGAGCTAATTAATCTGGCGTCTCGGCAGTGACAGACTTTTTATGCTGTCTTCTACCAATGCCATGCCAATCATAATCCTAAAAGCTATAACTGAATGTTAGATTCTCAAATGGTAGTAAAAACGAAATCACAATGCTGAAAGTTCATATCCCATGAGATTGAAATCTAGAAAAATTAAGGTAGACAACTTGAAATCCCAAATCGTCCTTTCCTTGTAAAACAATTAACAATTAACTTACTAATGGAAGAAAGCCTGTAACTAGTGAGTCTGTGCATCTATGACTGAAATTGACATCTGTTATGAAAACACAATTGCGAAATTCAAACTCACAATTGCTTATTGATAGGAGTCGCCTGCAGGGGCCAGGACAAACTTTTTGCTCAGCAAACAGTCACCTACTAAGTACTGAGTACTAAGGGTTAAGTAGGGCTCTTGAAGTGAAACAAACAAAAAACATACAAATCATGATCCATCTGAAATACAAAGGGTCTCTAACATAAAACCTTGTAACAGGTTCCAATTTTGAGAGCTCACAGGTCAAGAGGGCAATAAAAATCTATAATATTTAAACAATGACAGTACGATACAAAGTAGAAAAACAACAGATAGAATTTTATAACAGTAAAAGCAAAAATTACTGACATGCACCAAGACAATGAATGAATGCTTACTATCAAATCATACTGATAGCTCCAGTTCTCATTTGATCAGCCAAGTAAAGGAGCATCAAGCCCGATCAGTACTTGAATGGGGAGCCCCTAGGGAAGATCGGATATTGTAAGCATGTATTGCCCACAAATATGCATGTTAGCACCCACATAAGAAATCCCCTTGTACCATATTCTGCCCTCATGGGGAGGTGGTTAAATAACAATGAAGAGTCCAAATATCAGGTCTTAGCTCTTCAATAGCTCTGAAGGGTTCTCCTCTAAGGGTCTGGATTCTACATTTTATCAGAATAGTTATAATTAAAAAGCAACAATTTCTTCATATATAGGGTGGCTGTATATGTATTCCACCTGAGCATTTTGCAGGGGAAATTTCCATCTCTGATATAGTTGGGGGTGGGTACACTACAACTAAGAAGGTGATGAATCAGCATGGGTAACCTGTGGGGGCTGGGTATTACAGAGATATTTTGGATCCAGATGGAAAAAAAAACAAGGTGCAGGTGACCAAGCAATCAGCATAACAAAAATAGAATCGTAGGAACAGAGTTCAAACTCCAGTTGAGACAATGCTTCCACTTCACCTTAATGCCCTCGGGAAAGGCATGAATCCATCTCTTCAACCTCAACTTCCAGTTATGGGTAAAATAGCAAAACACGGAAAGTCACCCTCATTCAATGTTTTGAGAGACAGGACATGGACCGAGAAGGGAACATATTCCTGAAAGGTAGGGTTAATGGCTGAGCAAGAAAGAAGTGGATTATGACAAATGTTCACATGAAATAACCAGTGACTACTTACTCATAATAAGTGAAATTTTTTAAAGACCATTTCTTTTTGTAATGAGATCTACTTTATGCCCCAAAACCAACATAAGTTTAAAATGTTACAGCCAAGTCTCAGTGGGCACACTGGCTCTTATACAATCACTGAAGTAAGCAATGTGGAGCCCAGTCAGTAATCAAATGGGTGAACTTCTGGGAATACACTGTGCTGTAGCAGCTGAGGATCTCCCATGGCGATCTCGTTAATCCTCTTTGGGAATCATATCTCTGCAGTAAGCCTCATAATACCAGCCAAAGACCTCCCCTTTTTCCTCTGACTCGCTGCCCAACAAAAAACAGGGGAGGTAACTTATTCGATCAACCCGTTTACCAATTTTTTCATTTGATTATTTCCAACATGTCATGCTGCCAAAAGATGATAAAATGACGGCTTCTACTGACTGAGTAACCAAACCAGCTTGTTTTGTTTTTTTTTTCTTAAAGAGAAAGATGAAAAACTTTCAATACAAAAATAAATAAAAACACTAAATAAACACAAAAGCACTAAGATGAAAAAAAGAAACAAAAATAAAACAACACACAAAATACACAGAACTGAATATATATGTATAATATATATATAAATATATATAGATATATATAACACATACTTAAGAGTTTGGGAACAATCCTTCTCGTGTAAGGCTGCTGCACTATGGAACTGCCTAGCAGTATATCTGAGAGAGAGAGAGAGAGAGAGAGATAGAAAGACTCTGATGAAGATACAAACGACAATATCAGTTTTTGTTTTTTTTAGTTGTGGGATGATGACAAAGAAAGTGGAAAACTGTAATTAATAAAAGGAAAATATCTGCGATCATATAAAGATGACTGAATATTTCTGAGAATGAATAGAGGCGTAGCTAATGATTTCAGGGCACATGGATGAGAGGGGGCTTGGCTTGATGAGGGATCCCTTCCAACATCTAATTTGATTTGTCAGAAGAAATGCAGTAGGTAAACTATTTATTTAGCTTTTCAGGTCCACTCTCGGTCATTAGGGGCCTTGGGGGTGGGTGTTTCCAAATAGCCCCCCCCCCAAACACTGCCGCCACATTAGCTATGCCTCTGAACATAATGCAAAAAAAAAAAAAAAGACATTGGAAAACAGTTGAAAAATGTCAAAAGAAACAACAAACTTAGAGGAGAGAGAATTTGGTGACAAGAATAAATTGTATGCAGTGGTGTAGTGCCGTTGGAATAGTGTCAACTTCTGGGGGAGGGTCTAAATTTGTTTGGGAGGGGGTAATGGCATTCCCTCACTATCTACATATCACTAAAATTCTCATTATCTGTTAATCCCCTGAAATTAACTGAACAGGTACTTTGTAGCTGTATATAGAAATGTCAGTTACAGACAATTTTTGATGCTATATAATTAAAGTATTATTGCAGAACAAGATAATCTAACAGAGTACAGGAAAGTATTGAAGAGTGCGGTTTTCGATGCCATATGGTTGAGGTATTGCTAAAGAAATTTATGTAACCAAATACAACAAAACCCCAAAGAGTAGTTTGTTTTTTTTTCATTTAGTATGGTTAAGGCATTGCTGTACAGAATGTAACTAAGCAGAAGCTCAAAGAGAAGATAAACATTTTAATAAATTCTTGAGCTGTACGGAAAATTTGGGAACAAATTAATCGTACAGTATATACCTGTATATTGTATTAAAGTATCTCTGTATTCAAACACTAGTTTTTTTTATTTAGCACTAAACCACTGTTTGTAAAGCTATTAGTTGGGGTCAGGGTCGGGTTATGTCAACACTTCATAACAAGAGGAAGATTTAAATGTTTAAAAAATAAAAAAATTCAAATTTTCAAGAAACAGGCCTCCCTGGTTATAATGCAGTTTGCCATAAAACACGGGTGGAAGGTGGACACTAAAATTAATCCATCTCTGAAAGAGAAAGGTCGAGCTCTAAATAACAAAATTGTCATCTCTTATCATGACTCGGTTGTAATGTAGTTGGTTTCCTCGGACCCCAACATCCGCGTTATAACAGGGGATGCCTGTATTAGTTAGAGTGGTGAGGTCTGGTTATATCAACTATTCATAACAAGGCAGGCACAGTAATAAAAAAAACAAAAAAACACCTAGAACAGTTGTAATACAATTTTTAAGATAATGGTACAGAAATCACAATAAATTCATTCAATCAGGTTATATTTTCTGTCTAGTTTTGAGAAAATTCATCAACATTCAAAAGGTTCTTTCCAGACAATTGGACTCCTTGCTGTTAGTGTTCAACCTGATGTGGCTTCTGCTATTCAATAAGGACAAGGTATTAATTGAAATCTAGACCTAACAAGAAAGGAAAAGATATCACTCGAATCTAACATTGTAGCATTATTTCAATAGAAAAAATTCTGTTGACCACCATCACATCCAGATAGTACACCTGAAGAAAGCCAAAGCATAGATCGGTTGAAACATTGTATCAACAACACAAAAAGGAGTTCAATTGTCCAGAATCTTCTCAAGAACTGACAGGAAAGAGCATATTTCAAAAAGGTAAATACAGTAACGGATGGATTTGAATTCATACAAATATTCTAAAACAAGAAATAACAAAACTTAAGGATTTACCTTTTTGATAAACGCTCAAAAACAACTTACCTCTGGTAATCATAGTGTCATAAGCTTCAGTAATTAGTTAGCATTTTTTTTCACAAAAAAATTATAGTTTTAACCAACAAGATTATATCATGAAATAAGACCAAACAAAAAATGACAAAAAAAGTGGTAAAAATAAGATTTTTTATTTACCTAGTTTTATATTTCGGAATTTTAATATTTTCACTAAGAAAAAAACAAAACAAAACAAAATGAATTTTTACAAACATTCCATCGAATTTGAGAGTGTTTTTTTTTAAATAAATAAGGCTGCAAAACATTGAATAACAACAATTGACATTTTTACACTTCTTTTAATTTACAAAAAAGTGATACCATTAAGTTATACAATGAGACCCAAGAAATGACTAAGAATTCAGCAAAAATGAGATTTCTATTTACCTATGTAGTCTTATAATTTGAAAAACTGGTTTACTTTTCTCGTAGTACGTTTTTTTCTTCTTGTAATTTCAAGTGCTTCCAATCCATTAGACTTAACAACCATCCAGAAATTAGTTTTTAATTTTCAGAAAAAATATCTCTCAAAAGGTTTCACAAGGAGTTGGGGCTCCATTTACAATGTAATTATGATGATCTAGTGGGCGCATATTTTTTGCTTACAGGAGTCGTATCTCATTCTAATATTTTTAAATTTTGATTCTTTTAATAATTTTCAAATTCCTTAATTTTGGGTTACAATATAAGGAAGGTGGTCCACATTGTAAACTTGCATACCCTCGCTCACTCGATGTTAGAAACGGCACGTTTTATTTAAAGTAAATGAGAGAACTAATGAAAGAAAAATGTACATAAATTATACGGAAATGAAACATTTTTAATGCTTCATTTTTATATCTTTCTTACTTTATTTATCTCCTAATAACAGCTGATGATGTTGATTGACAAAATAGATCTCCATACACGAGAGAAAGTAAACATAAAAAGATCTAGACAAGAAACGATATTAGATCGAATTATCCATCATTCGAGGAGCGAGAAAAATTTAGGCATTCTTTCGTTTTGTGTCCTCATAACTTTTAACAATTGTCGAAATCGACTATCGATACACACACACACACAAAAGAAGTCAACAGCAAGATAAAACATTAAAACCAACATTTTTTTCAATTCACTATCCATCTTTTAATATCATTCATTTATATTACTATTTTTTTTATTCATTATTTAATTAATATTTGATATTTATCATGGTTACAGCGGATAGTGTCTAATCTTGGAATTCGAAGTGTTTTCTTTCATCAATTCTCTCATTTCTTTTTATTGAAAGAGAGAAGAGAAAATTTGCAAAATGATCGGGGAAAAAGGATTTTTTTTAAAGGAAGAAAAATGTCCAGAATTTCAGGAAGAAAACAAAACTAAAATCGAAAAAGAAAAATAAACACTCGCCATTGTTTACATTAATAAGAGTAAAAATCAAGTAGTAAAAAAAAATTCTAGAGTAAATGAAAGAAAAAAACGTAATTCTTAGAGAAGAAACTAAATATTTAATCATTTTTTGTTAAAATGTTTGAAAGGAAAAAATAAAGTGAGAAAATGAATCGACGGCCAAAATAATTGTTCCCTTTTCAGCCATTTTGAATAAAAGTGGTCACAAAATGGGAGATCGATTGGCCGTGGATCTTCTGGAGAATTTCGATCCCCGACTTTATGGCCACACAATGCCTCTTCGAGGGGAGACGGACAGCAAAAAAATGCAGAGGCGCTTCAGGGAGGAGAAAAATAGGGAACCAAATAAAAGAAACGAAAATTCTTCACCTATTTCTTAATCTTTAAAATTAAAAATGACAAGAAAAAATGAACTCAAATTCAATTGTTGTTAATTATATTTGCTCATTTCTAGGGAGGGGGATAACAGAGGCGACGAGGCAGTGTTGCCAAATTTATTTTCATAAGTACATCTAAAATTGAGTCGATAAACATCTAGAAACATCTAGATTTTCTAGATGCCTTCGAAATACATTGTATACCAATGCATTAATAAATTAAACATGCTTTTGATCCTCAATATCTACTTTATCGAAATATCAGTAATTTTATTACTATTGATTTATTAAATAAAAATATTGGTATAATGGGCATCTCCAGACAATTTACAATACATTGAAAATACATATTCTACATCAAAAATGAATTCAATGTGTATGAAACTTGATAAAAAAATCACAAACTTATCAGTACAGAGAAACATCAACCATGCATATTATTATTATTATAAATAACATGAAAATATTATTCATTTTATCTATAAAAATCAGTTAAATAGCAATTTGTCATTTCAATGGATCCAAATCATTTAGATTTAGACGAAAAAAATCTAAATTTACAACAAAGATTTCGATATCGAAAGTAAGACAACAAAAAGGGAGAAAATAATAGGTAATAATTTAAAAATCATTTTTTTTTTTAATGTGTTGATTGCACAAAGAAAAATGAATTGGACGGGCGCGAGGTGGAGGATAAAATTACATTGAAAGCCAAGTAGGAAACTGACCCCTCATTAAATGTCCAGCTACACTTCATTGCACACAGGTTGGTGCACCCGGGTGGGGAAGGGGACAAAGCCCTTTCCTGTTTTTTTTTTTTCTTCTTCTTTTTTTTTTTCAATAAGGATCAACCAAATCTAAAATTCATTAACTCAGAAGATCCCTACGTATTTTTTTGACTAAATTTGAATTTCGTTTTTCGGCCACGTTTTGGTTACATTCCCACATTTTGGGATTTTCTTCAGAACAAGAACTGCTGGGTAACCCCCTCACTTTTTTTTTTCGATTTTTCTTCCCTTATTTTGTCTTCGTTCATTTAATTTGGTTCAAGTTGTGGGGATAACAAGTTAGAATGTAAGAATATTGAAAATTCAAAGTAAAATAAACCTCGTTCTATGATGAAATCATTGGTAGCAGCATGGCGAGTATTGAAAAGAGCGATTAATAGAAGGGGGGAGAAAAAAATCAAAATATGAAACTGATCAAGAAATTAAAATATTTGTATGTTTTGAAACATAGAAAAATGAATAAACATAATAAGAATACGAATAGTTCAGTGCTCCAGGGTTAACTTATGTTAGGTTGTGCAGATTTCAAGGAGGAAAGCATGTAAAAAAAATGTCCAGACTGGCAGATACAGACAGACAAACAGATAGACAAATACATCGAAATATTAGTTTTGAACAATTCTGAAACATTAGTAAGAGAAAATAATATTCTTTAAAATCACTGAGAAGATAAAAAGCTTTAATTAACAAACAATGACGAACAAATGATACTTAGAATCATTTGGACTAATCCGACAGGCACCTGAGGAAGGCAGTGGGGTGAAACGGATGAAACGTTGTGAACATATAAATGATGAGGACAATAGTCCAAATAAATTTGTTGTATAACGATTCCTCATCTTGAAAATTCTGGCTGAAATGCTTCAGGTAAGTAGTTTTTAGTTCGCAGTAAAATTAAAACAATAACCACCAAAAACCTCAAACAACTGAAGCAATTTAATTTTAGCCATACTATGCAAGTCCTTTGGCCAAAAACAGGAAAAAAAATCGAACGTCCAGTCCTGAGGGGTGATACAACCGAGTTGCACTTAACCAGTCCTAAGCAAGGTAGGGTCAGGTTCATTGCCTGCGGCGTCTCATTCTAGAACCACCCGCACGTACACAAAAGGAGCCCCACTGAAAACATGATACTGTGTCCCATTCCACCCTCATGAGGCCGTGTGTGAATAACTACAACCCATGAACGGGAAGAAAAACAAGTTTAGCGCTTGGAAAGATTTTAAAAATCAACTCAAGAAAGACAATTTTAAAAACGTTTTCAATGATTTCTTTTTGGTGAACTCATTTTTAAAAGATTGATAATTCAACCCTCCACTAACCACCATCACTAAACTGTGCACAGGCCTCTTCTGTTATGAGGGAGGTGTTGGAACTACATTAATATTTTGGGGTTCAGCATGCATCCACATTATATATTGAACCCCATCATTACAGGGGATGCCTGTACTTTTATTCATGAAATGAACAAAATACTCACAATGATCTAATTCAATTTGTTGATAATGAAAATCAGTTGAAAAATGGATGTGAACCACTCCCAGAATGGAACCTTAGGGATGCCATGCAGAGTACTTCCCCTTGGTGACATTTCTTAAGATGATGGGAGTTACACTACAGCATCCATCTCCTCCAGGTAAGATGTATTGTGTTACATAGTATCAGCATCATCAAGTAATCCCTGACCCAACTTCATAGGGGTCATCAAATAAAATAGAAAGGATCCAATTTACAATTTATCAAATCATTTTAAAATCATCCAAGTTGAAGATCTTGGGCAGGGCCCGTGAAAGCCTTCATGGGGCCCTAGTCGTAACTTGATTTGTCCCCACTACCATCACTCTTGAAGGGGGCCTAAACAATCGCTCATTTTGCTTATGCTCTTGGGTCCAATTTCATGGAGCAGAAATATTTTTTGTACATTTGTATTGCAAATTCACATGCAGACCAGAGAGGCTTGAATAGTAATTTGAACTATTCTTGATGGAGGTGGTGTTAGTAATAGACATGTTAGAGTAGAAAAGAAAAAGAACACAGGTGTGTAAGGTACTTAAACAGTGGTTCCCAACCTAGGGTTCACATAGGTATTACTGGGGTCTATGAGTTTGTTGAGTGGACAGATCTTTCTAAAATCTGGGGTTTGTGGGAAAATTCATTCAAATAAAATAGGTTCTTGGTAATGAAAAGGTTGGTAACCACTGTACTAAAACTACATGACCATCTTTCCCAACCGATGACACCAAGAAATATCCAAAGAATGTAATCCTATTTTTGACTTTCTCTATCAAGGCTGACAGGGCCAACTCATCAATTAGGCATGCCTAGTGTAAAAAGGTTTTAGGGGTGCACTCTAAACAGAATAAAACTAGGGATGCAAATTCCAAGTCTCATGATTTTTTTTTTGAGGAATGTAAAAATGGATGAAGTGCACTCATTTTTCTTTCTTAGCCCTGTTTACATTGGTGAGTACATAAAAATGTCTGAAGTTGGGGGTTGGGTTTCCTGATGGGTATTGAGTATAAAAGTATGAATTTGTTGAAAGATGAATAGTCATGTAATTTTGAAATTAACACATGTTAAAAGTCATTGAAACTTCAAGTAGGGAGATGAAACAATGAATAAGAATGGATTTTCAATTCAAGTTTCTACTTACTTAGGTAAAATTCTAAAAAAAAAAAAAAAAAAAAACACATTAAAAGGGTTGAGAAAGGAGCAAAAAATAGTTGAACAAAAAATTTAAATGTGAGTTGGTTAAAAAATTTGACAAACATTTTTTTTTTCTGATAGAAACTCCAGCAAGTACATATGAGTATTGATGTACAAATGAAATTACATAAAATAAATTTGCATGTTTTCTGGATCGAAATACATCTTTTGGTTCTCAGCAGTTATTAACAATTTTGAAATTTGTTCTCTTTGCATACACCTCTGATAAGCTTCTAGCTACTGGAATAATCTTGGAAAAAAAATAAATAAATAAAAATAACTGATGTTCATATTTTATGATTTAACTACAGTACTATCAATTTTACATATGAACATTAAATTTCAAACATTTCACATGAAGTTTTTTATGTACAACTTCTTAGACTTTTTATTCACAACAGTCAAGTTTTTGACAGAGCATATAAAATTTCCAAATTGATTCAGCTCCACTGAAAAGACACTGCACTCGAATTCCAGGCAAACACTGAAAAAAGGAATTCTGTTTTAAACTCCTGTTTTTCTGTGCTAGCTCGAAGTTGAAAGCAGTTCAAATGAATTGAACAGAACAAAAGTTAACATTCATGAAAACCATTCAACTGATCTTGGTTACAAGACAATCAAAAAAGTAAGAGTAACAGGATTCCAACATTTTTTGTACTACTGACCATTTTAATACCAACAATATTTTTGGCGTGGATATTAATCATGACCAGAATATAGGCGATGAGTTAACTACTTCATTTATAGATGGTTGATACTCTCAATTTAGTTTTTAGAATTATATATCTAACAAATTCAATATCAAGATTTTTAAAAAATGGATTTTTTTCATTTTATGTTCCATATCACAAAATTTCCCCACAGCCCGGTAGCACACGCTTTGCAGCCTAGTACCAGCCAATAGTCTAGTGGTTGGGGACCACTGATCTAGATGGAAAAGTTCAGGGGGACAAGTCAATGATTTAAAAAGGATACAAGCAACAAATTTCGGTTTGGAAGCTGCACTATGTATTAGCATTATTCCATTACAAACAACTTGTTTCAAAAGCAAGTTACATGCAATAAATATATTATAAAGAATTCCCATAAGTTTTACAAACAGGACAAATGAGATGTTTAGTTTGAAAATCAACAAGTGGAGAGTGATTAGCTGTGAAAAAAAAAAGAATCATCAGCAAGGAAGTTGTGGGGGACTATGATTGCCAGTTGTTAGAAAGCTATGGTTGTGCTACTAATTCTACAACAAATTGTCTGGTTGGAGTTATTATCTACAGATTAACTGGGGGGCAGGATGAATGTATATTGAAACAGGAAGGAATCTTTCAACTGAGCTTCCATTTACTTCAAAATGGACTTTAATATTTCCTCCACCAAAAAATTTATACATATATATATATATATATATAATATGAACTGTAAAGAGTAAAATAGATTCGGGAGTAAAGTGTTTCGAAGTTAGGTTTATTTACCCGTAGATATTTTTTTTGTTGTAAATGGTTCAGACACGTTTTGGGAGGTATTCCCATCTTCAGTAGTGTGCTGTGTGAGTATGTGCTTTTAGGGGTTAAAGATTTGATGTGGAACCCGAGTCCACCATCAGGAGCTTTGCTTTGTGAGTGAAAAATTGTATCCAGGCTGCTGGAGATATGTATGCATGCATGTCTATAAACACTGAACATTAAAAAACTTTTCAATAGATTTTTTTATGTCACTTCAGTCACCCAATTTCCAATATCTGTCAATGCAATTTAAGTAATCTTCAAAAGTGTTTTTTCTTTGTTCCCCCTATACTTAGTTATTATTGTACAATGTATAAATTGTCTCTTGTTGGGATCATCAGTTGTTTACCATGTAACTGTTTCAGGGATATTAAAAGAAAAACAGTTATATCAACATGGCACCCAAGCAGTGTTCCTCAAGCACCACCTCCCTTCATCATATAGTTTTTGCCATACGTGTATTGTATATTGATATTATCTTTTACTACATATTTTTTTTCTGAAACAAAACTTTCTTATGAAGGTTACCCTAAAAACATTTTTAATGCGAGGGATCTGTAGGCATAACAGACATGACTCGCTCTTCATGTCATTTCTATTGATGTTCATCCAAGTGAATATTGAATCTGTTGTTTTGGTTTTAATTTCAGACTGCACGTAGATCAATATATATCATCTTCAAAAATACTAATTACATAGAAAAAACATCGAATTAATTCTCTACCAACATATTCAACCAAAGAATTTGACAATTATTTTCCACTAACATTCAAGTTCATTTTTCTACATTGTATAACATCAAGCTTCCATCAAATGTTCTTTTAAAACATTTAATTATATATATATATATATATATATATATATATATATATATATATGTTCAGTAGCCATTTTCCTCTAAATAGCAGAAAGCAAGAACATTCAATGGCATAGATGGTGGAATGAGAACAGTCTACCCCTGCGGATCGAGAGCATTGCTAAATAATACAAACACCAGGAGAAGGCTGGAGGGTGCAACATCCGTAACATTGTAAATATAGAAATAAAGATGAGGACATTCATCCAAATAAACTTAGCACATTTACTTGAGTATAATGTAATCTCGAAGATAATGCTATCACCACTTTTTGTAGCTAAAAATCAGTAATATATATGTATTTGCTATTTTTGACACTCATGTATTATCAGCCTTTTATCATACACTGTTGGACACGGACCTTCCCCAAGATTCACCAGATCTCTCTATCACGGGCATGTTCCAGTCAGTACTCTCTGAATTTGTCTAGTTCATCGTGCCATCTTCATTTCTATCAGCCACAATTTCACATATGATCTCTGGTGATCAATGTTGTGAGACTGGATGTCTGCCATTCTTACGATATGTCTAGCCCATTACGATTTGAGTTTTCTAATGGTTTCTATGATATCTAAGACACTCCAGTCTTTTCTCTAAAATACTGTGCTATCTTATGATCACTGAGTATGATTCTTTAATGTGCACTTTGCATGGTTCTCAGTTTGAGAGTCAATCTTTTGGTTAGGTTCCATGTCTCTGCTCCGAATGTGATTATTGGGAGGATGCGTGGGATGTATACCCTTCTTTTTAGGACCAGCGGGATTTTCTTTTCCTTGAAAGTCAAGCTTGCTCTATCAAAAGCTTGCCAGACTGGGAACACAAAGGAATCAGAACATACAGCGAATATCTAAGTAATCTCAGATTTGCTGACAACATCGTCCCCTTTGCAAGAAAGTTGGCCTCCACATGAATATCATGAACAACATACACGCTAAGGACAAAAATACAATGACCAAAATCAAAAACACAGAGCCGAAGAAAGTAGACCACTACCACTCACCTACTTAGGACAATGAATCTTCATGAAATCCTCAAAAGAAGAAATCAAGTGAAGAATCATACTCGGTTGGCATGTATAATGCTACCCCCAATTTTGACCCTGATTTTTTGGTAGCATTCATGCTTTTTTTTTTTTTTCAAACCCAGACTTTTTAGTGATCCACCGGTGACAGAAGTAACCTATTCATTGACCCCCCTCCCCCTTTTGTTTGTACAGCGATAAAGGACTTTCTCAAAATAATATGAATTTTGATGAAATATCAAATTTGGTATTTTGATTTTCAACGGTGGTAGTTCTTATTTTTATTCTCATTAGATGAAGTATTCCAGCCCATTTTATTATATCAGGGGTTCTCAACCTTTTTGGCACCCCCATCCTCTTTCACATGGAAGATTTTTCCTAACTGTATACTAAATATCTAAAAAGATACCAAAACATTTTCAACACTTGCAAAACAACAACAAAAAAAAACAGCTTACACATGATAGGATTTTTAATAAAAGTAATGTAAAGTAGAAACATGAAATGTTTGGCCTATACATACTTTTTAGATATCATCAATGCAATCCCTGTGTCTGGTAATCTTTCAAGAGTGTCAAATGCATATATATATATATCATGTACCTACCTTACCTACAGAGTGTAGTATAGACATATGCACACCTGCACAAACATTCACACCTTTCTAAATGCACCAATCAATGTGATATCACAGTGCTGCTTTGTAAAATAATGATATAAAATATTGCAATTAACTCATATTTCAAAATTATTGATGGTCAATTACTGACTTAAATACCCCAAATCCTATACCGTCCTCATCAGCGTACAGATCAAATCAGCGAAGTTAGAGGGCTACAAATTTTAATATCAACTCCTTCTTGTTGACGAAAAATGTTTCTTCTTCAGTTAGTTTTTCTTTGGGGGGAGGGCAGTTTGTCATGTAAGTTTATGCTAAATTGATCCTTAGTTTGTGCCCACCTGTTTTTTGTTTTTTTCGAAAATTCAGACTTTTTAATGATCACTGCCCAACAAAGGCAAGAGAAGTAACTTATTAATTGATCACTGCTTTCCTCAATTTTTTAATTGTTCATCCCAAATGCAGCATGCTGCCAAAAGACATTAGTCACATGACGGTTTCTGTCGAGTGACTAACCAAACCAGTTTAAATTCTATTTAAACCTGTTTTTTCCTGAAGACTCCTTGTGGCACATATGGCTGCTAAAGGAATTCAGTAACAGTAGAGTTTTACAAGGTGGAATTGCCATACTTACACCCCTAAACAAAGATTATTTCCACGGTTTACAAAATGATAATGAAAACTAAAAGATTGAGAAAGATAGGTCTGGTTAGTCACCCAATAGAAACTGTGACCAGCATCTTTTGGCACATGTTGAGTTGGCGGTGATCAATTGAAAGAAAAAGGGGTGATCAATGAATAAATTACTGCTTTTGCCTTTTTGCTGACCAATGATGACTAAAAAAGCCAGAATTCAAAAAAAAAAAAAAAAAAAAAAAAAAGTTACACCAACTAAGGGATCAATTTACCATCAACTTACATTGCTAATTGAATCACACTCACTATAAACCTATTTAGAGGGGGAATTTTTTGAAAATGAAGAAAAAAAAATTTTTTTTCTAGACATAGGATTTAATGTTGGAATTTTCAGCCCTTCAACTCCAATGTTGCGGCCTATACACAATATATACATAGATGACTGGCTTTCAAAAAAATGAAAAAAGCCATGTTGACAATTTTGGTCGATGGTTTCTAATCAAAACCATGAAAATTGCCTTCTTAACATCATTCTTACATTTGTTCTGTATAAGGGCCACTTGTTTCTCTGTTCAATCCATAGTCTCATAGTTCAGTACAGAGTTTGTGGTCCCCTTACTGTGTTTAGGTAAGATCGCTTGACAGAGCCTATCCCTTTCAAGGCTTCCTCAAACCTACACTTTATATTCAGTGCTTGTGTACCATTTCAAAGTATTTGATATGATTCAGCTATGAATCAAACTCACAAACTGGATACAAGCACTCTACCACTGAGCAACAGTGGTCAATCCATAAAAATTGTAGTAAATAAAACAATTGGAAAAAGAAATGATTGTTGGCAGTTTGAGTTGTTCTACTGTTCAATAAAAGACCTTCATCACTTGTTGCAAAGAAAATTAACAATTTCTCATCTAAAAAAAGATGGGTTTCCTGGACACATCATACGGATAGAAAGAAGTATAAGCATTTTAAATTAACATTTCAGGACTGGCCTATGCAGAATTTTATTTGAGGGTTCTCACCGCCTTCAATCTCTCTTGAGGGAGTATTTCAAGCGCACTTGAGGGCCCTCTGGTGACCTCAGGCCCAAAGCAGCTGCTTAGTTTCAGTTATGAGTCAGGCTAGCCCTGCAAGTAGACTGTTCCATACCAACTTTGAGACAACCATCCTGGATGCTAAGAGAATTTTGTGGCCAAAATACAAAAGTATGTACCATATGTGCCAGTGCATAAGGCAATAATTTAACTATAAAGAAAGATTGGGGTTCATATAGCTCCTATCAACTTGACAGTCTGATCAGATGAATACAGGACATCTATCAAGTCTTCACTTCTCTAACAACATTGTTTAAACATAAGTATATAGGAATTTTACGGATACCCTGTTAATGTGTAAACCCCTATCAAGTGGTCACAAGCTGTCAACTTTTAAGGAAATTGAGAAGCTTTCTGATCAGTAGTCTGTCCTTATGAATATTAGATCACAAGTTCTCTGCTATTTTGTAGAATATAACTGAAATGGTGTTCACCAACTTCTAGGCAAAGAAACTCATACCAACCAAAATTCCATCTACAGAAAATAATGCGGAAGTCATTTTATGCAAGATTTACTCAGTGACAAGTAGATTTTGCAAAAGAACTCCGTATACAACAAATCTAAAACTCTGTCTGCGGCAATTTCAACTCTCAAATCCATGAAATGCTTCAAACTGGTCAAAAACACAGTAGAAGTCTCTAATGAATAAAATTTAAAAAATAATGCAACCCTTCTGTAAATAGATTTTTTTAATAAACAAAAATTACCAAAAATCTGAGGGAAGTAACTTTGATCAGAAGGTACCTCCCTTTATAATAGACTTTATAAGGATGAGGGATGGTTTTACAGCTTCTTCAAGAATATCGTCTAATAAACTCCCTTCTGAATGTTTCCCCAATAAGTACAATCTTGTATTATATCAGGGGTTCTCAACCTTTTTGGCATCACCACCCTCTTTCACATGGAAGATTTTTCCATTGCCTAACTGTATACTAAATATTTAAAAGGATACCAAAACAGTTTCAACACTTGCAAAACAATAAAAAAGAACAGCTTACACATTACAAGATTTTGAATCTTGACACTTAAATCTAAACAAGTACTTCTACAAATTTAACATTTTTGGTTTTTACTTGTCTAATTTCAGTGGCAAAAATAATTCCCTTCTAACTAACTCTTTGATATGAAAAGTGGCCAAAAGGCCTTACTTAGGGTGACTAAAAATAAACAAGGGAAAAAAAAAAGACTTCTCGATGATAACTAACCTCATAGCCGTGGTATGGTGACCAACGGTCGTCCTTTTTGTTACGTTACTATCGCCACGTCCTTCTATGTGGTCCAACGAGTTATGAGGACCTGAAATACAAAAGAGATCAAGACAATCATTGAAAGTGGCAGACTCAAAGAGTATTGGACATCGATCACTTGTTAGTTTCTTACATCATTTTTTTTTTCACATGAAGTAAAGATCAGTACCACTAAGTCCGAAGTACTACTCGATAGAACCAAGTAAGAATTGGAACCATCTGAGTAAGAATCAAAGGTCAGGATAAGTGAAATAAAAAAATAAAAAAAGTTTTACAACAATTTATCAAACTCCATTTATTTTATTAGACATCATGGGGCCTGTATGAGAATGTTGTAATAGCCTAACCTAGTCATGCAACAACCAGACCAAGAAAGATCAGTAACACCAAGAGGAAAAGTGATGTTGATATTTACTTGACCCTGTTTTTCTTGATAATCCACAACCATTACATCTTGTAGGCACATGAATTGTAGATAATAACACTGGAAGTTGATTGGGACTCAAAAAAACAATACTTTGTTTCAAATACCAATAATCACCTCTGAATACTAAGTGAAAATATCGACAGCACATCGTTGTAAGCTGGAAAAGTATGAACACAAAAATATATGAGAAATAGCAGGACAAAAAATATATTTCCTATTCTTAAGTCAGATTCTGAGGTTTTGTTGCCAATTGACACACCTGACTAGAATCAGATTATCAATAGCCAGAAAAAGGGAATATATCAAAAGGCTTCAAGACAGAGCAGACGGTGCATGGATCGGGCACCCTATCAATAAAAAGTGATGAGTTAGAAATATAAATACAGGGGTTTTCATTTTCAGATCCACCAACCATAAATCCATTAAGTTGAGGGCAACAAATCAGAATCTGTTGCACTAATGATTAAAGACAAGTGATCAAAACAAAAACTTACATGAGAGATTCTTACTAATAAACAACCACTAATCTTATGGATTATACAGTAGCTATTATTATTATTACTATTTTACGAGTGCTGTAAGAAATGATGGTGTGTATAGAATACAATGCATTTTTACATATATAAATAGAGATTTGCATTGCATTGAGCTTAGAAAATAACATTCTGTCGAGCATTAAGAAATTTTTATCAGTTTTTGTTTTTAAAAAAAAAAATGTCATTTTTCTTTTTCTTATAGACAACTTTGTCTGTTCCGGCAGTCACTATGGAGAACATGTTGCCATGGACAACTGCCACAGACGCACACTGGAAGAGCCAGGGCAGTCTCATGCATTTTTATATTACATTTTTTATTATTCTTCAAATACAGCATTTTTATTACTTCATCAGAGAATAAAATCACATTTTACATCAGTTGCATCCCTGAACATGACAGAAGACATCTGCATTTCACTAATTATGTATGTGTGGAATATTATCATTATAAACAACAATTATTACTTGGTGTCAAAAACTCCCACATAAAATATGGGATCCTAAAAAATTGATCATTTTGAAGTTTTATGATAAAGAAAATATCCAATAAAGATTAGAAATTATTCAAGATTTTTTTAATGATGATAATTAACACGCATATTTATTTACAACCGAAGAAGATAAATTTCACATTATTTTCCAGTGATCATAATTTTTCACAGGATTTTAATAATGTATCAAAAATTATTTCATTGCTTTTTCAATAATTGCAATTTAGTTAAACTAATTCCTACTTAAAATTTGTTTTTAGGACCAAAAATTATACCTATTTCATTTCAAAGAAATTAAAACTTGACATTTGAAAGAAAGAAAAAAAATTTTTTGCATGAGGAAAATTTCAATTTCAATACAATTGTAAAGTCCAACACCAAAACCATTTTTTGATGATCATTGAGAAAATTAACCTTGAAAATATAATTTTTTTCATATCCTTGTTCTTAAATATTAGAGATTTATAAAAACAGAAGGAATAAGAAAAATAATTTTATGAATTAAAACGAATGAATGAAGAATGAAACTAAAATTGAGAAAATTCATTTCATAAAGTGGTCTTTCTTAAAAAAGGGATGAGAATGTTTATTTTTTTTCCACATGAAACCATTAGAAAATATAAAATAAGACTTGAGATTTCAAAAAATTTCAAATCAAAACACCAACAAAACAAATGAAGAATCTGAAATACAAGAAATCGATTTCTTAAGTCAGTTTTTCTTAAAACTGGATAACATCAATAAATCTTAACAGATTTAGAATTAATTTCTTCCAATATTCCTGTAAACTAAAAATAAAATGAATAAACAATAAATCTAAAATTAAAGAAATCTATTTCATAATCAGATATAACTGGATAATACTAAATATATATTCTTTAAACATGTAAAACTAATTTAATATAAAACAAAGGTGAAAGATTTTTCAAAGATTTTTATAATTAGAATTAAAATTGAAATAAATGGATTGAAGAGATCTATTTCAGAAGTCAATTTTTCAACTAACTGAATGAATAAATCTTTTCCATGTTTTTAACTTTCAAAACTAATTTTTAAGACTGAAACAAAAAAACAATTCAACATTTTTCCAGGGATTTATAATTATTTTTGCCCAATTAATTAAAATCAAAACAAATGAATAAAAAGAATGGAATTAAGAAAACCATTTTATAGAGTCAATCTTTCTTAAAACTATGAATTTAAGGTTGAATAAAACCAAATTGATATTTTTTGAGGACTTGAAATTATTTTTCCAATTACAATTAAATTAGAATTGAAGAAATCTATTTTACAAGTCAGGCTTCCTCAACAACACTGGATAGTAAATATTTGATTTCTTATATATATATATATATATATATATATATATATATATTCAATTCAACAATTTAAATGTTTTTTGAAGAGATTTAAAATCATTTCCCTAGTTTAAACTGAATTTAAAGTGAAACAAATAACAATGAATGTAAATTTGAAGAAATCTTTTTCATAAGTCTCAAGTCTAAAATATTAAATCATTTCAACAAACAAAAAAGATCAATTGAAAGTTTTATAAAGAGGGATTTGATTTTTGGTGGGTTTGACCAAATATTTGTTTCTAATTCAAATTAAATTGAAACAAATTATTATAAACAATGAAATATATTGAATAAATCTATTTCTCAAGTCAGGATTAAAACAAGACTGGATAATATCATTAAATCTTTCATTCTTAATACATATAAAACCAATTTAAGGTGTAAAAGGGGTTTGAGGGGTTCTTAAAGGATCTAATTTTTTTTATATAATTTGAATTAAAACAAATGGATAAAAGCAATGAATTGAAAAAATATATTTCATAAGCCAATATCAATAATTGGATCACTGAAATATATCCCGACACAAAACCAAGTTTTTTAAAAATTAAATCATCAGACTTCCAAAGGATTGTGTTTCCATTTAATGAACATTTTAAATTAAAATAAATGAATAAACAATGAATTGAAGATATCTCTTTGAATCATCAGCAAGTTTTCCTTCACAAAAAACTGGACAATTTCAATAGATCTCATTTTAAAAAACATTTGAAGGTTGAAATAAAATTAAACAAAGATTTTAAGTTTTTTTTTTCTGATCTAAATCAAATTGAAACCAATTATTATCAACAATAATGATCCACTGAATAAATCTACTTCTTGAAGTCAGTCTTAGCAAAACTGGATAATATCAATAAATCTTCTAATCTCAACATATATAAAACCAATTCAAGGTGTAAAAGAGTTTGAAGGTTCTTATGGGATTTCAAATTATTTAAATCTAAATTAAATTAAAATTGAAACAAATTAATAAACAATGGATGTAAATTAAAGAAATCTATTTCTCCAAGTCAGTAACAAAACTGGATAATATTAATAAATCTTCTATTCTTAACCAATATAAAACCGATTGAAGATGCAAAGGGGTTTATGGATTTTTGAAGGATTTTAAATTATTTTTATCTCATTTAAATCAAATTAAAATAAATCCAAGAAACGTTATTTAATTTTTTCTTATAATAAAACCATCCCATCGTTTAATGGAAGAAAAAAAAGGATGAATGAAAGTAAAATGAGCAAATTCAGGGTATTTTTCTTCATTTCAAGATTATTTAGAAATAAAATAAACCAACAATTCAATAAATTCATCATTTATTAAAATATCATTTCCTTATCAAAGAAAATTATAACTTGAAAAATAGATTTAGTTGAAATATGACAAAAAAAGCGTTCAGAAATGAAGGGGAGGAAGCTATAAATATACATATGAAGAGAGAGGGGGGAAGAGTGAACGTGAGATCTATGAACGAGGGGGAATTAAGCAATTCATAAAGAGATTAAAACAAGGGGCAAATAGAGAGGGGGGAAAGAGTGAAACAGATATGTATGAGTGAGGGTGAATTAAACTGAAACAAAAGAGAGGGGGAATCTTTCTTCGTATCTCCAAGTCTCGACTTTTATAGGTTCTGGGCTCTTAAGAGGGAAGAGGCTTCATTTTTGAGGGACCGAGCGAGCCTTTACCCGAACTAATCCCCTAGAAAGGGACCCAGTTTTTGTTTAAACGTGAATAAATCTCTTACCTCGGCTATTTGTTATAATATTATTTTTATTTCTCCTTGAAGCATTTGTATACATCGCCTCCGTCCTCGTCAGATTTCGGACTTCGATTAAGGCGCTTGCGCACTGAGAACTGGCGAACTGAAGAAAGCAAGAGGGGGAAAGAGTCACGAACAGAGAGGAATAAAGAGGGAAGAGCATACGTGTTGAGAGAGAAAAAAAGAAGGGGAGGAAGGCGGTTGGAAGAGGAAAAGGTAAAATGTGAACGAAAGGGGAAATAAAACGAAAAACGAAATTCGGCTTTGAAATCCTAGATCTGTCCCATAACAGTTTTCACATTCAGTCATAATTCCATCTGTAAATTTACCAAAAATTATGGGACAATGGTAGTATTTTTTTTTCTATTTTCTAAAACTTAGATGATATTCATTTTACTCACTAAAACGAGAGAAAGTGTAGGAAAGATCCATATATACATATACATGAATTGTAATCATAGGTCAAATAGAAAAAAAACTGAATTTGTTTTCATGAATGTCAAATCATTTATATACATTCAATAGATAGATAGATAGATAGATAGATAGATAGATACATACATACATACATACGTACATACATACACACTAAGAAATGGAAAGACTGAGATAGATAGATAGATAGATAGATACATACATACATACATACATACATACATACATACATACATAGAAATGAACAAACTGAGATAGCTAACTAGTTAGCTAGCTAGCTTGATAGATATGAATGGAATAAGATAGATAATAGATAGACATATAAACTTAGTCTAGCGCAAGGCTCAGTGAGGGAGATTGAAGGAAAGAGTATTGTGAAGCGCTAATCTTAAAAATTGGGAGGATCTACCTTCCTTGGAAAGCAGCATTAAAAATACTACTTTTTAACTGGGATTGAACACCAAACACTCAAGGGTAAAATTTTGTTGATGAAAATATCTCCAACCAACCAGTTTGAACCGAAATAAATTTACTAAAATTTTTTTAATCGTTTGATAGATATTCAAATATATATCTGTGATTTTTTTCATGGGTATTACTTAGCATTTATACAGAATGAACACGTAATATTTTTAATCTGACTCGCCAACCTCCAAAGTGCGAAAATCTTAATATTTAAACAAAAAAAATATCTGAATATTTCACCTAAACTCTGGAGTTGATGGTAAAAAGTAAAACTCATGATTTGATCCTTTCATAAATGTCAGTTTTTTTATCAAAATATCACTTTTTATGAGCATTGTTAGAGGTGACTGCTGCATCCCTGGCTTTTTTCATAAGGTCATCATCTGGTTATCATTTTTGACACAAGATCTCAAACTCCTTATATCTTGCTTCTCAGTCTGCAGCCAAGCAAGGTATCTAAATAACAAATATGCGTCATAATCACACAAATTAATGATGAGTAAACTCGCAATAAATCTCTTAATAATTCATCATCATCATCATCAGTCTTGCATCGTCCATCGTTGGACATAGACCTTCCCCAGGATTCACCACATCTCTCTATCATGGGCGTCATGGAGCCAGTAATTTCTGAATTAGTCTAGTTTATGTCTCCATCTTGTATTCTGCTGGCCTCAGTTTTGGATGTGATCTCTGGGGATCCATGAAGTGAGTCATGATGTCCATCGGTAGTCTGTCGTTCTTGCAACATAACCAGCTCATTGCCATTTAAGATTTTTAGTAGATTCTTTGATGTCTGGTACTCCTGTTTTCTCCCTGATATACTGTGCTGTCTTTTGATCTCTCTATGTAAGATTGAGCATGATTCTCTCATGCACATGTTGCATGCTTCTCAGTTTGTGGGTCTTGGTTAGGTTCCATGTTTCAGCTCCATAGGTGACTATCAGGAGTATGAATTGGTTGTATGCTCTTCTTTCTAGGATTAATGTGATCTTCTTGTTTTTGAAGGTTGAGTTTGCCATCCTAGAATGATTCTTCACTTGATTTCTTCTTCTTTTGTGGGTTTCATAGAGATTCATTAACTTAGGTAGATGTTGTGGTCTACAGTTTTGCATCTTTAATTTTGACAGTAATGTCCTTATTCTCGATGTGGTTGTAGCACATGACCTTCGTTTTACTGAGGTTCATGTATAGACCAACTTCCTTGCTTTCTCCCTTTAGTTCATCTAGCATTAGTTAGAGGTTGTGTAGGTTATCTGCAGAAAGGGCAATGTTATCTGCAAATCTGAGGTTATTCAGTTATTCACCGTCTATTCTGATTCCACTATTCTCCCAGTCCAGGTTTCGGAAGATCATTTTTTTTGCAGTACTCTGACGTATACAGGGTCTACACCTTGTAGAATGATGGCCTTCATGACCGTGGGAATTTCCAGTCAAAAGCCTTCTTAAAGTCTATAAATGCTACAGTGAGTGGCATTTTGTATTCAGCTTCTTTCTCTTTCAGCTGATTTTTTGAATGGAGATGGTCCATGGTTGAGTGACTTTCTCTAAATCCTGCCCATGGTTGGTTTTCATCTTGTGTTTCAGTGATCCAGTTGGTGATGATTTTTGTGAAAAGTTTGTAAATACAGTTGAGTAGGCTTATAGGTTGGTAGTTATTGAGGTTTTTTTCATATAAAAGCATTATGATTGCCATGTTCCAGTCTTCCAGGACTTTACTCTGTTCAAGACACAATTTGAATAGAATAGCTATTTTTTTATTGACTATCTTACCAGCTTTTTTTAGTAGATCAGTGGTAATATTTTCTGGTCTAGGGTCTTTTCCTTTTTTTTGTTTGTTCGATGGCTTGTTTTACCTCTCTCTGTTTTGTTGTCCATGTCTTGAAGAGAAGAGTTCTTTGTAGAATTCTTGGGTGCGTTCAACAATTCTGTCTCTGTTGTTATGTCTCTGTTTTCTTCGAGTATGGTAATTATTTGTTTCTATCCTATACTGAGAGCTTTGTTTATCACTTTAAAGCCTCAACATTTTTCAAGAGTGGTATTGATGATTGCTGTTGTATACCTTCTTTTGTCTTCTCTTTTTGATTGCTTTGTTCAGTTCGGTCTCCTCTATTTTCCCCTTGTTATTGTTTCTGCACTTTTTAATGAGTTTCTTGGTTTTGTCTGAGATTTTATAAATGGTTTGTGTGTTTCTTGGTTTAAACATAGTGGCAGCTTCTATTAGAGAGGTTGTTATTTTGCTATGGAGTTCATTGATGTTGTTGTAGTTCTCCTCGGTAAGGATTTTATATCTGATTTTTAATCTTAGCTTGAAGGAGTTAATTTTGTATGTTAAGCAGTTGTGGTTTGGTGTGGAATGTTTTTTCTGTATTCTTTATTGGTGTTTACTTGCATCTTACCATCCTGTGGTCACTTTCTATGTTTATTTGGTTCAGAACTTGAATGTCTTTGATGGTGTTGCTTTTGTCCATAAGGATGTAGTCTATTTTGTTCTTGGTTTTGTGGTTAGGGCTCTTCCAAGTCCAATTTCTATTGGCCTTCATCATGAAGAATGTATTCATGATTTTGATGTCATTCAAGGTTGCAAAGTTTACAAGATCTCCACCTCTCTTGTTCCATATTTTGTATCCAAACTTGCCAACGCAGTGCTTGTTTCCTTGTTCTACCTGTGTGTTGAAGTCTCCCATGATGATATTGAAGTATTTTTTAGTATCTGGCAGTAGGGAGTTCAAGTTATCATAGAAGTTGTCCATTTTTTCTTTGGTTGAGTACAAAGTAGAAGCATAGATTTGGATGACATTCAGCTTGTACCTCTTTGAGAGTTGTATGGTGATGCTGGCCATGCAGTCTGAGACAGCTTTGGAGCCTACCACATTGTTTTTGAGGTTTTCATTGACAAGAAAGCCTACTCCACCTTATTTTACTTTCTCTTTTCCATAGTTACAGAAAAGATGTTTGCTTCTCAGTTCTATTAGTTCTCTTGGTCTTCTCATTTCCCTAATGCTGATGATGTCAGATTTGATGTTTTTGATTTTGTTTTCTAGACGGGTTAGGTAAGAGTCTGTTGAGAGTGTTCTGATGTTGTAGGTGCTGATGTATAACGTTGTTCTCTTGGTAAGGGTTTTTGAGTTTGGGTTATGTTTGGGTGGTCACTGTTGGAGTACATCACTTCCACCCAAGGCAGGTGATGCGGCTAGGCTTTTTGGGACCAATGATGCAGCAGGAATGAGCATTTTCCTGGTATAGTGCTTTGGCAGTCGCTGTTGGACCACATCACCCCACCCAAAGCGAGTGATGTGGCTTGGCCTCTTGGGACCGTTGACCCAGCAGGAATGCCGGTATAATTTTCATTGTATGAACCATAGGAAGTGTTAGGCAATGCCCTGCCACGCTGGCCCATGACGTGTTCGAAGGGGGGCTTGATAATTACAGCATATCAAAGATTTTACTATCACTGGAAAGCTCTTTGGAAGGATACCATGTGGATGCCAAGGCCAGACTCCCAAAGGAATCAAACATACCAATACTACAGCCTAAAAAGTATCAAATCTTCCAAAAACAAACCAAATCCATAGTATATAACCAAAATTGTTGCCAAAATAGTGAATCACAGTAGTAATTCATTTTTTTTTTCTTGGTTCTTTAAAGGGCTTAATCAAATATAAAGATTTGACGGATTAAAGGAGTTACCGGATTAATTAGAGTTAATGCTTCCTAGACCATAAGTCAATAAGCATAAATTGAACAGGCATAAAAACAGAACAAAAACTTTGAGATAGGATTTAGGTTAAGAAAACTAACTCAGGGGAAAAAAATTACATAAAGAAAGTTAGTTGTTGAAAGGAGAAAAAAAAAATTTATTTGCAGGTGTATAGTGAACTGCTAATGTGATTCGCGATTACAAATAAATCAAATTTGGGAGATTAAAAAAAAATTACTTGTAAAATACCAAGTGAACAAGAATACATTTGAAAAGATATAAAAATACAAAATTTTGAATACACCCTTTCCTAGCATTTATCAACTCCCTTGGATAGTCCCATAAAACCCTCAGGGACATTGTTGCCAATTTAGCAATTTTAGTGCTAATTTTAGCGTGTAACTTGTATTGGCGACACAAAAATTCAACATTTAGTGCTATTTTCAGCAATTTTACACAATTTTAGATAAATCTAACCATTTTCAGTTATCAAAAATAGCCATAAAATGGCTAACAGTGTTTTTCAACATGTTTTGGTATTTTCTAATGCTTTTTCAAAATCAATATAGCACCAAAAAAATTTTCTAGCTGTTACACTGCTCAGGGGCTGACATTGACCACTTCGGTGACATGTTTATTTTAGAGTCTAATTGATTGAAAGGATCTAAAATTGAATTTTTTTTCTTAAATTTTCCAGATCTGTGAGGATCAAAAAAAATTTTTATCAGAAATTTGACGGTCTAGTTTGTCACTCAATAGAAATTGTCACATAACCAATGTCTTTTGGCATCATGCTGTGTTGGGGATAATCAATAAGAAAAATTGGAAAAGGGGGAGATCAATGAATAAGTTACTTTTGTTAGGTGGTGATCACAAAAAATATATGCATTTTCAAAAAACAAGCTGACACAAGGCTTAAAGATTTACATTGAAAAAAAAAAAATTTTTGAAGAAAGCTGTTTTTTCAATCTCCATTTGAGCAGCCTGTACATATGATACATACGTACATAGCCAGCCAGCCAGACCAATTTGAAAACTGAAAGAAAGTTGAAAGTTTTCGTAACAGTTTCTAAAACCTGTAAAATTACATTTTCCTTACTTTCAATATTGACATGCTTGAACCTATGTCATGTGATTAACTCATGTTAAAGCTTTTCTCTGATATTACGTAATTTCTAAATGTGCCAGTCTGTTTTCTTTATGTTACAAGCACAACATTACAGAAAGTTAATATCAAGGTAAAGATATTAGTACAGTTGTCTCCATTTATAATGCAAGTTTTTGGGTCCAAAAAAGACAAGTGAGCTAAAACTGAACCATGGATAATCAAAAGTCAATTGATAGTGATGTTTGATATTTTATGATTTCAGTCATTTTCTTTATAAGTGGTCTTACAATTAAAACCAATCAACTAAAACTGTCAACATAATTCAACATAATTTTCTTCTAACATCAATTGCTGCCACTGACTGGCTTGTCAAAAATTGCTATCAACCCTGCAAATAGCCCAACCAACCAGCCAAGTGGGCTACAGATTCTTCTCTCTTTGAGTGTCTATCTATGCATGTGTATGTGTCTCCTGGTTACATTTTTGAGACGACAACCTGACTTTCAGGCTTTTATAAGATTGTTTTAATTATTCATTTTAGGTTCTGTTTTCCAATGTGGCTTTAGTGCAGTCAATAAAGTATTGACAAATGAAACAAGTCAAACTGGTATTTGCATCTGAGGAGACATATGACTTAAGCTCACAAATATCAATCCAAATATTTGCTTTTCAATTTGTATCCTTATCAAAAAAATCCTGTAGTTTATCATTCAGTTCAAAAATTCATACTTATAATTTTGATACCCGAGAACTTTTCTGAAATTTGATTTGAATATATTAATGTTTAGACAGGAGACTGTGGCTTCTGATAGCTTGTTCTAGCTAGGAGCAGATCTATTTGAAGAGTTTTTTCTTACTCCGGTGGCTTTTTGGATTTGTAGCTTCTTACTGTGTCCACTGATTGCACTGTTTATGAATGGCGGTAGCATGATTTTATCTGGACAGTATGTAAGGATGTATATAACTAACTAGTTAGCTTAATCTCATTCAATTAGAAATTGTCAAACAAAACAGTCTACAAAACTGTCAACCTCATTTTCTTCAGTTTTTAAATGGCACTGGTTGACTGGTCGGTTGGTCAGCTTACTGTATATGTATGTGTGTTTATATAATGTATACAAGCTGAAAAATTGAACATTTACTCCTTATGTCTAGGAAAAAAACTTCTTTGCTTTTTAAAAATCCATCCCCACAATAGGTTTCAAGAGGGGGATCAATTTGCAATGTAAGTTTATGCTAAACTGGCCCCTTAGTTTATGTCTGGTGGTGTTTATGCTTGTCTTTTATTAAATTTGGATTTTTTTTGTGATAACTGTCCAACAAAAAAGCAAGAGAAGTAACAAATCCGTTGATCACACCTGTTTCAAATTTTTAATTGATTAACATGACATGATGCCAAAAGACATTAGTGAGAGTTTCTATTGAGTGACTAACCAGACCTATCCATTTCAATCTGTTTGTATATATCTGTCTATCAATCTATCTTATTCTTTTCGTATCTATTAAACTATCTCATTCTGTTTATAGATGCTCACTCATAGAATGCATTCAGGCTAATCGACTCTACTTTATGATAACTGAATTGTCAAGGGAAATAACTTTTAAATGCAAAATATTGAGTAGTCTTCCTTATTAATTTATTTCTTTGCAAAAGCATAAAAAATCCTGGTTCCTTCTTGTTACATCAGATTGCACTAATTTTCTCCCTAAGGGTGACTCAACAGGTCACAGATTTGTTTGGTAAAATTTTAAGGGGATTTGGGCAAGAATTTTGGTGAGGATAAGTTCTGTGTTAATTGGAAATTTATCATTTCGATTATTATTACAGACAAAAACATTTTAGACACATTTGATTTTCGTATTTGTTTTTTATTAATCTACTACCATATACTCTTCTAGTCCTTCAAAAATGATAAGATCCCATTAATCCTAAAGAGAAGGGTGTATAACCAATGCATCCTCCCAATAGTCACTTATGGAGCTGAAACATGAAACTTAACCAAGAGACAAACCCGTAAGCTGAGAACCATGCAACGTGCACATGAAAGAATAATGCTAGGCCTCACATGGAGAGACCACAAAACAGCACAACACATCCGGGAAAAGACAAGAGTTAGAGACATCATAGAATCCATAAAAAATCTCAAATGGCGGTGGGCTGGCCATGTTGCAAGAATGGCAGACAATCGATGGACATCACGACTCACAACATGGATTCCCCGAGACCACATGCGCAACCGAGGCCGGCAAAATATTAGATGGAGAGATGAACTAGATGGAGAGATGAACTAGGAAGTACTGGCTCCGTGACGCCCATGATAGAGAAGTGTGGCAAATCCTGGGGAAGGTCTATGTCCAACGACGGACGCTAAAAGACTGATGATGATGAATGATGATGATATACTCTTAAAATAATGACTGGGTTATTTATGTATGGATTGGCACTAAGGAGCCCAAAAGCTATTTTATTGTGTGATTTATATTTTATAATTTAAGTATTCTGATTTTAAGTCTCACTCCAGCATTAAATGTTTCTTCCATTCACTTACACACTCTTTTCTTATTTTTAGTTTCAAATGTCCAGTGATTCAGTGACATATTGCTTATTATGTCATAACAGCATACTTCATTTTAATACAACCCTTCAGTTATTTTTTCAGCTATGTTAATCTATTTCACATGGACCAATCTATTATAACTTTTAGGTTACCACAGGAATCAGACAAAACAGATACATGTAACCATAAAATTATACAATTAGACATACTAATTCGCATATACGGTTTTTATATGGATATATATATATATATATATACATATATATATATATATATATATATATATATATGTGTACTTTAGAGAGTGAGACAGACTCAGGAGTGAAGTTTTTGGTGGTAAGGTTTATCAATCCTTATATGTCAATAGTCCATACATGTTTCGGGATTTTTCCCATCATCAGTGGTGTGTGTTGTGTGAGTGTGAATTAAAATGTACCATGTGGAACCAGAGTCCACTGCCAGGGGCATATATATATATATATATATAATCTCATACACATGCTGCTTCAAAAACAACACCTGTAATGCCAACAAAGTCTTCATCAGATGATGACCCTGAGCGCCTAAGAAGTATCTAATGATATCATCAGATTCTGTTGGTTTTCTGTCACATAGAGAAAATGCCAAATGATAATGCAGACTCATCATGTATTAGGAACCGTCAACAATACTTTCAACATAAATTTCTTTGGGTTTTAAGTGATTTTGGCTGGCAGACTATCTATCTATCATGCCACTAATGAAGCTAGATGGCTGAAAATTTAAAGATTTACCCCTTATTACGTCTAGAAAGAACATTTATTTCTTTTTTTAAAATTCACACCAAAAGGTTTTTATGCTTAATTTGTTCTTTAGTCGGTGTCAACCAGCATTCATGTTAGTTTTTCTTGAAAATTTCAACTTTTTAGTGATCTAGATAAAGTTCATGAATCCAATCATCATATTTTACAAAATTAGATTTTAATTCAATGATGTGGGATTTGAATTAACAGACCAAATGACAATATCTAAATTCACGGACCAAATGACAATATCAAGATGCTAAGCACCTAACTCTTGAATTCGTATTTTTTTAAGATTGTTTTAAATCAAGGGAAATAACTTCTGATTATAGTTACTACCCTTACACTTTTAGGTAATTTACAATAGTATAACAAAGGCTATACAGGAAATTATGAATTCATGAAGACTGTAAAGAATGAAAATAAGTATGACCCTATTCCTAATCCTTAAACATTGATTTGAAAATGTAGCCATTTGTTAGCCATAGAGCTTTCTTTCTTTCCAATCGTCATTGTCATTGGTCCTTTTACTGAGATTGATTATAGGGGTACTATACTGATGAACCCACCAAATCTCTTCATCTGTGTCAACTCATAGGAGGGTGTCTCAAGCCAGAGCAACCTGGCCAGTATATTGCCAATATAGTGCTTTTCACGCTAAATTCAGCATGTTTTTCTTGTTTTGACAGGAAAAAAATACTAAAGTAGCATTGGCAGCTTCAAAGATTTTGGCCATTTTTGGTGTGTTTTGGCCATTTAAGCATCTTTTTGGTGTTTTTCTATTGTTATTTTTTAAATTCAGCACTTTTTGGCACTTTTTGGCTCTCAAACTAATATGAAAGTATTTTTTGAGTTGGCAACACTGCCTGGTAGGACTCATCCCTTTCCATACCATTCTTGTCTATGCTTAGCTCAAAAGAAGCATTTTTAATTATTGACTTGCTCTTTTATGCTTAGCTAAAAAAGCGTCATACTGTGAGATGCGTTTTTTGTTCGTTGATAGTGAGTGTTATTTTTTGATTGCTCATGTGTAAAATGTATAGAAAATGACCATCATTCACTTCAATTTTTGCTTTTGTGGCCAGGATAGTGATATTTATATGTGTTTGTTCTTCTTACTTGGCGTGAAAAAAATGTGCCAATTCACCTGTTGTCCAATTGGAAATAAAAAGTTTCAAATTATCATTGCCCTGGTCGCCAAAGTAATGTTTGATAGGAATAATTGACATTTTCTATATTTTTCAGTCATTAGTCAATCAGGAAATAATAATTATTACCCAGGAACAAAAAAGAAGTAAAAAAAAGTTACACATAGCTATCATTCAATTATACTTTATTTTTATCTATTTTATCAGATAAAGTATTGTAAATCATTATTATTGATTTTGCTACTATCTACCTTCATCTTAATTGTTATTGCTTTTTATCACAACTAAATTCAGGCAGGGTTCCCTTCAGCTGTGAGTAAATAAATCAATTGCACAGATCAGAATAAGGAATAATTGAACTCACAACCCTTTTCGCCAGAAAACTGTTGCGCATTAAGCAAACCAACCCTCGACATGGAGTATCATGGATTTGATTCTACCCTGGAACTAACTCTTTATTACAATGTGCATTGTTAATTTATTTACTCACGGATGAACGGAAAGTTACCTGAGTTGAGTTGCAATAATCTTTGTGACTAGCTCTTTTATTGCTAGCTCTTTTGTGGTTAACTCTTTTGAGACTAGCTGTTTTGTAGTCAGATCTCTTCTGGCTAACTCTTTTGTGGTTAGCTGTTTTTATGGCTAGTTCTTGAGAGCACTAGTTGTTGACACAGGCAACCAATTTTAGTAAGATGGTTCTGCATTCCAAACTGATGGGAAAATCTTCTTATTCATCCTGTTTTCAACATAGTGATGATCATATAGTGCCATCGTCCCATGAGAGAGCACAATCGGGCTACCAACTCGCATCACCCAACATGAGGGTATTTTCCCTTTACCCACCCCTCCCGAAAGTCTATTATAGATATCATTATTTGCAGCTGCAAAAGTAACAGCTGAGTCGCCAAAAAAGCCTTCATATACTGTAGGTGAACTTTTGTTTTCATAGAAAACGTGTTCAATATCTAAATGAAAAATAGGGCTAGTATATTATTATACTGATGGATACTCATGACATGATCTGTTTCACAACTCAACAACCATCAGGTGAAATTGTATTTGAAAATTACTCAATATTTTTCATATGTGGGTGTAACTACTTTCATTATCTGTTACTTTCATTTTTGCCGTTGTTTGGTTAAAATTGTGGTTACTTCCCTTGTGTTGTATATGTTGTGTTGATACAAATATTTTTCTGATATCCATTTTACATTTTGTTATATTTGAAAATCTATATTCAGTGTGCTGTGATTGTCTTTTTTTGTTTGTATTTTTGTATTTTTAATCTTTTCATGATACTGTTCATAATTAAACTTGTTATGATATTGGTTAGTTATTTTGGAGTGTTATTGTTTGAATTTTTCAATATTTTTTTTCATCTATTTTGATAATGGTTTATCTACTTTTCTTTTTTATCTTTCCATTATTTTTATAGTCTCATTTTGATTTGTTGATGATGATCCAGTCATTTGAATTTTCATTGTTTTTTTGTCATAATTTTTGAGTGGGAATTTCTTCTTGAGTCAATAATTTCCTATCAATTCGTTTTTTACTTAATAGATTTTATAAAAGAAAAATCATTATCATGTGTAGTATAAATATATATACATATATCATTACAAATTGTGTTACATTATATTGAAACACCGATTTGAAATGATCTCTCATTATTACTCAGTGAATGTATCACTTTGCCCTCGACAAGATAACTAGAATAAATAAACAAAGTAATTTTCACGAATTAGGCAATTTTGCTGATTCAGCATAACATAAACATGTTTCTGTGATGTATACAATATACTTACAAATAATAGAACAAAAGAAAAGAATTAGAATGATTCATAAAATCTTCGGTAGGCCCCTTCAAAATCTACCAGACCCCGCCCCATGTGCCCAAGCCTGGCGGAAATAGAATACAAAAATAGAGTCTGCTTATTGTTTAAGATATTAGATTCAATAAGAGAGTTTTTGACAAAAATTCCAGGAGCATTATTTTGGATTTTTACAGGAGATAATAGTAATGAACCATATCATGTAAGCCTAATTCAAACATTGGAAAAAGAAGGTAAGATTTTTCCATCATACATAAAAGGGTTTGGTATGATTCAATGCATCTGACTCAATGTGAAAACAATCTAATGACATGTTTGTAAATAAAAAGCACAAACTTTCTGAAACATTGATGTTATCACAAAAACAAAATGTGGCAAAAGAGAGATGAGACTTGAGAAAAATTTTAACGTGTAAATTATTAATGGTGATATATTTGTATTCAAAAACTAGCTTCACATGTAAACCATAAGCCATTGTACTACAGATCTATGAGTAAATGCTGTTTCGCAGTGTGAATATAATTTTAAAATGGTTATATCTCTGTTCTATACAGTTTATTCACATGAAATTTATCACAAATTTTTTGCCTGTCCTTTCCTCTCTCCTGTGAGACAGAAAAATATCTGAGAGTTTGAGATAGGGGACCACTGGAATATTTACAAGGAATAGCTTATGATGATAAATCAATCAAATTCACTGTCAAAGTAAGGCCTACATATAATTCTTTCATTGAATATTCTTCTTTTATTGTCATCTCATGAATGTATAATAAATGTTGCATCAAGTTAGGTCACATCAAGTCAGTCACATCAAATCATACCTTATGGCCTCACCAGTTGCAAGAATAGAACTTTGCTGGAGAGAAATAATTCAGGGTATATTAAAATATATATATCTGCACTTCTCATAAATGAATCACTGAAGTCAGCACTGGTACTGGAAGCTACAAAATTGCCTAAAATTATCTGAAAAAATAGATCTTCCATCTAAAAAAATCTAAAACAAATACCAGCAAAAAATTTGAAAATCACTGGCCCAAAATGATCACAGAGACTCAAAAAATCACTCATACTCATGCGAATTTTCATGATTGTAGCCCCAAAAATGTGACAAGGTGGGCCCAGACACACACACACACACACACACACACACACAGACACACACACACACACACACACACACACACACACACACACATACACACACGAGCAAAGAGAGAAGAATCTGTAGTAGCCTATTTGGCTGGTCAGACAAATGCATCAATGTGAATTTTGATTTATCCAACAATATTAGAAATTACAATTTCAGAAGGCCATATCTAGAACAAATGAGATTTCTTTCTGTATGTGGTTTGAAGAAAGAGTAAGAGAGAGAGAGAGAGAGATAGACATGAATAGACTGAGAGAGAGAGAGAGAGATGAACAGACTGAGATAGATAGATAGAAATGAACGGACTTAGATAGATAGATAGATAGATAGATAGATAGATAGATAGATAGATAGATAGATAGATAGATGTTGTGAAAACTGATTTTGCTGTACCATATATTCTTAGAGAGACTGCATTTTTTCAATTTGACCAACAAAAAGATTTTTTAAAATATGTATGGTAAAAGAAAGACAATACGACTTGAATGCCTCTTTTTCTTTAGTACTCAGTCTAAGATATTTTAATAAAGCATATCTGATTTTAAAAAATCTATCTAACAGGATCTGTATGCTCAACACAGTGGTTCCCAACCTAAGGTGTGTCTGTGAGCTTGAGTTAACAGGTCTTGCAAAAGCTAATGGTTCTTGGGAAAATTCATTTAAAAGGTATCTTTGGAAATGAAAAGATTGGGGCTCACTCAGCTAACTGATAAATAATTTCATTTAAAATTCTTGGGAAAAAAATATCAATTTTCCAAATTAGTTTAATTTTAATAATTGATTTTAACTTCTTCCTTCAGTTTAACGGTTATACATAAAAATATAAATATAATGTGATTTATTTACTAAATGAAAATGTCTCTATGGGCATCTCAACACACAAATTACATTGAAAATACATTTTCAACAATAAATTGAACATTAAGTCAAGCGGTGAGAATGTGAAACTTGAAAAATCAATTCAGAGAAACATTTACTAAGTATATTTTATTTTATTTGATTTGATTTTTAAAAACATTTGGTAAAACTCCAGTCGAAACCTGCAGTTGATTTGTTTTTTTTTCCATAACTATCAAAATTCCCAGGATTCAAAATGGAGCAAAAACTGAATTTAAACAAATAAATATTCATTTTGTTATACAACTCAATATTTTGTCATAACACTTTTTCAATTCATGAAGGTATGGAATTTACTAATTTTACAAAATATTCAGGGTCCATTCCAATGTTCCTTCAAAATTTTTTAAGTCAGTGGGTGTAAAAATCTTATGATGTGCAATTTTTTTTCCTGTGATAAAACTGTGTGCGCACATCTGAATTTAATTTTCAATAAAAACTTTGTAAGCTATGTACAGAATTTTAAGTCTTTTGTGTACGTATTAATTTCCTTTGTGAGCTTGTTGCAGAAAGTGTGTGCATGTGCACACCCACACACATGGTATAGAAGAGAATGGTCCACATCATGCATACAATATGGCATTTTACATTTCTTAAAGATTATCTGTTCAAGTCTTAGCAACTTTAACATTTTCCAGCAGTTAGAAAATGTCAACCAAAACTGTCAACATAGGTTTATTCAGTTTTTAAGTTGGTCTGGCTGGCTGGCTGGCTGGCTGGCTGGCTGGCTGGCTATGTACGTATGTATTCATATATCATATATACAAGCAACGCAAGTGCTACAGGGCTGAAAATTTCAAAGTTTGCTCCTTATTAAATCTAAAAAAGAAATTCTTGCTTTCTTGAATTTCCCCCCAGAATAGGTTTTTAGTATGTGTATATGTGTGTGTGTGGAGGGGTATTTGCAATGTGAGTTCATGCTCAATTGGGCCCATAGTTTTTGTCTAGCAGCATTGAATTTTCATTTTGAAAATTTAGACTATTTTAGTGATCATTGCCCAACAAATGATGAGGGAAATAACTTATTCATCGATCTACCTTTTTTTCCATTTTTAGTTGATCACCACAACATGGAATGCTGCCAAAAGACATTAGTCATGAGATGGTTTTTCTCTTGTGGATTCAAGTCAGGGGAATTCCGTGGTCACTCTAGCATACTTATATTTCTGTGTGACAACCATTTTGACACTCTTTTAGCTCTCATGTACAGGAACACCGTCTTGCATGAAAAATTCATTTAATGTTTATTGGTTTTATTGCATGTTTAAATTAGAATTAAAATGATAACACTCTGTCTAACAACACCAGTTTGATTTTTTTTGGTGCCTGTGGGAGTATGTCCAGGCTTTGTCTCTTACAAAGAGCTTTTTTTATGGACAGAGAAAAAAAAAATGTATATACTGCAGGCTTCAATGGAACAAAAAGTGAATCTTCTTAAATATACCTTGATTTTGTTATACAATTTGATATTTTGTGATAACTCCTTCTGGAAGGTACTGAATTAGTTAATTTTGTAAAATATCTGAAGTTCATACCAACCCATTCATACAAAATTGCCCATCTCATTTCTTAAAGATCAATTGGTTTGAGTTTTTGCAACTATATCCTTTAACTATTCCTATCAGTTCCTTCCAAGGCCACGCTACAGACAAATGTTTCTGTCTGACAACCATTTTGACACGATTTTAGCCTAATGAGCAACATCGTGCATGAAAACTTTTGGAAATAGGATGGAATTCTAAAAATAGAAAGCCATACTCAATCGATTAACAAAAAGAAAGCTTAATAACAAAATTTTCTAATACCCAAATTTTTATTAAGAGGGGAATATAACAAGTGTGGTCAGTCAGTCAATAGAAATTGTCACATGACCAACTTCTTTTGATAGTATGCTGTGTTGGGGGAGATTAATTGAAATTTGGAAAAAGGAGTGATCAATTACTTCTCTTGCCTTTTGTTGGGTGGTGATAAATAACAAAGTTCACATTTACAAAAAATGAGTGTGAACACTGCCACACACAAACAAAGGGATCAATTTCGCATTGATTAGCATAAAACTTACTTGCAAATTGAACCCCCAAACAAAACTTATTTGGAAAGAGGAAAAAAAAAGAGTCTTTTTAAAACATAATAAGATGTAAGTGTTCAAATTTTCAGTCCTGTAGTTCCATTGGTGAAGTCTGTGTGAATATGTGTGATACATACATAGCCAGCTTGGGAGAATCACTTGAAAACTGAATTTGATTATAAAGAGATAGTGGCTGATTCACTGATGAGAAAATTCAAGTAACATAATAGAAAGTCTTGTGCAGGGATTGCCAAAGTGGTTGATATTGACCCCTTGAGATCGATGGGATTAACCAAAGGACAATAAATGCCAGGTTGGTCGATAAACATAGGGGTGGGTTTATGGGATATTTGGTACGTTTGCATCTTTCAACATATATTCCAGTTTACTTCATATTTTGCTATTAATTTCATGTTAATATACCAATTTTTACATATAATTATATAATGAGAATTTGCTATGCTTTAGGGTGGGATTTTAGTACCATTGATATCTTTCTTTTGGTAGCCCCATCTGGAGGCCAATGAGGTATAAAGGATTCCATTAAGGGGTCAATAAAGTTTTGGAACCCCAGGTTTTGAGCATTTATGATTCCAGAGTTCATGGCATTTTTTTTTTACAGAATTGACGAGGTAATGATATGAAAATCTTAAAAAAAGGCGTATCTCAAAGTATAGTTGTCTTGAAGAACTGATTATTCTGTTCCACATATATTTTGCAAGAACAACTCTGACATAAGTAAATAAATTGTAATCACGCATATATGTAAATAAGTTAGCTGAAATAAAAAGACTAACTTCCCTTTGATAAACTCATCGCCATTTGCATTCTGGTTGTTTAAAGTTTAAATAACAAATAAGCTGGAATCTTTTTCAATGGCTAGTACTTCTAAATGTCTTGAGACTCTTTCCATCACAGACTCATAGCTTTTATCTTGAACTTGAGTCTTGATTATGTGACTTTGGTATGTCGGCCTATTTAGGGTGACATGGCTTACAAGGGCTGGGCCATTTTGGCCCAGAAGGGTGTCTTAACCTGTCGCCATGTTGGAATCTTATGTGATTGAAGTGGAGAAGGAGGTATTGTCTTGCTGATTCCATAGGAACCTGGTCACATGAGTTCTTATTAGGGTTCTCATCAGATGATTTGTTGAGAAATTCACCAATGAAAAGACTACACATATCTGTAAGCCTAGAGCTTTTTACAGGGTGTGGTTCATAAAAATAATGAAGATAAAGATAAAAAAAATTCCAAAACATCACACTCGTAAACTTCATAAAAATTTAGCATTTTATCATTTAGAACTTCTACATACTGTGTGCCAGTCATCATTTTCCCTTTTGGCAATGAATACAGGTCATCTTCATCCATATTGTCACTAAATGGCACCCAAATCATCACACTGAGGGTGTATTTTACAATTTTGATGGTGAAACTTTCATTGTACCTCTATACGCTTTTGGGTCTAAGCACAACTTCAAATACAACATGGATGGACCTGAATGGCAACTCATCAGAAAATAGAGTTCTCCACTGCTTTTTAGTCTAGAAAGCGTATCTCCTACTATAGGCAACTTTTTTTCTTCATATGCTTCATGATTAGGGCTTTTTTGCCAGCACGAATGGTGGGCAGATGCAGATCTTTTTGTAAACGATGATGTATTGTCCTCACAGAGACATCTTGCAGAAGATCAAGGAAATTTTCCTTCAATTCTGCAGCTGATATAGGACGGTTGTTTTTCATCTCACTTTTTAGAAGGATGTAACAACTGGGAATGGTCTTCTTCACCCTCCCAAAGAAAGCAGAAACATGAACTTGTTTGTGTAGCAAACCCATATCCTATTATATAATTCCAGCTCTACTCTAAAACTACTTGACTCTCGAAGTATGAAGTTGATTGTATAGAACACTCTATGAAATAAACCAATCACATACCAGGCGTAACTTTATATTATGCTATATTGCTAACCATGTATATAATATATATATATATATATATATATATATATATATATATATATATATATATATATGTATATATATATATATATATATATATATGCATATACATATATATTATATAAAAGCATTATTGTGTCATCCACAGACAGCTGTTTTGTTGTAAAACATAATACAATGATCTTTCAATAAAATAAAGACATTTCCGAGATGTAAGGAATCTATATCACAGATGCTCCTAATTAGGCCCAAACAAGGCAGATATATGGGCTACTACGTGTACTTAATTCGCATTCTACTATTTATAATGTATTATATATATACATACATACATATATATATGATGCAATATGTAAACATATGTACATACATATACATAT